>JAPFBL010000576.1:0-80000 GCA_026182355.1 Hermatobates lingyangjiaoensis
AGGCTTCAATGACCTACATCAACAACAGCTATATACATTATATACACATTATGAATATCTAGCTGTCTATAGAAGACTGATGGTGACTTGGTTAAAGGTTTTGCCAAGGATTAGAGGTAAACATTGTATAAGAAACAAATAACAAAGAATATTGTTTAAACTGATCCCCTAGCGGGTGATAACATCAACAGTTTACCGACATTTTGTTTGATAGGTGATTCTACAGATTCTACATTGGGAGTCCTAAATTTGGTTAACTTAAGTTCATTTCGGGTAGGTATGTTTAATAAGTACCTGACGCACAGGCTCGAGACCGAGGCTTAACATCCTTTGCGAAGGGCGACATACTCAGATTTATTCACCTCCCGCGTGAATAAATCGAGGGCCAGGTTGGAATTTAACCCCACCTACATGCTCAGAGTGCTACATATTCAGAGGTGAGTGCGTTAACCATTGAAGGTTATGGTTAACCTTCAATTTGGGTTAAACTTAATGGAATTGAATTGAGCATCATACGTTATTATATGATGCTGCTATATGATGATTGAGCTAACCTGCCTGCATAATATAGAGTAAGAAGTATAGAAAAGAATAAGTAAGAAAAGTACAGGTGGTGGAAGAAAGAATTGAAAAGAAGGAAAGAAAAAACGGAACAAACACTAACCAATGGCCAGTCCAACAAACTTTATATCAGCCAACACTGGTTGAACGCAGGCCAAATAAGTCACCAAAGGGATATCCAAATAAGCAACCAAAGCTTCCATTTACACCGAAAAACGTGGAATGCTAGGCAAATTCGCAACTATTGACAAGTTCCATAAACAGCACAGCATATTGTGGCGGAGTGTAAAGTTACATCAAATGTCAGAGACAAATCAGGAGCATCCTCTCGATCTGACATTAGCACTAAAAACAGGAAAACATAAAAAAATGATAAAACTGTTAAAGAAGTGCAGATTTTCATGCAAATATAAGTTCCAGATATACCAGAAAAATATTACTTATAGGAGGATTGAATTGATTGCGCATAGCTCTAATATCTCCAAGATGATGCACGGGAGAAAAAGATATATTTGTTTAATTAGTCAATATTATTATGTGGAAACCCTTTGGGGTTTAAAAACTAATAAATTTAATAAAAATTTTTAAAAAAAACAACGTTTAAATATTTTTTAAAACTTGGATGAGGCCAGGAAGGACTATTTAGAACTGGAAAACACATGGAAAGCGTTGTTTTTCTTAAAAATTTTTTTTGGGGCCACATTAATTTTTCCTACAAGGAAATTGGATAATTTAGGAATTTTATAATTTTAACAATGAAGAAAAAATAAGGTTTTTTTTGAATTTAAGAGTTTGTTAAACAAAAACAACGTTTTATTAATTTTAAAATAGATTTAAAAAAAAAATATCAAAGCAAGGAAATATTAATCAACAGGAAAAAAAAAAAAAAGGGTTTTGTTTGTAACTTTTTTGGAAAATTATTTGTTTATGAAAAGCATTTTGAAAAAATAATTAAAAAGTGTAAATTTTCACAAAAATAACCAGGGCCCATTACCAATTTCAAAAAAAAAAAGGTTTACCAAAATTATTTTAACCCTACCTGGGTTATGAAATTTAATAGCAAAACCCACCCCAAACCATAAAATTTCAAAAAATTTTTAAAAAGGCCGGGCCAATATAAATACAAAAAAAAATAATAAGACCAAAAGGAATTTATATATAATTAGTAATTAATGATTAGTCATGGATTTAAGTTTCTTTCAACTGATGTAACTTCTTCCTTTAAAACTGTAATTTCTCCAGTGGCGTAGCAAGGATTGGGGGTGAGAGGCGGAAAGTTGTTTAGATAAGATATCCATATGGGAGATATCAGTAATTTTAATGTTGAGGATGATAAAAATTTTCATAAGGGAGATATCAAGAATTACCAAGTGGGAAATATACATAATAAAAATTTTCATAAGGGAGATATCAAGAATTTCCAAGTAGGAAATGTACATAATAAAAATTTTCATGTTGGAGATGATGAACATTTTTATATGTGGCAATATTAAGAATATGCATATGTGGGTAATCAAAAAAATCATGTAGGAGATGATGAACATGTTTATGTGTAGTGATATTAAGAATATCCATATGTGGGTCATAAAAAAAAATCATGTGGGAGATGATGAACATTTTTATGTGTGGCGATATTAAGAATATCCATATGTGGGTAATAAAAAAAAATCATGTGGTAGATGAATAAAATTGTCATGTGGGAGAAAGAGATAGTAACATTTGTTACCTGGTAGATACTTCAAATTTTCATGTTGAAAATTTACAAAAATGTATGTGGTAGATGTGAGGGTTTACTTATGAAAGTGAAAATTATTGATATTCTTGCCATTTGATGTTTTACTTGCAATAATATATTATCCATATAGTATAGATTACAAAATTATGTTGTTACCCAACATACGAGTACACCAGATATTTAACTGATTTATAACTTTTAAGAAATGAATTTAGAAGAAAATATTGAAGTAACACCTTCTAAGTTAACCAAGGAATGTTTTACATGTAAAGTCCTGTACTTTGTTTTATGCCTCAAGGTAATGCATACCTGTGATTTAGAATTAGGAAAAAAAATGAAGCAAAGAAATGGTATGTTATTAAGTTGATGATATACGAGTATCTTTAGTTTTACAGAAGGCAATTATATGGATGGAGTTTTGATAAACTGACACTGAAAGGCGAAAGAAGTACTTTTATTACAGGTCATATGTCATCAAAGCCTAAATGAACTGGCCTCTTTCTACACTACATATTTCTCTGCAGGTCGTAAATGATTCTTTATGGATCTTTTTTTATTATTAAAATTTTTTTAAATGATTGTTAACGTCTAATGGCTTTGAGAATTATACTCGTACATGTTTTCGAGCAAATTTTAATTCTTGTTAAGTCTGTATAGTTGGATATGAAGGGAAGGACGGCATAGTAAAAATTTTATATTTTGCATTTTATAATGATCTTTATTACGCTTTAATTGAAAGGGTATAACTCAAAAATGAAGAAAGAACCTCTTCAATAAATATTGGTGGGAGGGGGGGGGAGATAATAAGATCATTGACTACATATCCTCACTCTCGTCAGCACGCTGGTGAAAGGTTTAGCTAATGAGAACAAAATACGAGTATCATTATCAACTGTCATACCTCGTCTATAGCTGGTGAAGTTGCCCGACCGGTTTTGCAATGGCTGCATCATCAATGGGACTAAATTTCCTTCTCAAAATCACGGACATAAATACCTATTTTTAACTCAATGGTGCCAATATATGCCTAAATTTCCTACCTAACAGTTTTTATTTTATTTTGTTTGATCTGTTTTTCGTCTTTTAAAATTTAAGTCATCTCTGTCCCGTCCGTCCTGTCATCTTTTCATCTTTTTTATTGGTTTAAATATTATGTCTGCCTGGTGCTGACAGCATCAGCGACAATCAGCTAACCAATACCAGCGACCTACGAGACACCTAAAGTAATTTATATACTGATTAATGAAACTATTTCATTATAATTTATACTCATAAAACCAAGTATTTTATTTCAATAAAAATCAATAATCTTTTAGCGTTTATCAGATAGCCAATTTCCAGGCTATCTGAGGAGAACACCTTACCCTACTGTGAACATTTCAAATATAAGATTAAGTATAAGATTAGACTCGTGTTGAAAATATAATTACCTGGGGAATAACTTATACCATTTATAAGAATGTTTCTTTTGATCAAGTTGACTCATCTTACCTTACAAAACTTCTGAAGACACATACTTCTCCCATACAATCCACACACCACAACTTGTTCCTTAATATATTATATTTATATTCTACAATTCAGTATTCAATATCAATTCGATCCATCAAAGATTCTGGATCCTAGCGTGGTGACAATTTTTAGATATACAATGGTTGGTATATTTACCAACCCACCCACCTACTCTCTCTCTCTCTCTCCACACACACACACACACACACACAAAGATCATCCAGCAAACTTCATAAAACGACTTCTGGGACCTCAAAACAAGTATTTCCATCAAAATCTCAGCTATCATTTTTTTCAAAATCACTATGCTTTACTTACAGCAAATTAATAAACTTAAAAGCAGGAATTTTGTGAATGGAACAGATTATTTATTTTAATATTAATTCTAATGTGAAAAAATTGCATCGTAATATGAGTAAATTGCAATACGAACTCGGTTTGGAAAACCGAGTAAAATTATAGGTTTTGATTTTGTAATTTTATAATAATTATTAATATTTATGATTGAGTTTGTCTCTAAGTAATTATTTATGCGCCTTTCAGTTGAACACCACAAATAGAAAAACTTCGTAATAGCGTTGAAGTAGAAAAACTATTATTATTTTTTATTGCTTATTTAATGCTTTGAGGATTGTTTCAAATAATTCAATAATTTCAAATGCCATAAATTTGGACTGCTTGATTGAGAAAACCTTTTATATATATTAAAGTTTTCATGTTGAAATGACAACAGGTAAAGTAGCGTTTGGCGCAATGCCAATTCAATGTTGATGAATGTGTTTTCGCTGGCTGATCAAGTTGGACTTTGTTCGCTTAAGTTAGATTAGCAAAGGGGGGACAAATCTCTGAGGTTGGCGAAAGTTAAATGAACAATAGTGGATCGAGTTGATTCAACTCTTGGCTAGCAATATATGTTACACCACTTACTTGATAAACACCTATGATATCATTCAAAATGGTAGTTTTCTGCAACATTAAATACAGAACCATCAACCAGCCATTCAGAAATAGAAGCAGTAATCTTTTGCAGCATAAACAACAGTGTAACTTCAAATTCAACAAAAGCAATAACTCAAAGGTCTCTATGTGAAAAACTTGGATTCAGATTCATATATGATATAGAATTTGAAATTGCAAGTTCATACTAGAACTTGTAAAAATATTTTAAATATATTGAGCATTTTAAGTCACCATAATCAGTGTAATTATGTTAAAATGAGCAGGAAAATACAATTCCGTAATTTGTGACAGTAGCTTCCATTAGTAGTATTAAGTAGGAAAGGGCATTCCCAAACAACTTCTGTAGTATCGTAAAATCACCCTCCGACAGACTGACGATAGCATCTAACAGTAATTCAATTTACACCTAGACGAACAAAGCATGCCCAATAATCTTTAAAATCATTTACTGATAAGCCACCCTTTTATTCATTATAAGAAAGAACCCAAACTATAAATTATAAAATGAATTACATACTTTCAATCATTGATTGTTTTAATTGTTACTTCAAATTGAATGCAAAAATGTACAAACATATGATTATGGGGATTGATTTTTGATTTATTTTCGAAATGAATTGTAGGATTTATATAGCATATTGAAATTTATTTTTATGTACAATATATTTTATTACACTGATCTTTATATAAAAACTTTAGATTTTTAAGAAATGCATATGTAACATTAAACTCATTGTGTTTGACGCCACAAATATGCAAATTTTACTCATTCTCCTCTTGCCTCTGTTTCAAATCATTGATTTATTGCTTCCGAAGGTATCAAGGCATTTATCATCAATATGTACTATCATTGACTGATGCAATGATGCATCATCCATTTACTTAACAGACAAACGATACAGCATTTCGAGTTCCATTATGCCATTTATCGACCACTTTTCACCTACGAAGTGAACTTCAGTCATACACAATAGCCATACTGTCATATACGTTAAGTGGAACAGAATGTTACAAATAGAGTAAAAATGTTTTATAACATGGTTAAAACACCTTTTTTTCTTCAACAAAAACATTTCTAATAGTCAAATTTTCATGAAAGAGGATAGTATAATTTTTACAACATATGCAATATTTTTTTGATGCGAATAAAACATTCAGACATGCTTTGAAATAAAAATAAGATAAAATTTTAGCAATTATCGAACTTTTTTTTACCCTTTCGATTGCACGATTACTTATAAATATATATTTTAAATTCATATAACTTCTGGACCACTGATTCTTCAAAATAATTATTTTTGCTATCGAGGATTAGGTCCAAAATTAAAAACTTCTGATAACAAACCAATGCATCGCTGAAATTTGTTCAGTGTTTTCAAGACTAAAAAAAAAAAAAATACTACCTTAAACAAACTATGAAAACAAATATCCTTACAGACTATCAACCAGTCACGTATGGTGATGTTTATGGTAGATGAGGAACTGATTTTATCACAGTCAGATTTAAATCCTGTAGTTACACGCACCCCTTACCATAAGGCAGGCCTTTCAACCGTAACAAGCGGTCTTGGTCAGAGTAAAAAACCGAACTGACTGTAGTAAGAAGTTAGTTGGGTGTTTGACTATGACGAAGACCACTTGTTACGGTTGAAATATATAAGTCCAAGTTCCCATTTGTTATTGTGGTTTGATAATTGATTGCTATTTCACATGTTTAGTGTTTACTGTGAAGTCCTGTTATATATATAACACAAATTTAACAATAAACACGCAAAACAACATTCAATCATAGTCTCGTTTTCCCATTTCTTATTGTTGTTTGATCATATATATATTATAATATTATATTATATATATAATATAATATATATATATGTGTGTGTGTGTGTGTGTTGGTGTGTGTGTGATAACGATATGCAATCCAGAAGATATTGAAAACAATAAAAAGTTTATTTAAGTATATATATAAACTATTTTATCAAAAAAACACACACAGAAATGAAATCATAGAAACTCACAACTACATTTTGATAAACTCGTCTCGGGAAGATAGATGTGAGTCGCTCAAAGAAAGGCAACGACCTATATATAAATATATATATATTCTTCTTTTCCTTTTTCTCCTCACCTGAAGACGGAAAGACAGCTGTGTCAGTATATTTTTGGTGCTTTCTAGTTGTAACTTTAATTATATATATACTTTTTCGATTATATATATATAATAGTTTTCTCTTTCTCTATGTAGTTATTGTGCATTGATTGAAAAAGAATTTAATGAGCAGTGCGTGTGGTGTATAGGGGGTGTGTTGTCTAGGTCAGGGTGAGGTCATCCCTTGCTTACTCACTTCCATTGTCGCAGACACGCCACCCCCGCAGCCAGTCATACGTGAAATTCATCCCTTCAGCCTCAACTTCAATAGTATTTTCGATCCAATTACCTAACACCCTTCACAAATAACAGTAAAAAAAATAGCAGCTGCAATTTACTTTAACTATGAACGAGTAATATTGCTAATATAAAAGTTTGAAAAAATCTTTAAAATATTACAAAACAATCATAGAATGTGAAAAAAATGCTGCTTTGCCAGGCATCACCTATGTTTTGTGTCATTTTGAATAATATATGTGTTAAAGAAGGACTACAAATTTAGAAATATATATTTGTAAGAGATAAACTTGTTTAAAAGATTTAGAGAATATTTTTTATATATTTTATTATTTACGTCATTTATTGATTAATTCTTGTATTTATTTATTATTGTGTCAAGGCTAAGTTGAAACTGATCTGATTTGTCTATATACTAAGTCGCTGATTCAGAGGAATAGTGATATTGATGTCTAATAAACTATATATTATATATATATATATATATAAAGATTTCACATAAACTCGTGAAATAACAATCAATGATCAAACCACAATAAGAAATGGGAAAGCAAGACTAAGATCTTTCAACCGTAACAAGCGGTCTTCGTCAGAGTCAAAAAACCAACTGAGCAGTTGAGTTTTTGACTCTGACAAAGACCGCTTGTTACGGTTGAAAGATCTTAGTCTTGTTTTCCCATTTCTTATTGTGGTTTGATCATATATATATATATATATATATATATATACTAATATGCCTCTGACAAAGACCACTTGTTACGATTGAAAGATCTTAAGTCTTTTTTTGCCATTTCACATTGTTGTTTGATCATTCATATATATATAAACTTTAACACAGAAAAGAACACAGAAAGACACTACAGAACTCACTTCGATATTTCGACATCCGTCGTCATCGGGAAGAAGTGCGAAGTACTCGCGTTGAGAAGCAAACTCCTACTCATATATTATATATATATATATATATATGTTCAAAATTAAAGAAGAGTAACACACAGAGTAAAGAAGCGATTACGCACACAATTTTTTGGAAAATCCTATTTCAGGATAAAAGAGAGAGTTAGACCAATCACTCCAGAAGAAAAACAACAGATAGCGGACTTTGGTTGAATGGTCAACTTATTACCATTTCTTAAGAACTCGCAACAGTCGTGTAATTTAATCAAACATATATCAATGATGAGCAGCCATGAACAGGGTCAACACATGGAATGTGATTTATTCATGCCTCTTTCTTTATGTTTTTTATTATATAAATATTTCAACATCATTATAAATACTAAACTTTTCAAACTCTCTCTCATAGAATCTCAAAGAAGAGTTTTTAATTAAATGATCTAAAAAATGAGTCTCAGTTTAGAATTTCATATTGTGGTTCATATGATTATTTTCACCATACAAATTGAAGCAGATATTTATCTAATAAACCATACGGTCTTATTATTTGCTTGATAAAAACGTTTGAGCTTGCTTTAGCTTTAATATAACTTTTAAACATTCACTAAGCTGTATTTGAAATAGGATGAGGTATACAGAAATATTGTGTTGACTGAATGGAATGGCTTTGACTCTGAAAAGAGCCGCAGACTAATGAAGCGTTGGACTGCAGTTGCTGGACGGTTGCCCCTAAGGTGTCAATTTGCCACCTCCTTCGTCTGGCCACGTGCACACACACACACACACACACACACCACACACAACGCTCTAGTCATCCTTAGCTCAAAACCCCATTAATTAACTCCACAGTTATTATTAACCTTGACATTCCAGTACTTTCCCCTCTACACCTCGTTATTCTTGTCTTCCTTGTTTCTTCCCTATTATTCTTTATTAAACTAAAACCATTTCTAGCTTGTAATGGAATTCTGAATTCTCATTATTTTTGAATAAAAGGAACAAAATATGCGTTCCACATCATACATCAACGCCACCTGAGACATGGTCTTTCTCTGAATAGACACCGGTTTTAGAATTGTTATTTAAATAAAAAATTTGAATGTTGGCGAGAAATACTTCAGCATGCACAAACTACAACGAATATTAACATAACTCTTACATTAATTTATGCTAGATTATGTTTTTTTTTTAACAGAATATTTATGAGAATAGAGTATTTATAAAGAATGATACCCCTAATATTATATTTTTACATTGTTTTCAATGTAGTGCAAACATCATGAAAAAATTTGTTTCAAGGTTATAACAGATTTATATTTTGAGGTCATTTGAGTACATTTTTGATATGTGTATGTGTGTATGTTTGTAGGTGTGTATGTGTGTGTGTGTGTGTGTGTGTGTGTGTTTGTGTGGGTGTGCGTGTGTGTGTATGTGTGTGTGTGTGTGTGTGTGTGTGTGTGTGTGTGTGTGTGTGTGTGTGTGTGTGTGGAGAGAGAGAGAGAGAGAGAGAGAGAGAGAGAGAGAGAGAGAGAGAGAGAGAGAGAGAGTTCGTATGTGAAAGGCAGAGACCTTTGTGATTTTCGGTAGTTGTAGAATGGTATCTGAAAAATTCTGGATACTCTACAGGTCACATAGATTAATGGATCAAATTAATTTTGTAACAACAGTATCACCAATAGTAAACTTAGATTAATCAAATGCACATTTTACTTCTTGAATTTGTTTACATTCAAATTTGTTAACCTAAAAAAATTATCATCATAACGAAACCTAAACCGTAAAATACCCGAGAAATGTTTATAATGAGTTTCTTTGTTGGTAAAAGGTAAAAAATTTTGAAAACTATTCCACCAAGACTTTTAGGGCGTATAAAATTTCAACTGACTATATGCAATTGCATGTGTTTTTGGGATAGAGACATTTGTCTTCCTTTTCAATATCATAGCAGTATGCTTTTTAAAAACATTACTCATTGTAAAGTTGAGTGTAAGCCACTCACGTTTTTTTTTAGATTAAAAAGACAATAAATATTTGAATTTGTAAAGCATATGTTTAGCGATTAAAATAAATTATAGAAATTTTCATTATTATAAAATAAATTTTTTTCGAAAATAGTTTTGAATTATATAAAATAATTTTTTTTTCAAAAATAATGTTGAATTATATAAAATAAATTTTCTTCGAAAATAATTTTGAATTAACATTAACTTAAACTTAGGTTGATGTGTATCAGTATTTGGAATCAGAACGCAATAAAAATCGTCAAAACAACTTTAGTACACTACATACAAAAAATAATAGATGTTTGTCATTAATAAAATCATTGAAGCGAATTTGATGTTTATAAAGAAGAAATGTGAATACATTAGTCAGTAAAGTTATTTTGCCTGAGCTATGGATTTGTGGGTTCGATTCCCTCTTATGGTTATCTGTGTTGGTAGAAAAAATAGGGGATGGCAAAAACTAGTCTCGCTGGTGGTCTGCATAAGGTCTCCACCCTCCCTATCTTTAGTTACTAATGAGAAACAGCAACTAGATGAGCTTTACCATTTATATACGATGTTTCAAATACGATATTTTGACATTCAAACTTTCATGTTTCACATTTAATAATTATAGATAATTTTTTTTTTTCTTCTTGAAGGAATGTTTTACTCTGAGAATAATACATTGCAAATACCATCATCAAGCAAATTTTACGGTAGATAGATAAGAATTCCCATTAATACAATATAAATCAACCTGAAAGGAGCAATATATATTATAAAAAACTTGCTAATACAATAGAACTTTCTTTTTAAGAAAAAAATTTTTGCAAGTTTAGTCACTGTTTACCACGAAATGACGGAAACAGACGAACCACATAATAAAAAAAAAATTACAGACATTTACTTACTGACCCCACCACCACAGCAGGACAATAATTCAGCAGTAGTAGGTCCGTGACCTGGAACTGCTAATACAACGTGCACAACAGTGCGCGGAAAGAATCGTTGGTCGTTGGTCGTTGCAAGTTTTTATAACTTGCAAAAATGAATAAATATCATGTATTATCTGTTGTATCTTTGGTTTAATATAATTTAACAAATGAACATACTAAACACCAATCTCCATTTTATCATATAAGATATTATAAGTTCCTATACTTTTTTGTTTTAATTTAATAAAAACTTGTCAAAGTAAATAAGATGTGCATATGGTCATAGACCTGTTGAATAGACTTTAAAAAGATAAATTATAATTAAATTGATATTTAATTATTTAGCTATTTTTGTTCCATGTTTATCTGTTAACTGTTGTTAACATTTATCTATGTTGACGCGACCAATGTTATAAACAAGATAATATTTATCTTATGTTAGTATTACATCGTTGATGTACCTTTGTACCGAAGTGACTTATAAAGCAGGAACTTTCATTTCACCACAAAGCATGACATGTTAGTCTATATTATAAAAAGCTAAGCAAATATAGTAAAGCTTGAAGTTAACTTACTGTTACAGGCAAAAAAGCAGAACTTTTTACAAACGCTAGTCATACCTGAAACAAAATAACATAAATATTTAAAATCAGAAAAAAATATATATAAAGAAAAAAATTTAAAATATATAAAAATTATTATTCATACAAGAATACACATCTTTTTGTTTCAATTTCTTTTTCATAAACCTCAGTGGCAAATCACTTACTTGACCTTAGATTGAAATATTTTTTAAAAGGATTATCGTATTTTATCAGGATCTAAACTAGACTGTGATTAATGTAGTATCAAACATGACTTGAAAAGACTATGACTCACTCATTACGTCATTTCTATTGTTCTACCTTAGGACTTATTAATTTAGCTGTCAGGAAAATAATTAACATGTTTATCTTTGAATTCGTAATGACTTTATCATACATTTTTCCTTCTCTATATTAGAAATTAAATTAGACAATCACTTCAGATCTATTTTTTTTTATTTTTGTAAATTTAGAGAAATCCATCAAGAGCTTATATAGCAAGTTTGCCTTCACTTGCAAGTGTCAAATAAATAATAAGTATGTTTACAACAGTGTCTTCATTAATTATGCCTGGCCTGTTTATCCCATGTTTTTATGTTTATTTTCCCAAATTTACAAAGGAATTGTGTTCAATAGTGCTATCAAATTTAACATAGTGCTTTGAAACATAGGTACATATATATTTAAATTCAGAAAACTTATGATTTATTTATTAATTTACGAGATTTATTTGTGAAATTAAAAAAAAAATCTAATGTAGTGCAATCTCTTATTATGTGGTATTACTCATTGTAGGGTAAAAATCTAATGAAATGGTCTCCACATATAAAAATTTAATGATATAAACAACGCGTTTTGAACACGTAGTCTTCTTCCTCAGGCATTAACTAAGGAAGAAGACTACGTGTTCGAAACGCGTTGTTTATATCATTAAATTTTTATATGTAGAGACCCTATTATTAGATTTTTACCCTACAATAAAAAAAAATTCTTAAATTTGAATCTACATTTCAAACCACAGCATTATTTTTCATATTTTGTTGCTTCAAATAGACAAAACTAGAAATATAATGGTATTCTAACAATAGTTTGTTGGTGTTTGATTATACTATTATTAACAATTGGGGTTAGGTTCGGTTGTAGTGGCAGTTCCACAAGAGAACAAAGGGCTGAAGATTGGCTCTTTGTAGTACCACACAGAGATGATTCTACATTGGGAGTCCTAAATTTTACCTAACTCAAGTCTATTTACAGTAGGAATCTTTAATGAGTACCTGGCGGCTTAACGTCCTCTCCTAGGGGCCGTGTGCTCAGATTTATTCACCTTTTATGTGAAGAAATCCAGGGCTAAAGTGTGAATTGGACCCCCGACCTAACAGTCCAATGGCGAGCACATTGCCACTGAGCCTAACCTGGCCTCCTTAGGTGGCTTAGGTTGCAGTGGCAGTCCCACAAGGGAACACACGTAGGCCAAGCATTGGCCCTTTGTGATACCACACAATGAAGATTGATTCTACAGTGGGAGTCCTAAATTTTGCCTAACTCAAATGTATTTAGAGTAGGGATCTTTAACGAGTACCTGACATTGTACAGGCTCGGGACCGACGGTTTAACGTCCTTCTCCGAGGGACGACGTGCTCAGATTTATTCACCTCCCGCGTGAATAAATTGAGGGCCAGGTGAGGATCGAACCCCGGTCCTATCAGTTCAGAGGTGAGAACCTGGCCTCCTTATAATCCAATTAGTATTTTTCACATGTATTATAATACTTAATTTATCATTATTTCATATTAATTGTGTTATTTGAGGCGACCAAATCTCTGTTTAAATGACTATGGTCATCTGTCAGCGTGATAAACTGCCAAATGATTGATTGATTCAGCAGTGAAAAAAACCAGTTATAAGCCGATGATTAAACGTCACTTGATGTAATGTTGTGTAATTAAATCACATGCGATAAAAAGTCCTGACACTCGAAAAATCGCAACCCAAGCAGGAATTTTAATTCATCAATGTCTATATTTTTAAAAACACTTTGAAAGTAAAACCTTAGAAATATAACATCACAGATACCACTTTGCAAATAGTTTTGACTAGAGTGTGGAGTGTTAACTTTTCGTTTTTTTTTGCCTAGAAATGGAAACAGTTTTTTTTTGTTATAACTGGAAAAAACGAACAAAAGTTAATACTAAAAATGAAAAATAAGAATAAATTTACAGTTGAACAACAAACTTTTGAAATAAAAAAAAAAATATGACTTTCATTTCTTTGTTGAAAACCATTCTTTTAAGTTAAAATATACAATTAACCTAACCATCAAACACTCATCAAGTTATTGAAATGTTGATGACAAGTGATTAATAGGGGTCTTTTTTTAATTTTCCTGCAGTTGGCCACCTTGGAAAAGCCTTATAATCGTTCAAGACAACAATAAGAAAGGTTTCTTCTTTTCCAAAAGGAGTAAATTGTCCAAATTGAATCAGGTTTGATTAAGTTGCCTCTGGGCATGAACAGGGTGATTTTTTATTCCCCTCCGTCTTTCTCTTTCTACCCCAACACAGTTCTGCTTTATACAGATGACTGAGTATTTTATTCGTCTTATATTCAAGGTACTACTTTACCATTTTTTTTTGTATCCTTAAATTTTTTAACAAAATTCTTTCGTTGCTGACAGGACATTTAAAAACAGTAAGATAAATGAATCCAGAAAGAATTCAATCTACATAATAACAACCTATATTTATTGCTAAATTTTTACTAAACATTAAGAAAAAAAATTGTACTAATTAAATTAATTGTATGAATACAGTGTTGTAATAAGCTACCTAAATAATTATTTGTGTATTAAATAATTGAATTACTCCACGTAGAGTATATTTTTAAAAATATAATTTTTGTTTAATATTATATATAATTTAAATCGACATTAAATGTGCTTTATTTAAACAGAACCTTTATATAACTAAACTTCAGTTTTACCTCAATCGTTTAATGAGATAATCCAGCCCCTTTTCAGACTACGATTAGAGAAGAAAAGAAGCAATAAGTTTTCCAATACAGAAAAATGATTTAATCACACTATCGTTTCAAACACATGGTGTTCATCGTCATGTTACATCTGCTCCAGTAAGGACAATGTTGACTAATTTGGGAGTCAAGGCATACTTTGTGCGGGAAGACTTGGAGTTTCTTTTCCTCTATAATCATGATTAAATACCTTACAATATATTAATTTATATATATATATATTAGGTGTATTTATGCCAACTGGAAATACCACGATATTAAACAGGAATATAACCATACCAGACTACAAATTTTGGAAGCCATTTTTATCCTGGAAAAACAACCTAATATTAACAGCCAGGGTGGTGAATTCACAAGAATTCTGAAGCTGTATGAAGGCAGTCAGAAGACAAACCAGCCAAGGAGAGGAAAAGAAGATAATTCAATACTCGTACCTTCCCAGACGCAAACGACGGAAGGAAGGTAACCAGAACCCTGGGGAAACCTAACCTTGCCGCTACCTGTTTATACTCTCCCATTATGCTTTGCTTGACTTTGTGTATTTATTTTAGTTATGTTTAGATTTGTTTTGTAAGTGATGTTTCACTACCTTTATAAAAATTTCCTTGAGAATGGTCGATGTTGACCAAAACATGTTGGAATATAGAAATAAAAATTTTGGAGAACTGATATATCTTGTCACAAACTTTTGGAAGTCAGATGACAAGATTGGAAAAATTAACCCGAAAGGCGTTAGATTAGAAATAGGCACAGGTTTCAACAGAACTTGTATATATATATATATATTTATATATATATATATATATATAAAAGATTTCACATAAACACGTGAAATAACAATCAATGATCAAACCACAATAAGAAATGGGAAAACAAGACTAAGATCTTTCAACAGTAACAAGCGGTCTTCGTGAGAGCCAAAAACCCAACTGAACACTTGATGCAGAAAACATCTGGTCTTGTTTTCCCATTTCTTATTGTAGTTTGATCATTGATATTATATAATATATATACAAGTTTTGTTAAAACTTATGCCTATTTCCAATTTCACTCTTTTTCGGGTTAATTTTTCCATTCTTCTGAGTTCTGGCTTCCAAGAGTCCGGGACCTAGATATATCATTCTCCATAATTTTTATTTTTTGTACACCAACATGTTTCGGTCCACATCGACCATTTTCAAGGTTAATTTTTACACAATTAAAACTATACATACTAAATAACAATAAAAACTTAACATTGATACTGATCTATTAAAATACATTACTAAATAAACACGCAAGGTTAACAGTCATAATCATTGGAAGGTTGTAAACAGGTTTCCGCAGGGTGAGGTTTCCCCAGGATTCTGGTTACCTTCCTACAGCCGTTTGTGCTTGGGAAGGTATTGGACTGTCTTCGTTCACTCTCATGACTGGTTTGTCTTCAGGTTTCCGTCGAACAGCTTTAAAATTCTCTGGAGGCCCTAAGGAGCATGTCGCGAAAGCACATGGGTTACAACTAACGAGGGAAATGCTTACTGACAATACCATGATTTTGCAGCAAGAATACGACCACACCAGGCTGCAAATTTTGGAGGCTATTTTCATCCTCCAAAACCAGCCTACCATTAACAGCCAGGTGGGGGATTCACTAGAATTTTAAAGCTGTTCGACGGAAACCTGAAGACAAACCAGTCACTGAGAGTGAACGAAGACAGTCCATACCTTCCCAAGCACAAACGGCTGTAGGAAGGTAACCAGAATCCTGGGGAAACCTCACCCTGCGGAAACCTGTTACAACCTTCCAATGATTATGACTGTTAACCTTGCGTGTTTATTTAGTAATGTATTTTAATAGATCAGTATCAATGTTAAGTTTTTATTGTTATTTAGTATTATAGTTTAATTGTGTAAAAATAACCTTGAAAATGGTCGATGTGGACCGAAACATGTTGGTGTAACAAAAATAAAAATTATGGAGAACTGATATATCTAGTTTCCCGGACTCTTGGAAGCCAGAACTCAGAAGAATGGAAAAATTAACCCGAAAAGAGTGAAATTGGAAATAGGATAAGTTTTAACAAAACTTGTATAGATGAAGGCCTGCTCCCCAAATACACTAATATATATATATATATATTATATATATATATATATATATATATATATCATGCAGAAACAACACAGTAAAAAAAACATGCCTGAAAATGAATGAAATTTAAACCACAAGAAAATGTTAAACAAGAGAAATAAATGCGCTGAGGCCTTTCACTTTACGTTATCAGAGAGCTAACAAAGTAAGAACAAAGTAATATGTTGTTCTGACTTTGTTTGCTATCTGGTGACATGAACTGAAAAGCCTCAGAGCTTTTATTTCTATTGTTTTCCTTTTTCTTGTGGTTTAAACTTATATATATATATATATATATATATATATATATATATAATATATATATATTTATAAAAGTATTGACCGTAGATAGCTATTGTATTTTCTTATTTGTAAGTAATTGCGCTTTTCATGATGTTTGATTTTTGGATGATAGTATTATTTTTTATATTTCTTCTATTTTGTAGGCCTATGAAAAATGTTTTAATAACGAGACCAAGCACGTTGTAGACGCAACGGCTAGTAACCCAAATATATATATATATAATGTAAGTTCAAAATATAAAAAAATACATGGTAGCCATAGTTTACATGATGTACGAGAAAGATAAGCCCAAAAGTAAAAGTTAAGTTTGCATTGAATGGCATAAATTGGAATAATTTTTCATCAGTTGTTGACAAGAGGTATGAGGCGTTAACATGTGTAAAGAACGTGTTACTAGAGGTAATAATCGGCCGAAGCAACCTACAATTTATCATTTTAAAACCTAGGAGGGTTCATCTGTCGAATTGACGAATTTATGAGGGGCTTATATCATTAATCATAAGCATCGAAAGGCTAATTCCTTCCATTTCCTCTCCAAGTGATATGTGCACATTAAGTTGATTATATCATCCCACTGCAGGGATGTTAATATCATTCGCAGTCAATATTCTACTACGATATTTAAGCCACAAATATATACTTTTCCCACCTGATTCAATCATTTATCATTTCTGAAATGTCATCCCTCTACGATTGATTGATGCTAAACATGGTTGAACCTTAAGTAACTTCTGAGTCAAGAGAGGGTTAAAAGACTAATTTTCTCTGTTCAATTTTATATCATTCACAAATAGCTCAAAAGCTAAATAATTTCCAGGAACATGTTTTTTGAAAAATATTTATAATAACAATGATTTTGTGTTTTATAATTAATTACTTTCCATACATACATAAAAAGTAATTAATTAAAAACCACTACGTCATTGTACCCCATATAAAAGTTCATATATATATATATAAATATACATTCAAGTCGGTTGCTGGGACGGTTTGCTGCCCTTTTGTTTCCGGCGTGCTTCGTCACCCATTCTATTTTCTCTTGAAGTCGGATCATCCGAAAATTTTAGTTTGTAAGTGTGTCTCAATCTCTGTGTGTTGCTTTTCTTCGTTTTTGAGATGATATATATATATATATATATATATATTATATATTATATATCTTGGAAGCAGACATTCTTTAATACTAAATTCTATAAAATTTCATATCCTGAAGATGAATGTTGATCATTTGGAACTATAGAAACTATACTTTACTATGTACACGAAATAAGGAGAGGTTATTTAAGAAAATTGAGAAGCTTGTAAAAACAGGTATCAACTAAGTTTGGTGTTATTTTCAATAATGTTAATTAGCAGGATTTTAAAATAAGCACGTGAAATAAAGAAATAACATTCAAACCACTGTAAAAAAGCAAAAAATGAGGCTAAGAGATTTCAGTCAAAACAACTGGTCTTCATCAGAGGTTCACCCACTGAAACAAGTGATGTCTGCCATCTGGTACTGAGAAGGTAGAGAGGAAGAAAAGTATTTGTAAAATGAGTCCTTGCTTGTTTTCACAGTGACTAACATGAGATATCAGATATGATAACGCAGCCAAAATATAGTGAAGAGTGTTTTATCAATCACTTCTACGTCTTCACATTCTGTGAATTTATTTTATTTAAACTGTCGAACCGTCCAATAGAACGAAATATAGGAATGAGTTGTATCAATTCTTTTTCCGATTTAAAAATCTGTTCTACATACTGTACGGTATGTAGTTAACAAGATTTCACAATAAACATTAGTAACGATTTGTTTAACTTGATTTGGTCCTGATGAGAGCAATAGCCTCACCTAAGAGGGTTAACAGCTAGTGGATATTTTTTTACTTTTTTCCTCCTGTACTCCTTTGTTCATTCTGACATTTTGCCCTGGTCTATTATTCTTTTCTGCACTTTACACCCTTCAAAATATCAGTCTTGCCTCCACTCGTCTCAACCCCCCTAACAGGTGTTTCTACATCTTTGGTTTCATTTGGGATTTGTCTCTGACGAAGACCGCTTGTTACGGTTGAAAGATCTTAACATTTTTCTCATTTCTTATTGTGGTTTGGACGTTGATTGCTGTACTGTATATAGATATATTAAAAATAATTTATGTTAAATGACTCTAGTCACTTAATTTAAAAAAAAAAAGAATAAAATGAATTGAATTTACATAAATAGTTACATTATTAAAATATTTATGTGACTTTCTAATTGTTTTAAACTTGACATAGGGTTGAAACATAAATCTCTTTTCCATTACACCCCCGGGGATTGTGTGAATTAAATTCTTTAACTTGCATCAATCGAATCTGAGTGCGTGGGTTTTAGGCATTTAAAGTTTTAGGGGTTGTTCAAAAAAGGGTGAAGGGGAAGGCCTTTCGTAAAGGGTTTACAGGCGGCAGTATCCCATAACACTCTCGTGAAGGACGTACAGAGGGCCTGATTTACACTCTTTTACCAAAAAGAACCCTTCGGTCAACCACTCTTTTCATGATATTGATACAAGAGTTTTTTTTTTACAATATTCTTTTAGTACAATGATATGAGGGTAAAATACTATTATTTTTTCACAAAGGTATTTATTTATATAAGGAATAAATATTCAGTATTCATCCTTTAATCGCCAATAGTAGAGATTCCTGCTTTGTATATTTTTTGTTCCTTCATCGATTCTGTTTTCAATTTACTTTAATCTCTTTCTGATAATATCCATCGCCGCGTTTCTTAGATATCTTATCAAATATATTACGTATCACCTTCACAGCCCCAAACCATCTTGCCTTTCTCCTTTGAATCCCCAAGTACTTTTCTATACCTACAAGGATGTTCCCTTCCGTTCCGTTCATAACGACTGCAATGTATGAAAGCTTTCTAATAGTAATTTCTTTTTATGCCATATCATATTTTTAACCTACATCTTTTCTTCTCTTTCAGTTTGACTACTACAAATATCCAGTTTTCATATTCATATTCTTTTCAGGGAAGTTTTTTTTTCCAGTTTAGAAAATTTACTGTATAATTCCATAAGACCGCTATTTCAAACATTCATTTTTTGCCTGTAGATATATGTTTTTTTTGCTTTGTAAATTCACAGCCTAATAAAAAGCATTGGTGCATAATGGCTATCTCCTTAAATTACGTTTCAGTTAAAATTAGTTTTCAGAATTTATTCAATTAATTAATAACGCTACTTGTAAAACATGTATAAAAACGTCTGATTTGAAAAATGGAATATTATCTTTAGCAGGTATTTCCAAAAAACAATACAGCTGAAGAATGTAGCTAGTAATTAGTAGCCGTAATTAGTTAGTAGCTAGTAATTAGTAGTAATAATATTACTACTAATTATAATAACAATTTATAATTTCTTATAATCGAGTAAGTCGTACACAAAATATGTGCAGTTAGCCTTATTTGTTAGATTGGTACTCCCGAAATTAGAATTCAATATTAGAAATATTTTCTTTGAATACAAATTACCTAAAAATACCTTAGAAATTTGTCAGCATCCTATTAAATTTGTAGTGATTTCTCTCTCTCTCTCTCTCTCTCTCTCTCTCTCTCTATATATATATATATATATATATATATAAATAACAGTTCAGAATTGAAGATAGGTAGCACAGAAAGTAAAAGAAACACTCTTACAGACTCAAATTTTCGGGTAATCCGTCTTCAGGAAGGAAAGAGAAATGGAGACCAAGCACATTGTAGACGCAATGTGCCGCAAGGCGGTAACCCTGCCTTCCTGCGGGACTCTTCGATCTTCTCACCTCCTGATGACGACGATGGTCAAAATATCGATGTGAGTTATGTCTGTGTCTTTATGTGTGTTTCCTTCGTTTTGAATTTATTTTATTTAAAAAGTCCGCTGGACCGTTTCTTTTAATTGTATATATATATATATATATATATATACGAGTATGTGTGTGTGTGTGTGTGTGTGTGTGTGTGTGTGTGTGTGTGTGTGTGTGTGTGTGTGTGTGTGTGTGTGTGTGTGTGATGTGTTTGTGAGAGTGTGTTAACAGTAATTTCTCACGGTACGTCTTGCTTTTTGACGACGACCATCAACAAGGTTAAAATATTAAATCCAATCATAAGATATATTTTCTTTCCACCTGTAATTTGTTTTGTTTTTAATTTTTATATATAGTTCATATTTTCTGTTTAGTAGAAGTAATAGTTTATATAATACAACTACTGGAATATAATATGTAGTTATCATGACTTATTTGTAAAGCTTGTATTCTTTTGACTTCTAAAATTGGCTCTTCAAATTATCTTTATTTAGAGATGTAATTTAGTTTGAACATAGAGGGTAAAGATTAAAACTGCTGTATTGAGTATGATTGTTCAAGACAATGCCAATAAAAGTTGATACATTGATAATTAAAAAAAATCTTGTTTCGTAAAAATACTAATCATGATATTGATTATCAAACTAGAAAGTTGTTGTACACTTTCACTTGCTTCAAAGATTTAAAGCTCTGGAATAGAAAGGCATGGTTTTATTCATAAATTTTAGACATAATTTTAGAGACAAAACTGCTAAATAAATTGAAAAATTATTTGTATTGTAATTAAAGTCGTTTTAATTAATTATTTTGATCACTTATGGTAATAAGAATAAGTTTAGCTACATTAAAGTAAAGTTGAGACCACTCAAGGTATTCTATTTAATACAAAAGGTATTTTTAATTAAAATAAAACGTGATAAGATTTTCCAAATGAAATATTTTTAATCAGGTTTTTGTTTGAACTTGTTGGTCACTTCTGTCTTTTACTAATTTTCATATTACTTTCAACACAAAAGTTCTAATTTCTTGAATACAGAAGAGAGCTACTCTCTCTTTCACTCTTCTTATTTTCTTTCTTTTGACTTCGTCTACTCTACATCTGTCACTCAGTTTCTCTCTTTCTTCAACTGACTGTCTCTCTCTTTCCTCTGTCTCTCCTCTTCTCTATTCTTTCATATAATGTCTTATTCTATCTGTGTTTCATTCACCGGCGTTCCCAAACCATTCGGCTACCACACCATGTCTTATTCTATCTGTGTTTCATTCACCGGCGTTCCCAAACCATTCGGCTACCACACAATGTCTTATTCTATCTCTACTTTTGCTCTGTTTATCCCTCTAATGCTTACTTTGAACCTGCTTTATTTTTTCTACTGATTATCTCTACTTTTCGTAAAATATCCCATTTCAGTTATTTATTAAATTTATCTCTTTTTCTCTCTTAGTTACTTCTTAGCTTGAACTTACTTTCACCCTCTTCTCCTTTTCTATTCGATTTTCGTAAAATTCTTCTAAATCCCTTGATTTCCTTTTCAATATTTAATAAAACAAAAATTTGTTAAAAGTTATGCTGATTTGCTATAGGGCATAAGATACAGCAGTTTCAATCTTTACCTTCTACATGCAATCGAAATTACATCTCTAAATAGAGAACATTTGAAGAACTAATTCTATAACTCAAATAAAAAAAACTTTACAAAAAAGTAATGATAACTATTATATTCCAGTAGTTGTTTTCACTAACTTTGTAAATAGGTCCGATATTTTGACGATCTGAACACACGTTGTCAGGAGTGAAAGTAGTATTAGGATAAAACATCATTAAACTGAAAGGTTTTTTAGAAATCACACTGGTGCAGATTGATCGGAAATTTTCCGTAGTTTCTATATTTTGTACTCTTACTTATCTTACTTTTTAACTATCTAAATTTTTTCCAGGGTAGACTGATAAGTATTGTGTCCAATATTTGCCCATCTCCCAGTTCATTATTTGCATCTTTCTTTCTCTCTGACTATAAATCTATCATATATTTCTCACTATGTATGTATCTCTATTTTTCTGTTTTTTACTGGGTATGTACACTGGTGATTAGTGTACCCAGTGTATGATTACCTACCCACTGTATGATCGCCTACCCAGTTCAGTATCATATTCATCACATTTTATCTATATTTATGATTCTCACCAGGCATGTAGACTTATAATTAGTATGCCCAATGATTACTCATAGCTTGTTCTTTCTTTTTCTCTCTCATGAGTATATTTCTATCCTTCTATCTCCTGGTGGGTATGAAGACATGTAATTAGTGTACCCAGTGTATAAATCACCTACCTAGTTCTCTCCCTTATCGTTCACTTTTTATCAATCTATGGTTGTTTACTTTCCTATTCTTTCTCTTCTCTCTCTCTCTCTCTCTCTCTCTCTCTCTCTCTCTCTCTCTCTCTCTCTCTCTCTCTCTCTGTGTGTGTGTATCAGTGTGCATGTCTATGTATTACGGGGCAAGATAACTGGGTAGGCAATCATACCTACCAATTGTGGGTTTACACACCCTGCAGGAAACGGAAACATAAGAGATGTATAGATATTGAGAGAGAGAACAGAAAGAAAGAAAAAGAAAGGAGAGAGAGAGAGAGAGAGAAGAGAGAGAGAGAGAGAGAGAGAGACTGACTATCTCTCTATTTCTATCTTCTTGTTTCCTGCTTGGAATATATACTGATAATTAGTGTGTCTAGTTCATGATTACCTTTTAATCCAGAAAAATAGTTAAAAGAAAAACAAGTATTTTAATAATAAAAATAGTAGTATAGAGTAATCAATGAATCAGTAAAGGGAAAAGAATTGATTTATTGTTATTTTATTTAAATAGGGTTCTTTCAGTGATATATATGGCATTGTTTCCATGCGGACTCACTTGCTTGAGTAGCTATAGGTCTTAGTTAAGTCAAATCGGAAATCACAGTGCATTTAGGTTTGTCGTGTGGAGGGGGGGGGGGGGCGAGAAGCAATTTAACACAACTGACTGCGGAGGCGGCTGGGCCACTGATCAGCCGCAAGTCCGTTAATTCCCTTTGACAGTGACATGAAGGGCTAATCACCAAGGGCACGCCATGCGGGCAGCTGTCTCCTACACCCTTCTTCAGCCTTTCAACCTTAATTGATCCCTTTACTTCCTGCAAAACCTTCTCTTATTTTCTTTTTTTTTTTTTTTTGCTTCATTGACAAAGGTGTGAAAATGATTTTTTTTTTTTTGTTAAACCTAGTATGAAAAAGGTGTGTTGAATATGGATTGTGAAGAAGTGAGTAAAACATGGTTATTAACTAACATGGGCAGCGGTGTCATTTAAACCTTTATCAAAACACCTTTCTTGATACATGAGTTATTTGTGGGGAGGGAAGGAGAAAAGAGAGGGAGAGAGAGAGAGAGAGAGAAGGGGACGAAGGGAGAGGAGAGAGAGAGAAAAGGAGGAGTGAGGTAGGGAGAGAGAGGGAGAGAGATAGGGAGAGGGGAAGGATGGGAGGGAGGGAGAGGGGAAGGATGGGAGGGAGGGAGAGAGTGAGAGAGAGAAGGAGGAGTGAGGTAGGGAGGGAGAAAGGGAGAGGGAGAGGGAGAAAGGAAGGATGGGAGGGAGGGAGAGAGTGTGAGAGAGAGAAGGAGGAGTGAGGTAGGGAGAGAGAAAGGAAAAGAGAGATAGGGAGAAAGGAAGGATGGGAATGAGAGAGTGGTAAGAGGGAGAGAAGTTGGCCGGAGGGAGAGAGAGAAGGAGTGAGGAAGGCAAGGAGGGAGAGGGAGAGAGAGAGAGAAGGAGGAGTGAGGTACGAAGAGAGAAAGGGAGTGATAGGGAGAGGAATAGCGAGAGAGTGAATGAGAGAGTGAGAGAGAGAGAGAATATATACTTTGAAAACAGAAAAGAAACGAACAAAACCAGACATTACGACTCACTTTCAATTTTTCGACCCTTTCAACTGTTATCACTAGAAAATTTGAGTAGAAAAAGTGAGAAGACGAACATCAAGTGAACAGACTCTCAGAATATGTGTAGGTTGACCAAAACAAAAACGTAAAAAGTACTAAAAATAGCTGAAGAAGAACACGAAATTGATAAAACATAATAATGGAATAAAAATAAATGAACCTTGATAACAAATAAATTTAATATCATAGATAATTAATAAACTAATGAGTATATGCCTGACAAATACGATAACATATCAACTGCTTAATAGAATAAGCAGATTATGTAATCGGATATCAATTCTCTAGGTTCAAACCTTAAAATTAAGGTTTTTAAAATCTTATTTTTACTCAGAAGTACAAATTTTTGAACTGGAAAATGACATTTACTGTATTTAAACGAAATAACAATCTTGACTGGTCGAAACCTTCGACTAGACTGTCTAGTGTGAACTATAAAAAAAATAAGAGTTCACATGTTCACATGATGTATGAACAAAAATCCAGAGTGAGAGTGGTTATGGAACCCTAAACTACCCGTCTAGAGGCTAGGATGCAATCCACTGAGCTACCACTCCTCCTACATTCTAAGTTTACTAATTTTGAAAACTATTTACATCTAGAATTTAGACTGAACAGAAACTACTTACTTTGCTCATCTTGAAGAAACAATCCTCATTGGCAAATTCAAGTTAGTAAAACTTCTCTAAGATTAAAAATTGATCTGCATACAAAATACAGCCGAAAATGAAGGCTCCCTCATGAAGGTTTAGAACTAGTGATTTGGCAAAGGAACGTGACAGCAATTTTACCTCCGTTATTGATCAGAAAAATATGATTAGCCTTTCCTTTCCATACAACTTTTAGGAATTTCTTAATAAAATAAAATGCTTTTGGCATATTGTATAGAATTAAAACACAATATAATGAAATCAGCATTTTATTTCAAAAATCCAACAGAAATTGTCATATTTGGAAGCATTTTCATGAATTTCATCTTGTTAAGCATATTAATGTTTATAATTTTAAATTTACATTTAAATAGATTAAGAATTATTTTATAATAATCTCATATGGATAAGTATAATATTCCCTTTTTGTTCAATAAGCTGAACAAAAATCCTTTAAAATTGTCTTAATGTAATCAGGTAAACACATGATTGGTTTTTATCACTGATATAAAATATTGAAACAGGAAAGGATACATACTTTCCTTTTTTTTTGCATTTATTATTTATTATATATTAATTCTATTCCTGTATTATTTGTCTTTACATTCCCTAAATATTTTTTAGATTTTTTTTTTCTTTTAATTGTTCAACCCAAAACGTGTAAAACCAATTCACTAGTAAAAACCATACATAAAGCAGAAGGTTGTAACGTTTGTTTGTTTCTATTGTTATTAATTTTACATCTTCAACGCAAGTAAGGCATCTTCTTACAAAAAAAGAAAGTATCTTGGGTCATTTTGGCGCTTTATATATAATTTTTTTGGAGTTTCTGGTAGAACTAAAGATTGGTAGATGCTACATGATTATTTCAAATCACGACTTTATAGATGATCAGCAGACGTGCCCATTTTTGACGGGTATTTGACAAAATTTCAGAGATATTACGTGCTATTCCAAAATATTAGACATTATATAATAGTATAAAAAACCATTATTATTAGAATGCATAACTGTCATTAGATCTGGGTTTGTTTTACATTTTGCAGCTTTAGACACTGAGCTCCAATTTTATTTTATTCTAGGCATACTTCTTATTTAGTACGGGGGTAGGTAGGACTCACATTTTAAAAACAAGGAAATTATGATAAACACAATCAACATTAAAATCAACTAACAATACCTATTTGCTACAGTGTCAGGAAACTAAAAATATCTGTATATCTATACAAGTTTTGTTTCTACATAGCTTCGAACTGACTCATTTTAAATTATCTTTACGTTTTATACATTACAGAAAAAATTAATGTATTTTAAAAATATACAGGTATTTTAGGTGCGTGATACTGTAGGAAGTAGGTATTGTTGGTTGATATACCTGTGTAGCTAGTCAAAAACAGTTTCAAAGTTCATAACTTCTCGTTTTGAATTTTCAATCCATTCAAATTTTAGCTTTTAAGTTAGACTCTCACAAAATCTACTGACAAATCACTTGGTATAAGTCATACCCAGCTGAAATAAATTTTCAGTTTGGTATGACTTACGGTGGCTGAGTTTACTTGTGACAAAATTTTTGAACAAACAAACAAAACAGACAGAAATTTCCTAAGGGTGGATTCGGGTTCTCTAATCTATAAAACGTAAAGATAACTTGAAATGAATCAGTTCTTTGCAGTGTACAGACTTTATTTAATTTATATAGATATTTTTAGTATATATAATAAGCGGAACTAAATTTAAAGAGATTTCTTTGGAGAGATTGAATAAGAGAATATGCACTGGATACCTGAGGACAAATTTGATATTGAGATTTAGCGCGTGCTAGGAGAATAAAGCTGCAGGGAAAAGCAAAGGTGGAACTCCTAAATCTTAAATCCATTTCCTGGATTAGGTTGGGATGATTTGTTGAAATTGGCTTCGTTTTGGAGAGGGAAGAGGACTCTGTGTGACACAGGATTCCTTTCGGGCCTGCTGCTCTCCCATTACACCACTAGGTCCTAATCCGCCGGGGGGGGAGGGCGGCTCTCTAAACCCTTTCCTCTATCTCTTCCTCCTATCCCGCACCTAACGTCTTCTACGATTCACTCTTCCAATCTTCTGACTTTTCCTTTTTGGTATAATTCCAAACTATTACTACTTCTATAATCTTGTTTTTTTTTTTTAATTATTATATAATACAACCTGTTTTGATTCACCGGCGTTCCCAAGCCTTCCGGCTACCACACCGTAAAACTAAACCAGGCCGACGCTTGATACATGCTGCCCTTTCGTCACCCCATGCTTACCCACAAAGCATGGGGCGTCCGAGGTGGACCTCGAGGAGGCGGGCAGCACGATGCTACATCACGCAACAGACATGTAAAACCACGCAACAGTGCCAAAAGTCGATATTCAACCGTATTATAGCTTAAGGGATTAAACCATGACACTTGAAAGGCAGGTGGGTGGTTAATTGATTAAGATTACAATTCCTAGGGGTACTGGGATATTCCCCCTACTTGTATATAATACAACTACCCTTAGAAGGATAACAAGTAATAGTGATACATACATAAAAAATAAAAGAGTGGAGTACCCACCATTGGTGCTCTCCATATACATTGTTCTGATCGCTTGACATTAGTTTTGACAGCATGGCTGAGTAGATTTCGGGGCTAACATCTTTTGAGCCTTCTAATAGGATTGGCAGGAATCTTATCAGAACATAATTGCTAAATTAAAGGGTTTTGGTTGGTGGGTAAAAATTCATAAAATTTCTGGTATCATGCTCGAATTTTTATGTTTATAAAATATATTTTCGAATCATTATGAATGGTACGAGTATTAGAAACATAAAAGGGTGGTTTTAAAATTTTGCGAAGGATTATAGATTGGTCGTACGACTTTTTCCCCGTGACCAACAATACATAAAAATCTCTCACAACTTAAAAGTTATTCTACTTAAACACAAAAAATAAGTTTATGTAAAACCATTTTAATGTATAAATAAACATGAAATAAACACGGAACAATAAGAAGATACAGAATTTGTTTTGATCAGATTTTGCTTTATAAAAAAAAATATTGTAAAGAATTTTAAAATACTTGTTATAAATATAATTTAAACTATGGGCATTAATTTATTTGTGTATAAGATTTTGTATTTTATGAAAAACAAAAAAATATTTCTTCACAAATATATAATGTATATACGATTTTGTTGGTAAAATATATATCTGGAAAGAAACAAGGAAGACGATGGGTTGGTGGCAAACATTTATGAAGTGAATTTGCTTGGATGTAAGAAGGCGCTCACACAAGAACTCCTATAAGACGTTAAGGAAAACATATTTTTTGGGGGTAAGGGACGTTATGGGGAGAAAAGCGATAAACAAGGGGTTAGAGGAGGTTGGGTCTGAACTCCTAAATCGAGAATAAAGCAAAAATATTTAACCAACCCTCTACCAAAGTATCTACTTGACATGAAAACGTTCAATACTACCTCTGAAAAGTTTTTTCCTTAAGCCACACTGTAAAAAAAAAAAAACTCCGAAAAGTTGGATGATTTACAATTTGAATGATAAACAAGGACAGCTTTTGCAGTGATGATTATTGAACCATTAAGTTTACTGTGCTAACATAAATGATGTCCAACCTTTCAGATTTATACTTTTTAAAACTTCATCAACCAGCATGACTAATTTCAAGTTCACTCAGACAGAAAATATGTGAAATATGTTTTCTAATTCAAAGTAGTTTTCTGATATTAGCTTCGTTCTTCGATGAATTTCATTTAATATAATACATTATAATAAAGAGAAATTATAAATTAATAATGAAAGTATTGAAGATGCATTTAGATTTTTCTTCGTACCATAATTCTATAATATATTCATATAAATTAAAAACACTTATATTACATTATAACATATTATAATGTATAATATATAATGTAAGGACTCCCGATGAATGTTCTACACTGAATGAATATACTTCACTGAAGTGTATTTAGAGTAGAGATTTCTTATTTCAATCATTAATTTAAATAAAATTAATGTATAATGTCTCTGAGAATTAAATATGTTTTTGAGCAAATTTTAATTATTGTTAAGTAGCTTGATGGCTGAATATCAAGGGAAGAGTGACACAGGAAACATTTTACATTTCGGAGGTCGAATATAAAATATTTTAAGGGTTTCATAACGACCTTATTATGCTAAATGTGACAGAGTATAGGTTGGGTTAGGTCGCAGTTGTAGTCCCACGAGAGAACAGACATAAGATGGAGATTTACCCTTTGTGATACTACATAATGAACATTCTACATTGGCAGTTCTAAAACATACTTCTCTGAAGTGTATTTAGAGTAGACATTTTTAATGAGTACCTGACACCGTACTGGATAGAGATAAACAGATCATCGCCCTCTGCAAGGGACACAGTGATCAGATTCGTACGTAATATTAACATAATAAATTACAGAACCTGTACTTCAAACGATTTAGAATCGTATCTAAATGAATAAACAAATAAAAATTATAATATTGTAAAAATATATTGACCCTATCCTTGTACCCCATATACTAGTAATGAGCCCTTCTTCGACCGTCGCATGGCATGTAAATTCCACAGGTAATGGTTCTTGTCTTTATATGAGAGCTTTAAAGTCAACAACCTTAAAAAAAAAGCTCTAAAAGAATATGGACAGATCAAGCTTGACAGAATATCTTTGAAAGACTCTGATGGGACCAGCATTGAACTTCTAGCTTAAACTGAAGTACTATTAAGAATTGTAAGTATATATATATAATATATATATATATATTATATATATAATTATATATAAAGATTTCACATAAACACGTGAAATAACAATCAATGATCAAACCACAAAAAGAAAATGGGAAAGGTAGCGGATAGTTTTTTAATCTTTCTTACTGTACTCCTTTCTTTCCCCAAACATCCCTTTCTGGACATTAGTCCTTTCCTGCGCTTTGACCCTTTTAAAATACCACTCTTCCCTCCCACTCTTCTCAACCCCTCATCAGATGTTCTCTGCATCTAGTGTTTCAGTTGGGTTTTTGACTCTGACGAAGACCGCTTGTTACGGTTGAAAGATCTTAGTCTTGTTTTCCCATTTTCTTATTTGTGGTTTGATCATTGATATATATATATATATATGAAATGAAACTGCCCATAAGGCCTTCAAAGTGAAGAAATAAAGTGCCAGAAGGAGAATTGAACTAGGGAACTACCATTCTAAAGGTAATCACGCAAACCATTAGACTACTTGGTCACATAAAAGTGACAAAAAGTAACAGGCAGATATCTAATAAATCTCCTCTTCTAAATAAAAAGTGAATATGGTGTCGTTACTTTTTAGTAGCACTCTTAGTGAGTAAAACAGGAACCTTCCTATTGTCCTGAAAAGTCAACAGATCAATTTTTTACTCATTTAATTAATTTTACTGGAATTTATAATTTTTTTACTACGAAATAATCTCTTTTGATTGCTCATAAACATTTGAATTATAAATAAACATTTATGTTTTTTTAGAATATTAATAAGAGATTGTAATTACGGGGATTAAGCTGAGTGTGAGTAATTTTTGCTTTTGTTTTTGCCAAAATAATCATCAAGGGAATGATGAATGACTGCCTCAGATGTGACGTGTCTACCTCATTACCGTCCCTTACCGTCCTATTTCTAATTATGACTGATGAATCCTCATACACAATTCACACTTCCTTTCCCTTCTGTCTTTCTCTCTTTTCAACATTTCCAATTTTTTTTTTCTTTCAAGTTTTTTTTCCCCTCAGAAAACTAAAAAACAAAAAAAGAACCACTTCTCGAAATGAAAGAAGCATTAAAAATACAGAAATATAAGTGATAATAACGCAACTTCATAAATATTTAGGGAGTAATTTCATAATTTCTCTGTTGTTTAAGCCGACAGTAATTATAATACAGATAAAATTTAAGTCGGAAAATAGCTAACATATTTATGAGATGTAGGCTGAAAAATATAAGCACAGATTTCAATTTAATCAATAATCTGAAACAACAAATATGTTAATTAGGATCTCAAAAACTAATAACAGTTTTGAAATATTTATTGCATATTTAATTATAATGCCAAATAATTAATAATAATGAAATGAAATACATTAATTGATATATCTCGTTTCCTACCTATATTCGACATCATAAACCCCAATTATTCCGTGTTCATAAAAATAATTGTTTGCGTCATTCCTCACTGTCTTGTATGATGACAACGTGTAACAGACTAAATAGCAGTGTAGATAATAAAGAAATTGCGATATAAAAACATTTAAAAATATAATTAAGCCTCTTGTATAGAGTCTGTTATAAATCATAATGGTTAGAATTTTCTAATATATCAACGGCTCAATCTTGTTTGGTTTAGTTTATTATTATAAATATATGGTGTTCATTACTTTATTATTATTATACAGTAATCAATATTAACATAGTAAAAGATAGAGTTTGTAATTTAATAAGATTTTGACTGCATGTAAATGAATAAATACATAAAAAATGTATAATAGGTTAGGTTAGGATGCAGTGGCAGTCCAACAAGGGAACACACGTAGGCCGAGCATTGGCCCCTTGTGATACCACACAATGAAGATTGATTCTACTGTGGGAGTCCTAAATTTTACCTAACTCAAGTGTATTTAGAGTAGGGATCTTTAACGAGTACCTGACATCGTACAGGCTCGGGACCGACAGTTTTAACGTCCTGCTCCGATGGACGACGTGTTCAGATTTATTCACCTCCCACGTGAATAAATCAAGGGCCAGGTGGGGATCGAACCCCGGTCCTATCAGTTCAGAGGCAAGCACATAACCACTGAACTAACCACAGTTAGAAATATTGAATTCTGTAAGTGTTCTCTTTATTCTTTTTTCTGTGCCGTGCTTTGTGTAATTTAAAGTGTATATATATATATATATATATATATATGAAATGAAATTGTTTGCCTAATTATTTCTTAATCAATTTCTTGGATATATTTTCCAAATATCTTATTCGTCCTTTAAATTTACTAGGAACAAGTTAACAAAGAACTCTTCCCCAAATATACGAATATATATATATATATATATAATTTTTTTAAATATCAAAAACTATGTAATTTACTTTCATTTTTATTATTAATACATTTAAAAAGAATAGAAACATAAAAATGGATTCATAATGATGTTAATACAAGAAAAGGTTTACTGGCAGAGTTTTCAAGAAAAGTATCCCTGTAGAAGTAACTTGAAATAATTGAAGCAATATAACACTCCACTCTTTCTCTTAAACTGAACATTTGCCCTCCAATAAGATAATGTCAGGGATTTGTCAGCAAGGCTTCACTGAAATTCTACTCAGAGAAGAACGCTTTGTGTTTTCCAAATCCTTTGGTTTACTCTAAATACTTTACATTTATTAAACAGAGATAGTCTTAATCTAAGAAGGAATGTTTAGCTGTTGTTTTATTTATTCAATATATTTTAATCTGATATTTTAAATGATGATATTTAGGGTTACAAAATTTTATAGTTTAACTGATAATCTAGACAATTTCATTAGATAATAAATGTTTGTTAAAGCCTTAAACCATATTAAGTTTTTCTGTGTTTTTTGGGCATCAAGCTTGTTTTTTTTTTCATCCAGAGCACTTATTTGGCTGTTTTTCACTTCTGAGTGCCTTCTGCAACACAGGTACTCTTACAGTCACACATATATTTTTTTCTAGTTTTTATACATTTTTTCATTGTAAGATGCTCAAATTATCTTACTTTTGAAATGATATTATTATATTTAGTAAAAGCATTTCCTTCTGTTGATGTCAAATAAACTTGAGATTTTTCAATCACTTCGACCATATGCAAAAATGTATTAAACTAAGCTTGTTAGATCTTAACAGCTTATGGTAAACACTATTAAGTAAACACTATTGAATTTTATGACTTTACATTTATGACAATTTTTACATTCTCTTTTTTTTATATAATTTATATTACCTGGTAACAGCTTTAACGTTTTTGGGCCAGGGTATGTGCCTCAATGTTTTATATTTTTAACAGATAATTAAATGTTTTTGTGTGATTGTAATTTAACTTTTATTAAACTTTTTGGTTCAAGAATTAAAACAAATTACATGCATATACCTTTACTTTTATATTATTTTTTTTTAATAAAATAATATTTATGTTAATTATAGATAAACATATTTAAAAACTTAAAGACACACGAATAACAAAGAGATAGTAGGACTCACATTTAATATTTCGATCCTTTTAACAGTCGTCTTTAGGAAAGGAAGTTGAGCGAAGATTCACAAAAAAGATCACACAGAAAAGAAATTACTGTAACTCACACACAACAATTTGTGTACTTTCTATAATTTTTTTATGAAGGTTTTTAGGGTAGTTCTTAAAAATGGAGAGAACCATAGACTGATTGAATGGTGATTTAACAATCTCTGTGTTGCTAACAATATCAATTTAAATACTAAAAAAAATATTTCAATATACCAAAAATAATATATTTATATAGGAATTATATAGTTAGACAAAACAATGTACTAAAAGTTTAAATTCATATTAAAGAACAAAAAAAACTAGGTTTAGTTTTGTAGAGTTGTTATGCGTGATAGTTTTATGTTTTATTTAAAGAAAAGGGTGAAAGGGCGAGTTGAGTGCATTGTTATAAGAGGGAGGGAGATTGAACACGCGTGTGCCTGCATCTAATGCGCCTGAGTCAAGATAATAGGGTGCCCCTCTGGCAGATGGGGAAACAAGTGCCTTGGTGTGTGAACACCAGTGACCTCAACTCACAAAGAACCCACTCTCTCTCTCTCTCTCTGGGTACTGGCCCATTCAAAGATCAACGTATTTGCCTATTTTATGAGGGGGAGGTGAAAACAAAATCGTCTTTTATTCCCAAAATATTACAACATTATTTACACGTTAGCATCATTCAGTCAAATATATTAGGTAGTTACCAGTGGCTGTCCCACAAGGGGACACACTAAGACAAATCACTGGCACTTTCTTATGCTAAACAAAGAAGATTGGGAGTCCATATTTTTGCGTATTTAGAGATGGAATCTTTAACGAGTACCTGATATCACACTGGCTAAAGTAAAAATGGATTAATGTCCTCTCCAATGGACGGTATGCTCAGATTAATTCACCTTCGATAAAAAGAAATCGAAAGCCAGAATGAGTATTGAACATCGTACCTACCAGTTCAGAGGCGAGCACATTACCACTGAGCTAGACTGGCTCTCAGAAATATATTACGATCAAGATAATTCAAGAAAAATTGAAAATGAACATTAAAAGCAATTTTACCACTAACCCACTGCATTTATCTTACTAATTTTATTTTTATTTACTTTCTAAACAAAATATTAAATATTACATTTGGGGCAAAATTTTGAAATCGAGTATTCAAAGGAAATAAACGTTAAATGCCACTGACTTAATGAAACAAGTTTGCATATTGGTCAGTCTGTGTGCGTGTTTGTGTATGGTGTGATTGCATGTGTATAAATAGAACATCTTAAAAAGAAAATTACAATCCAAAGTTATATATTTTAGTTCTTGCTATCTTTATGCAAATCGAACTTGGTACCAAAACTGTACTTTTGTTTCTAAAACAGGATTTCTTGTTATATATATAACAAGGTATCATTATTATTTGAAAATAAGTAAATCAAGATTTTATTTATGAAATCAAAAAAATATGTTTAATGCGTTTATTAAAAAAATTAAAAAAAATATAAGATTGTAAAATAAATTAATTTCAAAATAAATGAGTCGCATAAAAATGAACGTATAAACTACCGTAAGAAATCAAAAGAAAGACTAAGATCTTCAACTCAAAACAGCGGTCATTGTTAGCAACAAACGCCAAACTGATACATTATCAGTTTCACACACACATATATATATATATATATATATTTACTTTTCGATGAAAATACGATCCAAAATGGACAAATACAGTTCAATGTACATAAAGATACATAGAGAAATTAAAAACACACACTTACAGTCTCTAATTTTCGGCTGAACCGTCTTCAGGAGAGATAAGAGACCCAAACGTCTCTGTACCAGTGCGCTTGGTTTCCCTCTCTTATCTCACCTGAAGACGTTTCAACCGAAAGTTAGAGACTGTAAGTGTATATTTTTATTTTCTCTATGTTTCTTTATGTACATTGAACTATATATATATATATATATATTCACTTTTTCGATGAAAATACGATCCAAAATGGACAAATACAGTTCAATGTATAGAAAGAAACATAGAGAAATTAAAAACACACACTTATGTCTCTAATTTTTGGTTGAAACGTCTTCAGGTGAGATAAGAGAGGGAAACCAAGCGCACTGGTACAGAGACGGTTGGAGACCGTCTGTACCAGTGCGCTTGGTTTCCCTCTCTTATCTCTCCTTAAGATGTTTCAACCAAAAATTAGAGACTGTAAGCGTGTATTTTTAATTTCTCTACGTTTCTTTATGTACATTGAACTATATATATATATATATATATATAACAGATTCAATAATATATCGACCGTTTGATAGAATAGGTGTGTTCTCTAATCGGGGTTCGGTCAATTTTCCAGGATAAAAAATCAAACTCTCGTTGCGAACGTTAGTTTGATTTTTTATCCTGGAAAATTGACCGAACCCCGATTAGAGAACACACCTATATATATATATATATATATATAAAATATATAAATAATAAATATAATAATAATATATATATAATAATATATAATAATAATAATATATAATATAATAATATATAATAATGGCTCTTCATTTCCTTCCCTCCCTTCCCCCGCTTGGTGGTAAGTGGTGGGGTACTGGCTGCGGTTTCCGAGTTCAGTACCGCCCTGTCTTCCTGCGGGACTCTTCGCTCTTCGCTCTTCGCACCTCCTGATGACGACGATTGTCGAAATATCGATGTGAGTTATGTCTGTGTCTTTCTGTGTGTTTCCTTCGTTTTTTATTTTATTGTATATATATATATTATATATATATATATATATATATATATATATATTATAGCCAACAAGGTTTCTCAATAAACACGTGATATAACAAATCAATGTTTAATCCACAATAAGAAAGGGAACGATAAAGTAAAAACTTACAACCTTAACGAGTGGTCTTCGTAACAAGAGGAGAGAGAGTTTGTGGGGGGGGGGATCGAGAGAGAAAAATCAGAGAAATGACAGAGAAGGCATCAACAGCACCACACTACAGGAATTTAAATCATGACCTTACAACCACTAAGATACCAAGAATAGTAAGATCATATTTCATAATAATATCTATTATAATATAAAACTCAAAATATTTATTTCCATAAAAAGTCTTAATTTCTTTTTGTGAAACTTCTTTAACAAAGAGGGGGTAAATTCAACACTTTATACTTTCAACTCTTCAAGTGAGGAGAAAAAAAAAGTCATAAAAAAAAAGAAGATAGTAGGTAAATCTTAATAAATAATGAAAATCATTTAATGCTGGCCATTTGGCTAGGTCCCATGAAAGAGGGTTGAAAAGAAGTGTAATTAGAGAGAGCTGAAAGAGGAGAGGTCGTCCGTCGGGTGAAGGGATGGGGGCTCTGGGCTTGCGGGGGGCTAGGAAGCCAAGTTAGAGAGAAATGTTATAAATGATGCTTAGTTGTTGGCCTAATGCCCGATCCTCTATCTGAACCCATTAGTGGGGACCTGTACGGCTTCCTTTACCGTTTCCTACCTAAGTGATTGCCTGTTTCTGCAGGATTTTGCACAAACACTAAGTACATTTTACTAACCAAACATCAAGTATCGAATCTCACTGTAATAAATATCATATTACTAGTATCTTAAAGAGAATACTCTTTGAAGGAGTTTTTACAGTTTTTGAAAAAAAAAATTCGTATAAGCTGTTTTTTTTTCAATACCATCAAAAACTAACTGAGGAAGAAAAATCAACAAAACTGAAAGGGATGTTTTACCATGTATTACTCATTGTGAAGCAACATCTTAAATAATTTCAATATAATTTATTATTATTGAAATAAATAAAATTTTTCTCTTCAATGATCCACACAATGTAATTAATATAAATAATTTCAGTGGCGTAGAAACATTTTTTGCCGCCCCGGGCAGTCGTAAGAATTTTAGCCCCTCTCCTTCAAAATTTCAGAAAATTTCTCAAAATATTTTCATGGAATAAAAATCAAGGATCTAATTTTTAGACTGCTGTTATTAGTCCCTGACTTGCATCTTACTACAGCACTCATATACATATACAGTCACCATCAATGCAAACCAAAGATTTTCAAAACAAAAATGTATAAAAATTGTTAAATTAAATTAATTGGTTATGCAAAAAATATAATAAATTTTCAAACCCATTAAAAAAATTCTTTTGAGAAATTTAAAATAAATTTATTTTTAATTTGCAAAAATTAGAGTTGAATAATCCGTATAAAAACAGTATTATACACATAAAAAAACAGTTACGACTTAAAAACTCATTTTTGTGTTTTTAACAAAATTTGAGATTTGTTTTTAGCTTTTTATTATTTTAATTTTGTTTAATTTTTTATTTTTACCCCCTAAAAAAGCTGCCTCTTGGCACGTTAAATTTATTGGGTTGTGTTAAGTTAAACATTATAATCGTCGCAAAATTGTTTCAGTGACTTTTTAGTTGTTTGGTGACGTTTGGTTACCTTGCTTGTTTTTAGTTCAGTGTCACGTGTTTATTCGAACTAAACAGTTGTTACTGAAATCCACAAAGTGATTTATTTATAAAAAAATCTCTAATGTAATACCAAGTATTTCTCTCAATAACATATTCTCAAAATTTCTATTGTATTTTCTTATTTGTGACTTCTTGCTCTTTTTAAGATGAAAAAGGTTTTAAATAAGAACCGAAACGTTGACAATGAAAGAATAATTTAAGCCTGAAGAACTAAAGTTTTATCAACATATATACATATTTTCATAAAAATATTAACCTTGAAGTAGGAACGAAAATAAAATTTATCAGGATTTGGTCAATTCTTCAGGCTGAAATTAAACTCTCAATGCCGGCGTTTTGGTCTTTACTTAAAATTATTTTCATTGGTGGAAATATAAAATTTTGAATCAGAAAAACTTAAGAATTACCTTAGACATTTTTTTAAGGACAAAAAAATTGAGAATTTCAGTAACAACTGTCTATTCAAACTAAACAGTTAGAACTATTTGAATAAATGTGTGATACTATTTGTTATTTTAAGTTATTGTATGTAATAAGAGTAATATACAATAATAAGTATTATATATTGACTCTTATTACCTGTATAGTAATAAGAGTCAAATAATTGAAAAAAAAAATAGATTAAATCATTGAAAGTTTGCAGCCTCTATCAGTGGTTTAGTTCTATAAAGTATGAAATATATATGGGTCATGTAGTTGGAGATGTCGATATAAGTGTTAATTTGAAATTAACAAAGTTTAGTATTAACATTAGAAATTTGAATTTAAAGTTTGGTGGTATGAGAAATGCGACGATGTCTAGAGAAGGAAAGGCCAAAATTAATGACTTTAAGAAGAGGTTTAGAATAGGGCTAGTGAATAAGGGGAAATACGAGATGGGTTTTAGGAGAGGAAAACGGACAAACAGAAGGCAACACTGACTCAGGAATAGTGTGAGGGACATTTCTTGTGTTGGACGCCTAATTATCTGGGATGGTAGAGGGCAGGTTTTGCTTCCTGCCAAATGAATGGACCAGTCTATCCATTAGCCCTTCTTCTTATTATAATCTCAAGTGAATAATTAGATTTGGATGTTACCAAAAGAAAACAACCTAAAAACATATATATGTACTTAAAAGGAAATTATATCAAACAAAATATAAAAATAAATTTATTTTAATTGATCAAAAAAAAAGCAACTAAAAAAACAAATAAGAAACAACATTTCTGTAAAATTCCAATAAGAAATCTTAATTCTAATTCTTGAATTTTTATTCATCCCATTATAAACAATTTGTTTTTAGAAATTAATTGCAATTAAATTTAGAAAATTAAATTTTAGAAATTAAATTATAAACAAGGGCTATAATTTAATCTAAAAATAAGAAAAGAAGATTGCAATTATAAATACCACTAATTATCACTTCAATAATTAGTAATAAATTAAAAATGAAAAAGAAAATAATTGTTATTTAAATAGAGATATTTAAAACAGTGTTAAAAAATAAAGATTGTTTTTTTTTCTCCAGCAGAGGAACTAGTAGAAAGGTGGATTTTTTGTTATTTTATTAATTTATAATTTACTGAATTTGAATTTTCTCATTAAGTTTATCAGTTAAATCAAGTCAGATCTAATTTAACAGTTGTATTTATATGTTTCTGTCTTTTTCCTCCATCCGGATATTTAAATATACATACATCGTAACAATTTCATGCCTGTTTGAAATGTGCTGAGATTTATTAAAAAGTTAAGAAAAAAGTATGAATCCCTCCATTGCAAAAGAAAAAAAAATTCTTTGGAGTTCCAATAAAAATGAACTAAGTGTGTGATTAAGAAAAACTATTGATGAGAAAGAGGATACGGATTGAAGATGATTGTAGGTCTACTCATAAATGATGATAGTAAATCAACACAAAATATTTGTCTAACCGGAGTTGTGTGACTAAAGAGATTTCAAAACGGAAGCTGAAGGCAATGACATAAAGCAAAGGGAAAAGATAAAAGAGGTACGAAAGTGAAGGAGATATATATAGCTCGATTGTGTCGTGTTTATATATAGGAAGAAGATAGGCTAATGACCTGACGTTTCGTTTTGTCACATAGAAAACTAAACGACTCCTTGAATTATGATATTTTAAAACAGAATTTAAAAAGTGTTTGTTTTTATTGCTTAAATCGATCTCCTAGCGTGGTATAACGTCAGCCGTTTACCGGCTTTTTATTTGATCGGTGATTCTACACATTCTACATTCAGAGTCCTAAATTTTGCCTTAATCAAGTGCATTTCGAGTAGGGATCTTTAACAGGCTCGGGACCGACAGCTTAACGTCCTCTCCGAGGGACGACGTATTCATTTTTATTCAACTCCCCTGTGAACAAACCGAGGGCCAGGTGGGGATCGAATCCCGGACTACCAGCCCAGAGCCGAGTACGTCAACCACTGAGCAAACTTGGCCCTCTTATACAGTGTTACAAACTCAAACTTGAATCCCTAAAAAATAAAACACACTTTTTTTATGGGCTTTGGGCTAAGTAGAAGAAATATTTGGTTCGGTCTACGACTCCCAAAAAAATCAATCTTTGGTTTCAGTTCATTTGAGAAATGACCTGCAAAACTATTTCTTATTATCATGGTTATTACTCTTATAAGGTTATCTAGAAATAACCTTTATACTTAGGCATGTTTTGTTACACAAATATGTATTTAATCTCTTCTTTGCCATATTTGAATGATTAATTATCATGGATAAACGGGAAAATCGTTGGAAACAAATTTAAAGACCTATTAAAGAATTCTGATAAAAAGAAAGAAAAAAATCGCTTCTTTAAGTCTGCACAGTAGTAAATTTATACATTTAATGAACTAGGAACAGCAATAAGCCTAGTTCACGAAATCCATCATTAAACATAACATTATTGAATCTTATTTAATACAAAACTTGATAAACATCAGTGTTAGTTTGGTAAAGGATACCAGACATATTGTCACCTATTTTCTAATTTTTTTGTTCATCAGATATTCGGTTGACTGTCACTGTTCATTCATTTACAACGACTATGGTCGTGAATTTATCAGTTGTTTTGGCCAAGTTCAAGTGGTTCAACAAGGGCTCAACTCTATCGTCGAGCCCAGTTTCCCATGGGAATCTCATAGTCAGTAATGCTGACTCGTCTAATAAACCCTATAATGGGCTACGGCCCCACCCTCTTTGAACATCAATTTGAGAAGCCACCAGAGACGCTGCCACTCGTCAGTCTATCCTTGGATCTTTCACCATTTCACCACGATCTCTGCCTCTGAAACCAGTCTGTTTTCCAGTTCACAAAGTTGACGGTTAGGTCCAATCTTGAAGTAGACATCTAATCTGGTTTGGCAAATCTTCATTTGTAATTAATTTGAAGAGTACATTAAGATTGACATAATTTTGGCTCTATCCACCATTCATTACTAAAATTTTTCCAGACTTCCCTGTAAATATATTGTTCCACTTTTTTGTATTTAGTTATCATAAGTCTATAAATAAATTGTGCGTTTTTTTTTTAAAGAAAACAGTCTTCCACTCGACCTTAAGATAATGGCGCAGTCGGTAGGACACAAACATCCGTCTTCAGGAGAAAAGAGAAACGGAGACCAGGGCGTTTTAGACCTAATAGAAAGTAACCGGTTATTCTCCAATATATATGGAAAAAAATTACAATAAACACTTGTGCAATTAATGAAGTTAAAACCACAAGGAAAAAAACGATAGAAATGAATGCTTTGAAACCTTTCACTTTATGTCATCAGATCATTTATTTATATTTTTTTCAGTTTTTTTCTTGTGGTTTAAAATGTATATATATATATATATATATATATATATATATTATAAATTGATATAAATATATATAATATATATATTAAATGTTGCATATATATATATATAATGAAACCACAACATGAAATGGAAAAAGAAACTAAAATCCTTCAACTGTAACAAGCGGTCCTCGCCAGAGTTAAAAATCCAACTGAAACACTAGATGCAGAAACATCTTGGTGAGAAGTTGAGAGGAGTGGGAGGAAGAGTGGAATATTAAAAGGGGGTAAAGGGCACGAAAAGACAAACGTCCAGAGAGGGACGTTTGGGAAACAAAGGAGCACAGTAAGAAAGAGTAATATATACACGTATAATATATATATATATATATATTATATATACCAAACTGAGTCACCGCCCTGCCTTCCTGCGGGACTCTTCGCTCTTCACACCTCCTGATGACGACGATGGTCGAAATATCGATGTGAGTTATGTCTGTGTCTTTCTGTGTTTCTTCGTTTTGAATTTATTTATATTATATATATATATATAATTATTATATATTAATATATATATATTAAAGAAAGAAAAACACAAATAAAAACACACACAAAAACTACAAGTTTTCGACAGTTGTCATGGTAGAATTCTTTGATACTGAACTAAAAACTATGGTTAGCAAAATCAACGAACAGCGCGCAATGCCTGCCGCCTAGTAACTCTAACTTCAGGGAATAATATAAAAAGACAAATAAAAGCAATTAAAATCAGAAGGAGAAGACTTAAATAAGCAATAAACAATTAAAAATTAAAAAATAAAAATAATAAAAAAATAAAAAATTAAAATTAAAAAATAATTTTAATAAATAAATTCTTAAAAAAAAAAAAAAAAAAAAAAAAATATAAAAATACTTAAATAACGGAAAAAGGCCGGGAAGCGGGGGAGAATCTTTAATTAAAGTAACCAAAAAATAACAGGATATATTAAATTAAAATATTAAAATATATGGGATTAAGTAAGCTAGAAAATTTTTACAATCAAAACAATTTGAATTTATTAAGGAATTAAATTTGAACCAAAAAAACCCACCTAATTGGGTTTGCCAAAGGAACCAATTTGAAGGTAATGTGCTTGCTTTGCATAGAGCCCTTGTAAAACTTCTGATGGACATGATGAGAGTCTTTCAAATCACGTGCTCTGTTCGTGACGCCTTAAAGAATAAATCAAAAAAGAAAGGAAATCACACAAACTCTAGTAACAATTCAATTTGAATTCAATTCAGCAAAACTTTTACAGTTTTGTTAGTTTTAGTTAATTTTCAGTTTACTATTAATATTAAAGATGATGTTTTGGTTTTGATACCAAGGTAATGCACAGTTACTACAAAATGAAAAGAAGTGGACATCCTATATCCTTACAATATGAAGCTGTTTTGAAGGTTACCACATTTTGGAGGTCTGTCCTGTACTCGGTGACAGATTTAGTCTGACACTACAGGCAAACCTGGCAGTCACCAGACGAAGGACCTGGACACATTTCTGCGCCAAATCAGGCCGTTGAAAGAATATGGTCGGTGAATATTGATATTACTTCGATACTGAAAAAATGGTCAAAGTAGATTTTGATTTACGAAGATGCAGATTTGATTACGAAACACATAGAGCGTTTTATTATCACTTCAAACATAGCTTTGTTCTCAGAGGAGATTATTGTCTGCCTACTGATTAGAAAACGCATATTACAAACAATTAGGCTACAATTGTTCATAATTCAATAAACTGTCCCTGAAATTTACATAAAAACAAAAGAGAATGGAACTAATAGTTTTAAAAATTTTGCATATAGGCTGAACAGAAACTTGAATTTGAATTGATAGTGAAAAAAATATATTAAGTCTTAGCCACTAGGAATTTATATTACGACGCGTAATTAAATTCAGTGTACACCGTCAGGCACATCTACAATATAAAGACAAAAAAGTAATTTTTTTACCATGCCAAAAATTTGACTTTTTTTTATATATTTTGTCTTTATATTGTAGATGTGTCTGATGATGAACACAAAGTGTTCGAAAACAAATTTTGAATATTTATAACTAAGCATTATAAAATATATTTATTGTGTTGATGACGTAACATATTTTCCTCATTATAATGAATAAATACTACACAATAACTGCTTGCGTAGCCCTTGGTTGAATTTTAATATTAATAACAAAAAAAAATTAAAACAAAATTAATTTGAAACAAAAATAAGGCATTGGAACTGAAACAAAAATGATCATTTTACAAATATTAAACTGGAGTTGATACTTCAATGGATATTTACACTATTTCTTACTACTTCTACTACCTAATTGAAACATAGATATCCACTCTACCACCAAATTATAACATTTTTCTTTTGGTGTCCAAGCCCATACTTCTACGTTTTAATCCGCAATATTGTAGTATAGATGTAGTTATGAACAATTTTCGTTAGTAATTTTGTTTTCATGAGGGGCACATTTTGCTTTATTCAAATTGATTAAATTTTTTTTGTTAACATTTTTACTAACTTACTAACACCATGAATTTGAAACATACTTATCCACAGTAAAACCAATATAACTTTGTTTCTTTTGTTTCAAAGAACCATACTTGTACGATTTGATCCTTAATATTATATGGACAGAAAGTATGAATTCTTTGTTATTGAACACCGTTATAGTTAGTGGTCTATAAATTTCAACTTACTTATTATAAGTAGCCAATTTTGTCTTATTAAAGCTGATTAAAATGGATTCTTTAACAAAATTTCTGAGATAAAGTTTTCATAAACGAAATCATGTTCAAATAAGGTGTGAATATAATATGTATATGGAAAAATACATTAACACTTATACATCTAGAATATATCTGATAGAAGTGTTTATCAGACAACATGCATATCCAATATCAATTTATCTGTAGTGTCTGTACATGTGTCCATCCGAAAATTACGCTTCACTTGAGCATGGCCCATAAATAAACAGACCCCTCCGGCATCCCCCTAATGACCCCGCACCGACATTGAAAGCCAAGATCAATACCTCCCTGTTTACGGCTCCTATAATTCAATTATGACCTCCTGCTAGATATATAGCAGTTACTGCGAAATAAACTCGAGCCTTTCTCCTCTTAATTTCATTTCATTTGAGATTTAATGACACTTTCTTTAACAAAAGCCGGAACAATTATCAAATTACACTTCTGTTACATAATAATCAATTTTTTTTTGGTAAACTAACTGCACACCATAATAAATATTATTGTATTATATTTATACACTATTATCCATAACTCATACAAATTCACAAATTCTTTACGAAATACAGGTATGAATTATAATATATATATTATAATTCATCCATGTATTATAATACATATAGTATAATTATTCGAAATTATAGACTCTATAAGTTAGCATTTATTTTATAAGAGAGAATAACATACATTCTAAATTATAGATTATATAATTGAGAATCTATATTATATGAGAGAATAATATTTAAATATGATATTTTGGAGCAGTCAAGAGTGATTCAACGTTCCTGTCATTATTGTTCAAGATTATGAGAATTAAAGATAAAAAAAAACATTCGTTCTAAACACATTATTATCAACAAACAGATAAGAAATAAAATATATTTAATTACTAAGTATTTTTACAAAATGAAACTTATTTTACTATATAAATGGAAAATTTAAAATATACAACCACTGACTGAATGAGTCAAAGCCAGTCTTGTATACTATATAAATAATTTTCACTTAAATTTAAGTACAGATAAAAGGGCTAACGGAAGGCCAAAGGACATTCAAAAGTATGAGGTTTTAGTACCCAAGGGAACAAAACAACCCAAACCATCTCACTGAGCACACGAATAATTCATATCTAGTTAACCAAAAAAATTTGAACCTTGAAAAATTAATACCTCTTTTCCTTTCAATTTCTTCGAAGCTTTTTTTTTTTTGGTAACAGATTTTCTTAAGTCTCTCCTTTAATAACTTAGTTAAAAATGAAAATGAAACAAAAATATAAAGAAATTCTAAAAGAAATTAATTAATTGTTGGTAGGCAAACAAAGGTAAGCTTTTTTTTTTTTTTTTTTTTTTTTTATAAAATTCATGATTAAATTACAAAACTAAAGTTAAATCAGCAATATTAAGAGTTTTAGCTATTAGTTAGTGTTGTAGGGTAAAAAGCTAATGAAATGGTCTCCACATATAAAAGTTTAATGGTATAAACAACGCGTTTCGAACACGTAGTGTTCTTCCTCAGGCATTAAATGAAAAATACAATGTCATCAGAGCTATCTTTTTAGTTAATGCCTGAGGAAGAACATTACAGGTTCGAAACGCGTTGTTTATACCATTAAATTTTTATATGTGGAGACCATTTCATTAACTTTTTACCCTACAATTAGTAAATACCACATAATAACTGATTGCACTACGTTTGAACTATTAGCCAGTTATTAATAAATAATTATAGTTAGCGACTTCACGAAATAAGCTGATAGAATTATCATACTTCTTGCAGAAAAGTTAATAAAACGACATAAACAATTGGGTACTCTTAAAAATGATATATATACTTTTTCGTTGGAAATACGATCCAAAACGGACAAATATAGTTTAATATAGAAATAGAAACATAGAGAAATCAAAAGAACACACTTACAGTCTCTAATTTTTGGTTTGAACCGTCTTCAGGAGGAAGACGATTCAACCTCTCCTGAAGACGGTTGAAACCGAAAATTAGAGACTGTAAGTGTGTTCTTTTGATTTCTCTGTGTTTCTATTTCTATATTGAACTATATATATATATATATATATATATATATATATATATATATATATTCTTGCATGGAGACGTTCTTCTTGATTTCTTCGGAGACATTGATAGAAGAAGCATTAAACACCGCATGCGATTGGTTTACTATACTAGCTCAACCAGTCACTATAGCCATTCAATATAGTCACCCGGAAAATATATATATATATTCATTATTCGATCATACAGTTACATCCACTATTGAGTCATTTGGCATAAAAGGTTGAAATCCATACTATTTTTATTGAGGTTATATAGCGTAAAATAATTTAGGGTTCCTATACAATTGAGATAAACAAACTCCCACGTTGTTGATTTTACCGATAAATTTAAAATACGAATAAATATAGCAGGGGAAAGTGTGGCTCATTTATTATTTATCCTAGGGATATGTAATGAGTACCTGAAATCGTAAAAGGTTGGGACCGACATCTGAACGTCCTCTCTGAGGGTCAAGTTGCTGAAATATTTTCATTAACCTGGTCAAAAAAATCAAAGGCCAGAATGAGAATCGAACCAGGAATCTACTAATCAGAGGCGAACACACGGTACATAATCGAAATGCATTGTTCAGCTCATTAATCATCTTCATGAAGAGGTTATCTTAAGGCTTTCAAAAATACAACAACACCAAAAATTTTGCTTTACATTTAAACAAAATTAATACTAGGATTAATTAATTAATCCAAACTAATATATCAATTAAATTAATATATGGATTAATAAAATATCTATATGTAGAGGCTATTTGAATTCCCACAAAAATATAATAACACTATAAAGTTTTTTTGGATTTAAATCTGAAGAAGAACATTACGTGTTTGAAACTTGTTTAGTTGATCTAATATCTGTATGCGGAGGCCATTTTAATATCATCAAAAATACAACAACAGAAGAGAATACTGTATTTATATACATTGAGACAGTATGTATTCTAAACGTGATGTTTAGCTCGTTAAACATTTTTATGTGATTATTTTGTGAGCTTTAAAAATACAATAATACTAGTGTGTTGTATTGTTATAGACAATAAAACACTAAGTGTTCAAGAGGTCTTCTTTAGGTCGTTAAATATCAGCTGTATGTGAAGGGAGGCTATTTTATGACCCTCAAAGATACAATATTAGTAAACAGTTTTTTTTTTAAATTGAACCTAAAGAACACCACTATTTGTTTGAATTACTTTGTTTAGCTCATTATATTTCTGTGGAGGCTAAGTTTATTAGCTTTTTACCCTAAAATGTGTAAATATCATAACTAATTGCATACCTTTGAAAGAAGAAATCATATGAAGTAACCATAAGGTTATTTATTCACGCGGGAGGTGAATAAATCTGAGTACGTTATCCCTCGGAGAGGACATTAAGCCGTCGGTCCCGAGCCTGTACGATGTCAGGCAGTCTTTAAAGTACTCGAAATGCATTTGAGCTAGGCAAAATTTAGGACTCCCATACTAGAATCTGTAGAATCACCGATCAAACAAAAAGCCAGCAAATGGATGACGTTATCACCCGCTACGGGATAGGTTTAAACAATTAATAAAAATAAATTAAAAGTAACCATACAATTTTCTTCATTCATGAGCTATGGAAGCAGTTATTGTGTGGTATTTACTCATGATTAGAGAGGAAAGGAACCCTAAGTCTTCACACAGAAAAAGGATTTATTCACACAAAGGGTTTCAAACACTTAGTGTTCATCTTCAGGCTATATCTACTATCCAAACAATTTTCTTTATTCGTTTTGAGAATAGTTTCTGTATTGGATAACGTGAAGTAGTTGTTTGACTGATGGAGCAGCAGTGAGAGTAGGACAGGCAGGTAACACATGAGGACAGCGGACAGGTAACACATGAGGACTATAAGCGAGAACCTACCAAGGGGTAATCAAAGCCCTCTACGACCAACATGAATAGAGCCAAGTATGCAGCGATGCCATAGAATAGGGACAAGCGATTGGTTTAATGAAGCCATTCGTCTTGACCAATAAATGCACAGCAATGTCCTAATAATACAGGGAGACTGAGAGAGCACGGTGTAAATCAATACAGGGAATAGGACAAGCGGCTAAACGGCCCTCATCTAAGTCGCATAGAACGTCAATCAGTTCCATAACTCCCCTTGCCTTGATCTACACATTGTCCTAACATTACTTCCGCAATAACCCCATTACAATGCAATATCAGCACTTCAATCGCTATATTAAAAACAATATATTCACATTACATTTATCTTAACATTCTATTTTAAAGTAATATGCCATTTAAAAAAAAATAATAATTTTGCAACCTCTACACACACACTCCAAAAAAAAAAAAACAAAATTCAACATATTTGAATGATGAAGAGTCCTGATGAAGCGAAGAGCTCTTCACACCTCCTGATGACGACGATGGTCGAAATATCAATGTGAGTTGTCTGTGTCTTTCTGTGTGTTTCCTTCGTTTTGAATTTATTTTATTTAAAAAATTCCGCTGGACCGTTTCTTTTAATTATATATATATATAAAGTATACATACATATATGTTAATATATAAGAAGATTTCACAATAAACACGTGAAATAACAATCAATGATCAAACCTCAATATAAATAGAAATAAAATACTGCGAAGTATTTCATATATGTGCTCTGATGTCATATATTGTCATCAGAATATATGACGATTTACACAATTGCTAGGTTAGGTTGCAGACATAAGAGTAACAAACAGACAATATATACAATTGCTAGGTTAGGTTGCAGACATAAGAGTAACAAACAGACAATATACAGAATTGCTAGGTTAGGTTGCAGACATAAGAGTAACAAACAGACAATATACACAATTGCTAAGTTAGGTTGCAGACATAAGAGTAACAAACAGACAATATACACAATTGCTTGTGTATATTGCGTAGGTTATGTTGTGTAGGTTAGGTTGTAAGAGACCTGACATAAGAGTAACATACATGACTGAAGATTGGCCTTTGGATACCATATAATGAACATTAACCATTAACAGTCCTAAAATATACATAACTGAAGTGTACACAGAGCAGGAATCATTAACGAGTTCTGACATCATACAGGTTGGGGACTAACAGCTTAATGTCCTCTAAAAGGGAAGATGACTGCGGCAATTGTCGTAGAATGACTGCGATTGTTCTAACAATCCTGTTAATGTTTATGTATTCACTTATTTCTACTTCTCGTGTTTATTGTGCCAATTTGTTATACAATTCTTCAAATATAACAAGAATTCACAATAAACACGTCAGTGTTCAAACCACATGTGAAAAGGGGAAAAAAAAAGACTAAGATCGTTCAACAATAACAAGCGGTCTTCGTCAGAGTCAAAACCCAACTGATTCAGGGTTTTGACCCTGACGAACACCTCTTGTCGAGGTTCAAAGATCGTATTATTTTTTTTCCTATTCATATTGATGTTTGATCATTGATTGTTATTTCACGTGTTTATTCTGAAATCTTCTTATATATTAACATATATGTATGTATACTTTATATATACACATATATATAAATATAGTATGTATATGAAGTATGTATATAGTATAGTATGTATATATAGTATTTATATATATAAATATACATACATATATATAAATATACCTATCTATTAGTCCAGTTATACCGTTGACCTTTCAACTCTTTTATTATAACCGCTTGTTTCTTGTTCATTATTGACCTTTGACCTTCTCTTCATATTAACCTGTACTATCCTTTTAATCTATTTATAACAATGACTAAGGATGAGTCATCGATTTTAATTTAACATGTCACTTGGCCAAACTCCTTTTTCAGTTGAACCCTGTTAGCAGGAGGTTAGTTCGTAGGATCGAATCTCTCAGTCTTAAGATCGTGAATGCCGAGACTGCGGTTAATTTTAATGATACCTATTTAAAAGAAGATCTGCTGCCTATTTATACCAATATATATATAAGGTTCCAGTTGAAAGAGCTTAACCTTTTTTCTCATTTCTTTTTGTGGTTTGAACATTCATATATATATATATATTGTTAAATAGCAGAGCAGATTCTGCATTCACGATTTTTTTCACCAATTGTTCTTTTCACATTTTAAAAAGAACAGAAAAGAATTCTTCTGTTCATCCCTCAGTTTTTAATCTACTTATTTTTATTATTATTTTTCATATTTCCCAATTCAATTTAATCTTAAATTGATTCTTGTTTATCTTATTCTCTGTGACCGGGCGTGTATGCGGCAACATTGTTGATCTGCAACCGTCTCTGTATCAGTGCGCTTGGTTTGCCTGTCTTATCTCTCCTGAAGACGGTTCAACCAAAAATTAGAGGCTGCAAATGTGTGCTTTTAATTTCTATATGTTTCTTTATGTACATTGAACTGTATTTGTTCATTTTTGATCGTATTTTCATCGATAAAGTATATATATTTAGAGAAAGAGAGAGAGAGAGGAGAGAGAGAGAGAGAGAGAGAGAGAGAGAAGAGAGAGAGAGAGGGATAAAAGTTGTTACTGTAACGAAAGTGGAAGGAAAACTACTCTTCTTTAGTCTATTATTTTTGCTTTAACCTTCTTCAAAGAGCAGAGGGAGTGAGGTTCCTTTAATCCTGTCCGTTCTGAACCATTTCCACAACTTAAAAGTATATATGTTTATTTTTATGCATGTTACCGATTTTTATACCTACTCACTCTAGTACATTGTTAGAAAATCATAACAATGATAAAGTCATTAGAAGAATTTCTGATACTTTAATCAATATTTTCTGAGTAATAACAGCTCATGGTTTCTTATTAGAACTCTCCCTTCAAAAAGGGCTTTCTGTCAGTGTTTTCTGTCCATTCCTCTGTAGTGTCTTAGTTCCCCCTTCAAGCCCTGGGGACCACAGCAGTATTCGATTCCCGAAATCAAATCAATCCTTCTCATCACAGCTCATGTCACCCCAATCAAGCTCTGATGGCCTTGACTAGTAAGACAGTGGAAATGCATTTGCCTTTAGTCATCAACTAAAGAAGCATTCCTGTTAATGGCATAAAGGAATACCAAAAAAAAATTATTTAACGGTTACCTCAACTTTTGAATATTGTTAGTACCACTGAGGTTAGTAAAATTTATATTAGAAATAGAAAAAAAACTAATCGAACAAATTCAACAGAATTTTACAAGGTCACCTAAATGTTGACCTATCATTCTTTATTTATGTTTTAAAAGCGAAAATAATTGTCAGACTTATTTTTATTTCTATAATGAAAACTCATTAGGAGGTGAATAAACAGTCTTACATTGTACACTGGTGTTGAAGTCTTTCTAACCATAATGGATATTCAGCTTCAAAAAGAACTTCAGTTCATTTTGAATTGAAATATTTTAAAAAATCTCTCTAGATATTCAAAACAAAAAAAAAATGAACCACATCTGCGACCAGCGAATTCATTTGACACCATTATACGATGTGATATTTCTCATTCTTTCCTTTATCTGACTCATGAGGGTCAGTTTAGCCCAGTGGCAATATGCTCGCCTCTGGACAGGTAGGTCCGCGGTTCAGAACCCATTCTGACTCTATATTTATTCACGTAGAAAATGAATAAATCTGATCACGTCGTCTCTCAGAGTGGACGTGAAGCCGTCGGTTCCAAGTCTGTATAATGTCAGGTACTCGTTAATGATCCCTACTCCAAATTGACATGAGTTAGGCAAAATTAGTACTCCCAATGCAGAATCAGTCTTCTTTGTGTGGTATCACAAACTGACCATGTTCAGTCTACCTGTTCCCTCGTAGGACTACCAAAACCACCTTACATAACCTAACCTACTCTGAATTATGCCATCATTTATGAAACTATAAATGTGCTTATACTTAATATAATTATTTTTTTTTCATCAATTGAGTTCGTATATATTTCAGAACAAAGCATAAGAAAATAATAAAGTAAGTCTAGAAAGCACAAAGCGTAATATTTTGCAATAATTTTTCATTTTTGAAAACTAAATTTAATTTTCTGGAAATACACAAAAAATATTATTTCATTAACGTTTTACACCTAAGAAATATTTGTATTTTTCATACAAAATTTTGTTTTATTTTTCTTAGTCATCAATGAAAAAGATATGTTGGAAATGTGACACAGGCTGAATAAAGGGAAATCATTCGTTAATAATGTATTTAGAGATCATTACTAGCTTGCATATTCGATGAAGCGATCAGAGCATCTGCATTAAGCTGTTCATTTAGATAATGGAAAATACCTATTCAATAAAAAAAAAACCAGAGAGAGTCTGAAGTGACTGAAATAATGTTAGAGTTCTCTGTAATGCAAAAAAAAACAAGAGAGAATGCAGTTGATAAAACTATATCCGCGTCAAACAACTGAGTCAATTCACCTGTTATAATAAACGGCAAATACTTTTCCAGTAAAAACAGGTTTTTAAAAGCACCTTTCATTTACTATAGCCAAAAAAAAAACCAATCTATTCAAAATGAAATGAATTCATTGATTTTGAACCAACTATTGTGCATAAAAACTCATAAATTTGAGCATAAAAATTGAATAGAAATACTTTTTATTTTAATGTTACTGGAAATGAGGAGTTTAAAATCAGTATCTAAAATCAGGATAAAAATATTTTTTTAATTTTTTTTTCTTTTAATTGTATATCACTTTGAAAACTTCAGAGCTGTTTTTGGAATTTTTATCTTTGTTAATCAATCCTAAGAAATCTGCATTGTGAATTCCGGGTTCGATTTTTTCACTGTATTCCTTAACGTGAAGGATGCTTACAAACATATTTAATAAAATATTCGTATATATTTATATGTTTATACATTGATAAAAGTATGGACCGTGAAACAAAATAAAAGATTATCAGAACTTGGTCAGTTCTTCAGCTTCAAATTAAACTCCCATTGCCAACTTTTTAGTTTTTATTTAAAACCTTTTTTCATAGCCGATAAAACAGAAGACAGTTAAGGAAAAATACTATCATTCAAAAATCAATGGTCAACATTTCTATTTTATTTTCTTATTTTGTAACTTTTTGGGGTTTTTATGTATATTTGAAAAATTTAAATTATAAAGTATTCTTTTTTAATATTTCTTTCCAGAAAATAGAATAGAATGAAAAAGATAATGAAAATGAATCATTTGGGTTTTTGACTCTGAGGAAGACTGCTTGTTACGGTTGAAAGATCTTAGTATTGTTTTCCTATTTTATATTGTGGTTTGATTATTTATATATATATATATATATATATATATATATATTATTTGTAGTAGCTCTCTGACGAGATAGTTTAGAAGACCTCAGAGATTATTTTTTCATTTTCATTTTTGATATTTTTATATATATATATATATATATATTATATATATATATATATATATACATATAAAACTTGAAATGGTCCAACAGGACTACTAGTTCACACAGAAAAGAGAAAAAACAAATAAAGACACACACAAAAGACTCACAACGAATTTCAACAGTCGCCGTCATCGGGCAGAAGTAGTCCCTTTGAGTAGCTTCAGCCACTCAAAGGGACTACTTCTGCCCGATGACGACGACTGTCGAAATATCGTTGTGAGTCTTTTGTGTGTGTCTTTATTTGTTTTTTCTCTTTCCTGTATGAACTATATATATATATATATAATATTTTTATTAGTATTAAAAGAACAAGTTCTACTTGCAATGAAGAATATTAAACAATACAAAGGTAAAAACTTTTATGAGATTAGCTTAAAGAACATTCAGACGAAACATAAAGAACATAACTTATGAACATTTCTTTTCGATTGTCTGCAACATACATCTGTTTGTTCATTGTGAGAAGCATATCAAACGAAAACAGGTTTTGCTAAACCACAAACCTTAATTGACTTATAATTACGGCAAAATTCAAACCACTTTCAAGTTCAACGAAGTATAAAATTTCCTTATTTTTAAAGTATTCTTTTTTAAAGGTATTTCGTTTTTAAAGTATTTGTATCCAGAAAATAGAATAGAATTAAAACGATAATGAAGAATGAATCATTTGATGGCTTATCAGATAAGTGCAGTGCATTTCAACCTAGGCAATCATTACATTCATTAATTGTATTATTTGTGATAAAACGATCTTAATGAAATTGTCATCTTACAATTCTGATATTAAGTTAATAAGGAGTACAGATTTTTAAATTTCTATTATGACCAGGAAATTAAATTTTTTTTATCATAACACCAATAAGATAACCCATTTTAAGATTATAAAATATGCAAGATAATATATAAGGTAATTTCAACATAATTTGGTATATTTCTTAATCTTTTACACTTGATATGCAAAATAAAAAATTAACATATTAAAAGGGCAATTTCTTTGTATGTTTGTTAGCTTTCTATTTAATCTCAACTGCATATTAGAACTGTAAAAAAAAAAGAAAAAAGTTAGTATGCTTCATACTAACAACCTCTTTAAACAAATTTATTAGTTTTATCCTATTGTGTTCTTTTATGGTTCCTTTTTAAAGTAATATAGAGTTCATATTATTTTAAATGTTCCTCAAGAATCGGTTGGGCGTTTGTAACACCGATTCTTTACACTAACCTCTGAGGTACTAACAATTTGTATGTATTTCAATTGTTGTTGTCTATATGATTAATTGGTTGAGACCCGCAAGTGTATTTTATTTTGCTAATAGAGTTCTGAAGGTTTCTGAAGAATATAAAATTATCGTTAAAAATGTTCTGAGGACCTGTTCAGTTGTTTGCTATTATTTTAATTTAATTATGCTAAATATTTATTAAATTTAAAAATATTTCGTTGAAGAAGAACATTCTTCAAATTTAATAGTTTTCTTTTTAAAAAAGTGTTCTTTTTTAGATATCAACTAAAGGAGAAAAAAACCTTTAAGATATCACTTAAATTAATTTGAAAAGTGTTTTTTTTTTGGAGAAGTAACTAAAAGTAGAACAAAGTTAAAAGGACGGGAGCAGTTTTGGTTGGAGAAGTTGCTCTCGAATAGCTTTAATCGGTATTTTCGCTACATTCATATAAAAAGATACGTTGCAGCCCATTAGACCGGCACAAAGGCCAGCTGATAACAATTATCTCAGTCAGCTATGGCGGTCCATTAGGTTACGTAGGGGGGGAGAGAGATCTGAATTTTCAGGGGGAAGCGTAAAACCCTTTTTTGAAATTTATCGGTTGGAATGATAGGGAGGACAGCTATTCTTCAGGTTGTTTTGCAGGGGGTGGTCGAGGGCGGTAGAGAAGTAGATCGATCCAAAGGGGTTACTCTGAGTGTCCAGCAATTCCTGCCCTGATTAATCTCCACCCTGTTTCTCAGTCACCATCGCATAAAGCACTCATCATACCTCATACACATCATACTTCATACAACATAAACACAATACTTCATACATTATAAACACCATACTTCATACATCATAAATATCATACTTCATACATCATACTTTAAACATCATAAACACCGTACTTGATACATCATACTTCATACATCATAAACACAATACTTCATACATTATAAACAACATACTTCATACATCATAAATATCATACTTCATACATCATACTTTAAACATCATAAACACCGTACTTGATACATCATACTTCATACATCATAAACACCATACTTCATACACCATAACCACCATACTTCATACATCATAAACACCATACTTTATACACCATAAATATTATACTTCATACATCATACTTTATACATCATAAACACCATACTTGATAGATCATACTTCATACTTCATAAACATCATACTTCATACATCATAAACACCATACTTCATACACCATAAAAATCATACTTCATACATATTAACATTATACTTCATACATCATAAATACCACATTTCATACATCATAAACATCATACTTCATACATTATAAACCTCATATTTCATACATCATAAACATCATACTTCATGCATCATAAACACCATACGTCATACATCATAAACATCATATTTCATGCATCATAAACCTCATACTTCATATATCATACTTTATACATAATATATATCATACTTCACGTAATATGATATTTTCCACAAACTCACGAGATCAGTTGCAAAGACTCAATTCCAATGTTATTAGACTCAAGGGAGAACAAACGTATAGACGCTCCAGTACAAGTAACTTAAACTGGTAAATTACCTGACCTGATTAATATTAGAAATAAACAAACCGTCATATCTAGTACAATATTCCGGGTGTTTCCGATCGGTTTAAGACGTTACTCATATTCGAGGAGATCTTCGAATTCTTTTCGATGATAGGTAACGCCCCAAAACCGGTTGGAAAAAACGAGGTACCTTCCGAACGCTTTTACTGCATAATGTTTCATAAGTAGTGTGCATTAGTGTTTGAGTTTCATTAAAATATTACACATTTTATACACAAATTCATTTAAATGACAAAAAAGAAATAAATATTTGTAATATTAAATTACGTGTTTCAACAAAAGCACATTAAACTGTAAGCACAATAAATAATCTATTCTTAAACACAAACATGTAAAAGAAAGTTCTTCTTTACAATATCAAAACTTACAATACAAAAATTACAATATCAAAAGTCCTAACTTTATTCATAAATCCTGCTTGATGCATAATCTGTTATCAATGTCTACTTGATACTATCACTATCAGATGTACACTGGTGTACCGTGATGGTACACTACCAGATTGTACCATCAATCTGTTAAAATCCATGGTTATTAAGTTCCTCACTTGTCTGAGAAACTTGTTAGTTAAAAAATAACCACAATTAGATAAATAGTAGATTTTTTTTAACTTTTCCTAAACACAATGCCTTTACCAGAAAACCTAAAAGAGTCACAAATTAGTCATTATTTCTCTTAAAATCTATAAATATATATTTGCAACACCATCCTTTATTATATTTCCTTTAAACAATATAATTTGGAGTAAATTAATATGATTAATGGAACTTCTATACAAGTATTGTGATTATCAATTAATAAGATCGTAAGATTGAGCCTTATATAAGTTTCGTAAAGAAATTTCACATGAACTTCTATTAACTGAAAGGTATAGATGAAGATCGTATATAAACATGTCACAATATTTTTACATGTATTTTATATATAAATTTACTTTTGCATATAACAATCAACCTTGCTTTTCATAGCAAAGTCAAACAAGGACTTGAATGTTATTTTAAAAAATTGAAAAAAAATTGATAAACCGTACTTACTTTTTACCGTGTATTAATTTTAAATTCATACCAACTGACCCGGAGAACTTTGTACCACAGTGAATTTCATGTTACATTTAGCTAAGGTTAATTAGGTATTCAATTATTACCATAATACCTAATCGGAAATATGTTGTCCTGCTATACCTATAAATATTAAATTCGAAAAGGGATAAAAACTAAAGCAACAAATCAGGAGTGGCCTAAACACAACTTTACTATAAGTAAACTTAACTAAAAACTAACTTATGTTTTGTTTGATTCGTCAAACACTTGTTCGCCAATCAACCATCACACCAAGGAAGGTATAAAATAATATGTTTTATTGGAGTTAATTTTTATATTTAACTTAACTTTATTCTTAAGTTTTATCGTATTTATTTATTCTAACATTTGTATCCATATGTTAGATTCATATGTTGTATCATATTTATTCTAACATATCATATTAACTCATTAGAATATTCAATTTTTTTTTTAATATACCTCTAAATACAATGTTATTTCACTTAAGTCAATATAAACAAGGTAAATAAATGCAAACAAATCTGACCAGTAGGACATGTGATTAATTATTCCAAAATAAATTTCAGTTTTTATGGTATACAATAATATATATAAATACAATAATTGTATAAATACAGACGTTATTTATACCAGGTTTTGGAAGACTATTGTAAGAAGGTCCCGTTGGTCTAGAGTACTCTAGAGCATAGCACGTTGAACCTCTAATGTTAAGGTCGTGGGTTTGATTCCATAAAATCATCATACATTTTATTATTTATTCAATTCAGAAAATGCACAGTGGCAAGAAAACAAACAAACAAGATCGACAATCAGAATTTTATAAATATATAGATTATCAGATCCATCTTACCTTATAAATATCCCGCGTAATTGTCTGAGCGTAGGTTTTGCACGTAGTTCATTTAATTACAGAAGCTCTACGTGCAAAACCGGTTGGACAGCTGCAGCTGTTATTTACGAGGTAGGGCAAATTTATCCAATAATCCGAACTTTACTAATATCTCCAGTACTAACAATATGCATGTATTAATTATAAAATAATTTTATAAATTTTATTATTTTTTAATTTAAAACAAATGTCATTACCAAAAACCAGGAATTTGATTTCAATGTATATGAACATTATATTAATCAAGTTAAGTAACTACAATGCCTCTTGGAAGGGAGGTAAGTTATCACCTAATTGCTTTACCTGACAATTAGGCCTGCGACCCTCTTAAAGAGGGTAAAAAATAAACCACGTCTGGTTCACACCGACACTTCGGACCAGACTGTTCAGTTTCTTCTTCTTTTTTTTTTCTTTTTAATGCCGTAAATAAACATGTCTCCACTTTAGAAAACCTCTCAAAAGAGTGAAACGAAAAAAAAAAGGTAATTCATTTACTCAAGAGAGTTAAAAAAAAACTGTAATAAATCAAGAAAGAATTTGTTTTCAAACTTCAAATTAGAATAATTATTTGTTATTTTATTTCTGATTTATTGCTATATGCGACACAACATGTCAACTAGTTCAAATTTTTTTTACAATCTGCTAGTTTTGAGTGATTACACACAAATAATTAGAAGAATAATAAAAAGTATCAAAATACTTTATGTTTTCTAAGCAAGATTTCAGAGTAAAGAAGTGAAATAAAAAACGAAGTCTAAACCACAGTAAAAAATTCAGAAATATTTCTAAGTGGGAACATAAAAAAAGTGTATTTCCCTTTAAAAGTTGATATCAAAATTTTAACTCGAATGCATCAGCACTTTGATACATTCATATTTGTTTAAAAAAGGAAGAAAAAAAAACCTGCTTAAAAAAATCTCAACGAAAGTACATTACAACTGCGTCATATATTCGAAAAGCAGTAGTAATACTTGAATATATTATTTGATATTTATTATGATTTATAGAAATTTTTAAGAGGATTAGTGTTTTGATTAATTTATGTTTTTACTTTACTATAATTAAAATATAGAAATCGTAAAAAATACATGTTTGAGGTCCCAAAAGTACTTTTATGCGTTTTAACTATGATGTCTGTATGTATGGGTATGTATCAAAATGTTTGTGTATACACTACTGCCCATTAATATTTTACCCAGCTGGAGTTTATGCAAATTACTTATCCGATCCAAAACCATTATACATGATATTAGATCAACTGGAACACAAACCAATAAACGTAATGTTGAACCGATTAGAATAGGAAGTTAAATTTTCAACTATTTTCACAGTAATGGATGGAACTAATGAATTATTTAATTCATAACGATGGTTAAATAAAACTAAAACGAAAAATCAATTGGTTGTCAAAAAGTTTGATATTATGTTTACTTATAGTAACATTGATTGAAGGGCTCAGATTTTTTGAAAAGGTAAACGAAAAAACAATCTATGATGTACCGTATATATGATAAAATAAAACATCAGCATCAGATTTTCAAAATACACTGATAATACTTTCATTTGTGATTATGTTTTATTTTTATTTAGCTATCGTTATGAATCAGATACATTCATTGTTTTCATCCATTTATCGGAAAATGGTTGAAAATTGAACTTTTTATTCTAATCGGTTCAACATCACGTTTATTGGTTTGTGTTCCAGTTGATCTAATATCACGTATATTGCTTTGGGATTGGGTAAGTAAATATCATAAACTCTAGCCTTATGTATATGTATAGAAAAGATGATATCTAAGTGATCATTGGAATTAGTTGTTACTAAGTCTCGCATTTAGTTTGGTTTGTGCTTCAGTTGATGTGATATCACATATTTTGGTTTGAGTTTATTTACACTATGAGGCCAATTTTTATGTAAAATGTTAATAAACAGAGTATTTATGATGATTTAAATAAATTTTTAAGAAGTCTACTTGCTTTTATGCATATTAATTAAGTAAAGGTCGATTGTTTCTTAGCATAATCATAGTTGGTTTTCACGTTTTCAATTTCACTGAAGATATAGGTAAAGCCAAATCTAAATCAGACCCCTGCTACAATAGCAGGAGGGAGAAAAAAAAAGAAAAATTCTACCTCGAATTAATATCGAAGAGAGATTGTAAAGGAGGGTGACTGTGACTGAGAGGGAACTCCCTGAATGCCAACTAACCTGCCAAATAATCTACGAAGTCCAGCCAAAGCAAACTTTTCGACAATTACCACTTACCATTACACTAATTGCATTCCTAGTTGGTCAAGTTGTAGCATTGTCATCACGTCCCAACTCTTCATTAGTGAATTACTACTATTGACAATCTGTACAACTATTGAAACCCCTTCGTCTTAACTCACTTGCCGACAGGCATTAAACAATGTATCAATACTTAAATCACAAAATGTACTTTCTAAAAGTAAAATTTATATTATTCTTCAACAAAATAAAATATATTATTAATAAAATAACGAAAACACATACAATTTTTGAATACTTATATCAGGAGAAAGAAGGGAAATTACAATGAGTGTCTTGAAAAGGAAAACCGAAATGTGCTCACCTTTTGTAAAAATTTTTTTTATATTTATTTTTGAACACTTTTGTCCTTTTGTAATCGATTTTATAACTTCTTAAAGATAACATTCACATAATACCATTTCACAATAAATGAAAGTAAATGTCTAGACACAGAGTAGTCAATTTTGAATTAGCACTCTTGAGAGTTGATCTACGGACGTGCAGATATGAACCTGAAGAAGAACACTAAGTGTTCGAAACGCCTTGTCAAATTTGATATTAAACTTCTTTTTTGTGTGGAGAAGTAATTTTTAAAATCCACCAAAATAGTGAAAGTTGGAGAAAAAATGTTAAGAACCACTGCATTATATGATCGATATATATGAATTATAGAAGCCAAAAAATTTAAGAAAAAACGGGAAATAGTCATAAAAAATGGAAATTTGCTTGATTTTGATTTAATATTTTTAAAAATAAAGAATTAAAAGTAAAATTAATGTTTTAACTACAGTATGACATTTCAAATTGGATTATAAATGTTTCCCGGCAATCTGATTCGTCAAATTTGTAAAATGAATTAAACGATTTTAGTATAATTTATGATATTATGGTGTGTTTTCTTGTGATAAAAAGAAGAGAAAGAAACACTAAATCACCACACAAAGGATTTTATCAACATTTACGCGTTTTGTACACTTGTGTTCATTTTCAGATTACATCTGCCTCAGAAGACGTGGAGTGTAGACACTGCATGTCTTATGTCTCCTTGAGACTGCATGCTTATGACTCTTTGACCCTTCTTGTTATCTAATTATGAGTAAATAACACACAATAAATTATTGAATAGCTCGTTAGTGCTTTTTTATACTTTGATATATTTGAGATAAAATATAAATTGTGTCTGGCGTAAGCTTCTTTTTTGAGAGTAACCTATTTGGGTGATAATTACAAACATAGTTGAACAAAATGTAGATATCCAGAACTAATGTTAGACAATTACATTGAACTAGACAAACGTTACGTTTAGTTTTATAAAATAAATATTTTATTAGTTTTGACTTCATCAAAAAAACACGCATAAAGTTCATTAATTCCTTGAAAACTTCCTAGCGCACTTTCTAAAGACCTTCAAAACAATCATTGCACTAATGATCTCTCTTTGGGGTCTTTTCGCTCTAATTGAAAAGATCGTTAGTTGCAGCCAACAAGCAGATGCTTCAGAAATGTTTCTAATGACAAAACAATACTAGAGCAAAATTCATGTCGACATTAAGGAATCCCATTCAAAGCGTAATATCTCTATGAAATATTCCTTTAAAATGTTGCATATTCAAGAGCCCCAACCGTTTTTTTTTTATCTAAAGTAATCATAATTAAAATTTACAAAATTGTTATAACCAAAAAATTTTTTTTATTAGTACGATAAAATTGTACCAATATTAATTTAAGATATACTTTTATATCAACGTCTTATTAAAACGCAGCAAGAAATATAAAAAAAAAATTAAAAAAGAATATTTTCTTCTGATTTATTACTTTGGTTTGATTTTTATTTCATTACAACGTTTTTGGTTCATTTTTATTACAATGTTGATTTTATTTCACGTATTCAATGTAAAATATTGTAATGCTCTTATACATGAAGTATATGTTTTTTTTTCTAAATTAAAAAAATTGAAAAAACATACTTAAAAATAATATAGATATTCTTCGTTTAACGACGTACTCGTTTAACGACAACTGAGAATAGCAACGGGCCTTTAGACTGACTCAAATATTCGTTTATCATAATTCTATCAGAGGTAAGACGATGCAAGCGAGTCCAGTAATATCTAATGTAGCCAAAGTTTTTTAAATCTTGAAATTAATGAATAAAACAACAAAAAAAAGTTATGTCAATTGATTGATTGTTTGAAAAAAGAAAAAAAAGAATGTGGAGTATGCTAACTATGAGCTTTTTGACTGATGTATGTATACAAATTCGTTTAACGACGATTTCGCTTGACGACGACGTTGTTGGCCGAAATTACCGTCATTAAACGAGGAGTACCTGTATTTGCAAGTTATTACTATTAGAAGCTACTGTTTATAAAGAAAACATGTTTACATCGTTACATTCGAAATGAGTTGAAAAATTCATGGGTAAGGACTTAATTCAAAGAAAGCCTTGTTTCCTGTCAAAGAAGCCACAAAGTATAGGGAGAGGAGTTTATCATCCTCTTCTTCCATGCGGATGTAACATCTTACAGAAGCCATAGAAACAAGTCAAGTGAAATAAACAGACCACAAAGCTCTGAATTCAACACCTGAGGCATAAAATCAGCTTTGTCAATAAATTAAGAAAGAAAACAGCGTGCTATATAACCTTAAAGATTGTTATCTTAACAGAGACACGAGAATGATTTATATCTTCAAAAAAAAAAAAGAAAAAAATTGATACCTTATTGATAACAAATTGTAGGCTGAGCTTCAGTACGAGGATCTTATCATTTTTGATAGTAGCTCAATTTCTTATAATATAATAATTACATTCTAAATAATCCTTAAGATTATGCATTTCAGAGACTACGAGAATGAATTACTACCGTCAACAACATTATTGATAAAGTGTTGACTACAAATTACGACTCGATCTTTAGTATAACATTCTTTACAGTATTTACTATAATATAATAATGATAAAAATGTAACACAAATATTATATTTTATTATTATTGTTTGAACCCATCCCCTAGCGGGTTTGAAACGTTAACCATTTACTGCCTTTGTGTTTGATCGGTGATTTTACATTCAGAGTCCTAAATGTTGCCTAACTCAAATGTATTTAGAGTAAGGATCTTTAACGAGCTCGGGACTGACTGCTTAACGTTCTCTTAGAGGGACTACTCACTCAGATTTATTTATCTCCCGTGTGAATAAATCGAGGGTCACGTGGGTACCGAACCCTGGGCCTACCAGAGGCAAGTACGTTAACCACTGAGCTAATCTGGTCCCCTACATATTAAAAGTAAGCTTTGAAACTATGAGCCTGAGAGAATATGAGAGTGAATTTCTAGGTTGCAACAAAATATTTGTTAAAGTATCTACAACAATAGTGGTTTGATCTTAAGTTCAAAGCTTTCTGAAGACAACGGAGTCCGTTAAAATATAGCAACGGTTATTGTAATCTGTTGTATGTCTTTTACTTCTATGAATTTAGTTTACATAGTTCGTGAAATTGTTTGGCATAATTGATTTTATAAAAGAGCAAATATATATATACTGTATAAGTATGACTAGATTCGTTTGTATGTAATACCCAAGGTGCATTAACGTCACCCATCCAAATACTTAATTCGCCCAACACTTTATCACTTTTGTGACATAATGTAAACCGGTGTATTCAGCATATATATGGTTAATAACTTACAAATGGTTTGCGTGGGTATCTTAATGTTGTAATTCTTCAATGGAAAACCCCCCCGTATTATCTTCCAAGTTCTTGTGGTGTCCAACTTATACTTGATCTCTCATTTATGATTAAATTTCAAAAGACTGAAAGCTTTGAAGACCGGATAGTTAGAGATCATGAATAGAAGTAAGGCGCAGATAAAATCCCACCATTGAGAAAATCCTCTCTCATAAGAAATCCCGACGGACATAAACTCACCACCCATACTGGAGAAAAACCCCAGCTTCTCAAAATATAATCCCCTTAATAGATGTATAATAAAAGAAAGAGGAAAACTGCTTCTCATAAGCACGGATAGTGATTATTTAATATATATATATATTTATCAAAAACAGTCAGTCTCAAACACTCCACCTGAAAATTATTCAAAATGAATCACTTATTAAAGCCAAACTTGCAATAATTTTAATCAATACTTCAAACCATTTCAGCTTAGTGGTACATATATGGCACAGTAACAGCTTGAAAAAATGAAATTGAAAAAAGTCAATCAATCTACAAATAGATGGTTTTAACATATCTTAATATTGTTTATAGTTCATGTGTTTATGGATCCTAGTGTTTTTGGTAATAATGAATCATGGGAATGGTACGTTTTGTTTTTTATGGCAAAACGGATACTAATTTTGAGCCATGATTCAGGTGATTTGTTATATCCTTTAATTATTGAGTAATATGTCTGCGGACTCAATAATTTATGATTATTAATAATAATTAACAATTTTTATCAATAACATTCATTAATTATTAGTAATTATAATTATTAGTCACTAATTAATACAATATTTTTATATAACATGAAGTTAAAGTTGAGCCAACACCAGAAAACTTTATAAATTGAAATTATTTTATAAATAATGAATTCGGGTAGAAACGGGTTAATATTATTCCTGGGAAGCTCTAGGATTTTAGATTTATACTAATAAAATGTCTGGGGTAGTAATGGAGTGATTAAGCGCCACTAATAGCCTCTAACACTCAACTCCGACTTTTGGTCTTTTCGAGGCTACCCTGTTAACCTGCTTATATGCAGGGACAAACGAAAGAGGAGCAGAAGGTGATCAGGGGCTGGGCCTGACCACCTTCGTTTCCCATCTTTCCTAATCCCCAAATTCCCTCCTTTTATCCCAGCCCCAATCTAAGTTGTTATGCGATCGGTGCAAAAGGATGGATGATACAGGGGTTACTGTATTATGAACGGTGCCTCAAGAGTACCAGGCGACTCCCTTGAGTAAATAGCCTTACTCCAGTATGCAGTGCTCTGCCGGAGCGGACAAAATACCACTGATAGAGATACAGGGATTTTTCCCTGCATGATACTAAGGAGAAGGAAGTCCGGAGACCATCCTCCGGAAGCGCAGAGGGTCCAAAAATGATAACTAGTGGGAGCCAACCTCCCTCAAGTGCACCTGGGGATCCGAAGAAGTCCGTCCCGAAAAAGGAGAAAGGAAGTTACTTTCTCCCGAAACGTAGGTAGCCTGAATGGACATTATGAATGATGGTTTGTGCAGATTCTGCAAAGGAGAGAAAGAAACACCGTTGCACTTGCTGACTGACTGTAAGTCAACTTTTCTGCACAGAAATAGGTGCTTCGGGACACTCAACAAAACCATAGAAAAACTTTTACCGCTGCAACCACCAAAAGTGCTGAGCTTCTTAGAGGCGTTGAAGCTAACTACTGGGGTAGTTTAGTACAGAAAGGGGGAAAGTACAATAGTTATTTTTTTTAGGACGCAGTGCTATAATCACCCTCAAATAATAAAAGTAAAAAAAAATAAAATGTCTGACTAGTGTGATATTCTTCCGTAAATCTTATTTACTTAACTATTTTGTTGATAAATGGATTTGTGGTTACATTGCCATAAAAGGGATTAATGGAAGACTAATGCAGTAGTGATGCCTTTAGATACGGTATTACGACGCCCCACCGTCAGGTTCCTATACGGCTTGGGTGCAGTTTATAACTGGTAGGTATTCTTACGAATTGAGTTTGTTTTTATCTGCGAAAAGTTTTGTCTAGGAAAAGATTTACCATGACCACACTAGAAGTTGCAGAATAATTTCAAATTGATTAACGCATCGCTTTGCTTAATGATTTTCAATTTAATATACCTTTCTTCAGATTATAAAAAAAACAACTAAGCAATGTTTATACTAAGTTGTTTTATGCTTGATTCAAAGGTCATTCATTAGCTTTGTTTGAACTTTATGGTATGATAATTATGCACTGAAGAATAGGTTTCAGAATAATTATGTTATCAATTTAATAAAGTGTAGTAAAGTATATGTTTCTTTTAGAGAATTAAGTACGTAATGAATTATTCATTTTAATAGGAATAAAAAAATAAATCATGTATTATGAATACAGTTAGAAGAGAAATTATAGCCGCATTACATGATATATAATTGCGGTAAAACAAGGAGGAAATATATTTGTGAAACAGTATGAATAGTAAAATTTAGAAAAAAAATTGGTGTTGGAAGTTTATAAATTATAATAAAGGGTTTTATTTGGAGCTGAAATTGACAAAAAGCGATACATTTATTCCACTAAGCGATACCAGTTTTCTAATGTGTCGATCGGTCGGTCGGCGGCTTATATCTCCCAAGAGGCAATACAAGGTGGAAAGGCTTTTGATTTACAGTTCAAAACGCATCCCTTCAATGATCATCAGAAAGTGGTAAGTTTTTTTTTTTTATATTGAGAGAAGAACCCCGCTGAGACGAAACGCGACATTTTCAACCCTCTTAAACCACTCTCGGGACTGAAAAAAAAGGAGAGAGGACAAAAAAGAAGAATGTCTGTGCTTTAATTGATGACCTGTCCTGGAGGACCACATTGGGACCTTTTGACCATTTTTCTTGAATGACTCATTTTTGACATCTCCATCAGTATACAAAGAAAACAAATTCCGGTCGTTAATATTAAGTTTGTAACAACAAATATGTGTATTTTTCGAGAACCTGAAACCATTTTAAACAGCATAAATACTAATAATATTATTACCTTATAACCTAATATGATAGTATTAATGTAATTAGAAAATGAATGCAAATTATTTGTTAATATTACAATTTGAAGCCATGAAAATAAAATATAAATGCTTCGGATAAATTTATAAATGAGCTATTTCTTGTTTATGTTATTTATTTGAATTCCATTGGTCTTCAGAACATAATAGTAATATCAAACTGTATGGTCAAATATTATTAATTTTAAGCTCACAGATAATCAGTTTTACGATTTCATTTGTTCTAATGTGGTTATACATATTAACAATAAGTTATAACAGATTTATTTTGAATTAGATTTGAAATGACTTATAGCATTAAAAATTAAGCATAAAATAATGATAAATTACTTTCGTCTCCAGAAGATATTACATGCCTAAGTATATTAATTTTGAATTAACTGATAATATTTGAAATGATTTAAAATAAGAAAACATAATGATAAAATAATGTATTATTATTATTTGTCTTTCTATTTTTCGAGCTTTTTTATAATGAACTATGCAAACACTTTTTTCAGCGTAACGTCTAAATTTAAAACAACCTTAGGGCTACATCATTAGAAGAATTATTTTTGCATGTTATGAAAAATCAAGAGTGGGCTCCCCTTAAATTTACTTTAAGTCAACATAATATCAAACTAGTTGACAGTCATTGGCTCTTGGTTTTATTTGAATGCGTCTATCGTGTGGACGTCATATCAGACTGTCTGGTCGAATATTATTTAACTAACACATAATCAATTTAATGATCTCATTTGTTTCAATGTGGTGATAGATATTTACAATAAATTACAGTAAACTTCAAATCATTGATCTAGAACAGTCTGACACCCTCTTATTATTATTATTATTATTAAATTGAGAGAGAACCTGAGTCTCATCAAACCCAACAAACTTGAATTTCTTCTATTACATAATCGTCATTATCTTAGCAATTATCGAATCTATTTGAATAAATATACATACTTATTTCTTTTGGTTAGTTATAGCCTAGAGTTCAAAAACCTTCTTTTTTCAGGTTTGAACAGAATTAAATTTAGTTATTGAACTGCATCAAATATATAAAATTATATAAAAGTATAGACCAAAACTCGGTACAGGTGCTTCAACTGAATAAAAAAAAAAACAAAAAAAACAGAAGAACCTGTAATATTGTGATATATATATATATATATATATATATATATATATATATATATATATAAAGATTTCACATAAACACGTGAAACAACAATCAATGATCAAACCAGAACAAGAAATGGGAAAACAAGACTAAGATCTTTCAACCGTAACAAGCCGTCTTCGTCAGAGTCAAAAACCCAACTCAGTTAGGTTTTTGACTCTGACGAAGACCGCTTGTTACGGTTGAAAGATCTTAGTCTTGTTTTCCATTTCTTGTTGTGGTTTGATCATATATATATATATATATATATATATAATGTGATATATGTGATTCGCGCTCCGTTCTTCGACGTGAGGAGATCTCTCTCACTTCGTCCTCTCTTCAAGTCTACTCTCCTGATGACGAACAACAGTTCGAAATATTGAATTCTGTAAGTTTTCTTTGTATTGTCTTTTCTGTGTCGTGCTTTGTGTAATTTAAAGTTATATATATATATATTGGTATAAATTGATAAAAGTATCAAACGTGCAGTAGAAAAAAATAAAACATTTTATTCTGTATATATATATATATATATATATATACATATACACACAGATACTTTTTGCGACTACTACAAAGGGATTCACCAGTGAGGCTTCCTCATTAAGCCAGTTACATCTCTCCTCTGATGACGACGATTCGTCCAAATATCAAAATAGGTTTTTATAATGTTTTCTGTCACCTTTTTGAGTTTGATTTATATATATATATAAATATTTGAAACATATGAAATAATCCGTGAGGAAAACTTATTAAACGATTACAAGAAAAAAGACGTTGAAACTGCAACATAACTCATTTCAGTATTCCGACTTCGTTATCATCAGGATTAGAGTGAAAATAAGAAAAGTAGTTCTACTTGGCTGGTTAGCACGAACTAAGTGATTAGTGGCTGTTTACGAGACAAGCAGAAGTCCTCTTCTTCTTCTTCATATCCTGATGACGACGAAGTAGAAATATTGAAGTGAGCTCACTAAGTGGTGACATGGTTGCCTGAGACACAAAGCTATTAAAGTGGAAATCGATATATAATAACTACTACAGAAGTAAATAATACATCTATTATCCAATTATTAGTCAATTAGAAAGGAAAGTAATATTACTTTCTATTTTTCTAGACTAAGTAATGTTACTTAAGTAGTTGGAGGAGAGGTTAGACCAGTGTCAAAGTGCTTGCTTCTGGACTAGTAGATCCGGTGTTCAATACCCACTCTTGACCTCAATTTATTTAAGTGGGAGGTAAATAAATATGAGCTGGACGTCTGTCAGCCTCGAGCCTGTATGATATCAAGTACTCCCTAAAGATCCCTACTTTAAAAATATACTTTATTTGGATAAATATTTTGACTCCCAATTTAGAATGTTCATTATGTGGTATTACAATGTTCAGCCTATAAGTGTATATCCCGTAAGACTGCCACTTCAACTTATCCTAACGATTTAGTTAAGGTAACGCCCAAGTTAGTGATTTCTGACATTCGTACAGCGCTAAATGGTATAAATTCTGATGAAAATTAAGAACAACATAGAGAGATCTGGTAGAAACTCGTCATTTGTATAAAATGGTTGATTCAAAACTTCCATCCTATATAATAGAGCAGATAAGGTACGGAAGATAATAGGGACATTATACTATTGTCGTACAGAAGACGGCAATGCTACGAAGTTTGAGTTTGCGGTGGGTCTGTTGTAAATTAGTAAGCAGGAAGTTTCATAAATATTATTTTGATACTACTTGTAGTGTGTTTTGCACTGCACTCTTTTTTTTTCTCTCTAAAAAATGAAGAGGCAAATAACCCCAAATAACCTCCTCTTCCTCAGTCCAGCCATGTCGATGATATATATTGCATTGTTATTAAATACCCGTGCTAGTACAACGCACTTCATGTTTGTCTGAATATAATTGCAAATACAGTCTGCTTATGTATTGCCGTAAGCCAATCAGATTACGCTATTGAACAGGGCTAATCTCAGTAGTTTGTGATTTATTGATATCACCTAAATAAATCTGGTTTAATTTCCGTTTGAACCTGAACCTTAGTACATTACAAAACTAAAACTAACAGCTAACATTATATTTTAAACTATTACTTCTGCAAAGTTATCTGATAACTAACCAAAATTTCATCACGACATCCTACTTATGGTTTAAATAACTTATTTATAAAAGATGTTAACAATTATTTTCAGCAGTAATTAATCTCAATAAATATAATTTTAGTAAATACAAACATGCATAAATAACTCTATTAAGGTTACATGCATTTTCGAAATGTTTATTTAAACAAAAAAATCCCAACAGATTTCTTTTTTTATTATTAGAAAAAAGTTTATAAATAACTTATCAGAGAACATATTTTTGACTTTTTGTTTCTCCCACACTTCTTTTACAGACGACAATTGTTAAGTTGGTTAAAATACATACCATAAACTTAACAGAATTCAATACGCTTATTTAAATTTAAAACTCTATATCAGAATTTAGACCCAATTGCAATAATTTACTACCCTTAAATCTCATATTGAAAGTAAAATAACCAAATACAAATATTAAGTTGCATTTAATGTCCCAAAATATCCTGAACACAATTAAAAATATGATATCATCTAAGAGATATTCCTTCTCCAGGTAATATATACTGAATACATATTAAATTACCAAACTAAAGTATTTTATGCAAATAAATTGTAATTTGCAAGCTTTGCACGTGTCATTCTGCATAAGAAATTATGAGCTAAGAGAGCACCAGAATAATGTAAGTAGACTACGAAATTGGAATTTGGAATTTAAAGAGAAAAATGTTTTTAAACATTTCAATTAAAAAAATAAATAATTTTCTTAAAGCTCAAATAAAAAAAATAAAAAATTGTTTCTGTTGTATTTGTAATTTTTATTCTACTTATTATGTAAGCTACACATGTAGTTTCTGGTGGAACATGTTGATTAAAGAAAATAGAATAAAGTATTGCATTGTGGTTAAAGATTGTTTGACTGAATGTCATAGTCTGAATCACCGTGTACCAGTTTTCCATTTCACTCTGCTACACAATTCCTTCTTTTTTTGTAAATGTTCTGTATCTTAATTTTCCAAAGCCTCAGGTGACAATGAAAATACGGCTATTAAGAATTGAGTTTGACAATTTCCTCAAGACAAAATAAAAGAAAAGAAAGGAATGAATTTGGGAATTTATTGTCTCGGATAAGCGAAAAGGCAGGTGGGGTATCGAGGGACCTTTATATTACTGAAGATTTAAGGGTGCGTTGAGAGGAATGTTCAACTAGACGGTGAGGGTCAGGTTGATTACCAAAAAGGAGGAAAAGAGAGTGGGGGGCGGGGGTGCATTTGTTATCTCTCCCTGGAGTTGAGGGGTTGTAGAATCTGGAAGGGATGTAGCAACTCTTATTTGCAAGTTCGATTCTCATCTACGAATCATGAAGTTTGCCTTCAGTTTACTTCTATTGAGATATTGTTACTCTATTGATTCCTTATCTACTTACATAAACGAGCTACTCATAAAAAAAAAAAAAAAAAAATCGAAACACTAAAGGAGCAAGACTTCTGGTTCCTGCTCCTTACTCTAAATACTTTTATAGATCTTCAAGTTGTAAAAAAAGTTATATTCTAGTAAACTTATATCATAAACTTTAACATATGATCCCTTCACATCCCAACTGACCTGATTTCAGAAAAATATATCAAGTCTTGAATCATTTTAATAGAAAATTACGTGAAACCTCCTTTTTCTCTATTAAAAACAGTCAACATATTAATTATACCATAGAATGAACACAAAAGCCAGAATTGATCTAAAGAAAATAAAAGTCAATTTCAGACGATTTATTTTTGTTCAAAAATAATATGAAGTTAACGAGCTATGCACTCATTCATTGTGTGATATTTACTTGTGATTATAATAAGGGAAAAACACTAAGCCTACACACAAAAGATTTTATCCAACGTCGACCCGTTTCGAACATAAAATAAACTTACTATGTCTTAAAAATCAAACACTTTTACTTTTGAAACGACTTTTTTGTCATCACTTTCGTCCACATTTCCGTTGGTGACCTTTTTGTGGTAGACAGCTGACTTATTTTTTTCTTTCCATCGTCTTTGACTTGGTAGCATGTAATTGGTTCGATTATAAAAATAAGTTTATGCCAGTTCTTTCCCACTTTGTTGGCTGGTTTATTTACCTTTATATTATGCATTGGCTTGGGATCCACTGGTATGTCAGTTTATGGACAAATCTAAAAAGTCTAGCCTCATGCGCAATAATCAAACTCTCACTTTTCAGCAATAAAGATAAACACACTACATGTTTGACCAGTTAGTCTTTACCGTTGTTCTTGCATTCTTGTGGCGAATTTTTTTCATACTGAGTAACTAAACCGCTTAGCAGCCAGGCTAGCTCAGTGGCAATGTGCTATCCTCTGAATTGGTAGGTCTGGGGTTCGATATGTACTCTGGCCTTCGATTTATTTACGTGGGAGGTGAATAAATCTGAGCTCGTCGTCCCTCAGAGAGGAAGCAAAGTCATCTGTCTCAGGCCTTTATCATGCCAAGTACTCGTTAAAAATCCCTAACTAAGTACATGTGAGTTAGGCAAAAATAAAACTCCAAAATTGTTAGACTGCTTATTGTGTGGTATCACAAAGGCCAATGTTCGGCCAAAATGTGTTCCTTGTGGAGTTAGTAATGCAATCTAAACTACAGATTCATAGTTTTAGACGTCAGTGAACCGTTGGTTCCGAGCCTATACGATGTCAAAGACTCGTTAAAGATCCCCTATTCTAAAAAAACTTGAGTTAAGTATAATTTAGGACTATCAATGTAGAATCAATGTGAGATGCAATATTTATTCGAGGAATCAGCTGAAGTTTCTTCAAAAAAAAAAAAAACTTGTTTAGTTGTGTTTGCGGAATTATCTGCACTCTCATATAAGCGACCTGTTAGACAAAAACAGTCATGAAGTTATAATAAAGTTAATCAGTAATCCAAGCAGATAATGAGCTCTAGACTAAACTTGCTAGTAAGGTATTATTAAAGTTCGGATATTGGATGTAAAGAAATATAACATTGGGGAAGTAGAGTTGCTCCTGTGCTGACAAGTTGAGGACGATCATCAGTGAAGTGAGACGACTGAGAGATAATCCAGTTACTTGCTGTTGGACGTGCAATGAAGGATTCAGCGGCAGCAGACGCGCTGGCTCTGTCACCCTCTAATTGCTAGTCTCAACCTGGTCTAATGCTCCACTTAGCTCCTCCTCTCGCACCTCTGATTACTTCTCCAAACTTTCCACTGTCACCCTGTAATTCCTCTTCACTTCCCCCTACGACCAAACCATCTTATTCGACTCATTTCAGTCTCATTTTGAATTTCTGCCAACCCAACTAAAACATGTTTCAGCTCAAACGAACTAATGCCTCCAAACAGCTTTCAAACTTTGAATTATAAGTGCTTTTTACTATAAGCAACAACGCAATAACTTATATAAAGCCATGCACAAAGTAATTCTAGACATTTCAATAATATACATCAAGAAGGCACATTAATTCCGCCTTTCTAAATAAATGCTGAATGGACTCAAATCAAAAAAACAAAGCTAATATAAATTCAAAATCCGAATTAGTAACAAATTCAGTATTTGTAATACTATTCAGTATTGGATTTTCATGTTGACCTCATCACCCAATTTGGCTAGCAAAGCAAAAAAAGAACTGTCATTTTCTCCACTAATAAGTCTGTTAAGGACTTTATTTTATTTTATTTTATTTTTTTTCTACACCCACATTGTTGTCATTGATATATAATTCTATACTGCCCCCCCCCCCCCACCCAAGGTTTTCGAATCATGGACGAATCACATTAATGAGAATGCCACTTCTACGTGTTATCCGTCATATAAATAGGTACAGGGCCAGTTTCGTGTAATTGGAGGAAGACATGACCGAGGAACATGTGAAATTATTGTCTAAATTAGTTTGAAGCAATAATTATATTAACAAAATATGCAAAAGAGGACCATATATATTGTGCTAAAATTAAGAAAATGGACTTAATATCTTAAGGAACAAGTTTTTTCTTTCTCTATCTTACCAGAAAAAGAAATACTTTTCATATAGGAGATGACAAAGTGTGTGTTCGGCACACATTAATTGTCTTCCTCACGACAAGATAGCATCCGTTCTAGTTTAATAGATTAATAGAAGACAATTATTTCTGGTACACATTTATTGTTCAAATAATATTATTGATACCAAGTCTGCAGCATTGTTCATTTTTTTGATTTGCACCTTTTCAGTACAAAAAATAAACTTAAAAACCACCATTTTAGGGATGGAACAGATTATTTATTTTCATAATAATTTCAATGCAAAATATGAGTTAATCGCAATATGAGCTCGATCTGGGAACGAATATATATATATATATATATATATATATATATATATATATATAAATATAAATGAAAAAAGACAACAAATAGAAGAAGCGAGAAAACTTACTGGGTCGATATTTCGAACTGAAGTTCGTCGTCAGGGAGAAGAAGGGAAGAAGAAGGGAAGAGGAAGAGGCACGTGCGTCCACTCGCGCTGGCAGAGAATGACTCTCTCATTCTATATTAGAATATATATAAACAAATATATATATATATATATATATGTAAAGATTTCACATAAACACGTAAAATAACAATCAATGATCAAACCACAATAAGAAATGGGAAGACAAGACTAAGATCTTTCAACCGTAACAAGCGGTCTTCGCCATCTTCGTCTCTGACAAAGACCGCTTGTTAAGGTTGAAAGATCTTAGTCTTTGGTTTCATCATTGATATATATATATATATATATATATATATATATATATATATATCAATGATCAAACCAGAATATATATAAACAAATATAACAGTATGTATACAAACCACAATATGAAATTAGAAAAAAGACTAAGATCCTTCAACCATAATAAGCAGTCTTCGTCAGAGTCAAAAACATAACTGATATATATATATATATATATGTGTGTGTGTGTGTGTGTGTGTGTGTATGTGTGTACCTAATATGAAAAGAGTTAACACAAGTAAATGAAATAAACTCTGCATTGCAAAAGAATTCAATGCTAGGGACAAAAAGGAAGGGAAATTATAAACTCCTTTTGAACATGGAAGTGAGCACATAACAGACTACTGTGGTGGGGAGAGAAATAATGTTATGCTTTCAACTCTCAAGTCCACAGAGAAAGTGAAAGTTGGTGTTAAACCCAAAACGCCCTTAAAAACAACTTAGCTTCTTCAAATAAATCAGGTCGGACAAAGACGGTTGATAGTATATAAAACACAGCAATGCTGGCTATGTAGACCATCTGCATAATAAACAAATCAATATTTGCCATTAATTCGTCATATGAGCACTATGTAGCGGCATATTTCCATATATTGCACTTTGATATCAGAGATGTTGTCCAACTATTAAATTAATTAAGCAATTGAGATTAACTACACTGTTTTATATATATAAAATATTAAAATAAATAAATCCTTAATAATTAATGATCAATACTATTTCACTACTAATTAATTTCTTATTAGCTGAAAAATTATTAGTTACTGGCTAATTAATCACTATAGGGAGACTTCCATGCCTAATTCTATTTAAAAACTATTGACCGTTTCAATGGATTATATATATATATATATATATATATATACATATAATATATATGTATATATATTATATATTATATATATAAAATTCAATAATATATCGACCGTTTGATGGAATAGATGTGTTCTCTAATCGGGGTTCGGTCAATTTTCTAGGATAAAAAAATCAAACTCTCGTTGCTGACGTTTCGGTTTTATTTAAAAGCTTTTTCATAGGCTGAAGTAAGAAAATTTTTTAACTAAGAAAATGAAATTTACATTATTTAAAGGAACAACAATGTTAACCGGACAAAACCTTCGACTACAGAGTCTAGTCAAATATAATGCCATCAAAGGTGAAATATCTTGCTTCACATATAAGGTCTAGTATAGGAAAAACCTTTTTCGACATTCCAACCAGTGAACTAATCTTATTCAACTGTTGATATACTAAATTAAATGCTAGATCTAAAGGTATATTAGTAAATAACGACTGAACATCTAGTGAAATCATAATTACTTCATCACTTAGTATTTGATTTGATAGGTCTTGTTTGAATTCTAATGAATATTTTACATTCTATTCATTCTTGTTTGTAATGTAACTAACATATTTCTTCATATATTTAGACAGTTCATAAGTTGTACTCGCTATGAACGACACGATAGGACGGAGAGGAAAACCTGGCTTGTGTAGTTTCACTAAACCATCGGTCTTTGTCAGAGTCAAACCTCAACTGTTATATATATATATAATTAATTTATGTATTTATTTATATTTATATATATGTATATTTAATTATATATATATTTATTTATATATAATATTTTTATATACAATTTCAACAGACACACTAATAGATTACTACACTTCTTACCAAATGATTTTGTCTCAACCACCATCAGGAGAAACAAAAGTGGTTAATACAGAACTATAGCACTAAAGCTGGCAACTAAGTAATTAATAATATTGATTATATTAGTTAAAATTAAAATTATTTACCAATTAACCGTAAATTGCTGAAAAACATGATTGATTGATTCAGAAGTAACTAAGAACAGAATACATTTTTAATATTGATAAATATTAATTTTATAACTGAAAATCAATGAATAGTTATTCGTTTTTTTTTATTTTACATCAAATTTTTATTATTTCACTTATTTTAATAGCTGTTGTTAATTTTTTTCCGTTTTGATCAGTGTTGTGAATGATTACCTGTTTGAACAGGTTTTCATGTAATAAAAGATATATTCAAAATGCAGGCTGAATAGTGTAAATCTGGAATCTAAACGCAAGAATGTCATTACTATTTGTTTCTTGCCGAGGTAGTTAATTCTGTATAGGTTTAGCTGCAGGGCTTATTTTACACTGTCCCAAAAGGGAAATAACCTTATTAATTATTGCCTCACAATTAATGTGTATCAGACCTAAGCTGTCCCGCTGGACCCCGTTTACATTTTTCAATACTGCCTCATTATGAGAATCTTGCATAATTACCTCCCATTTATTGCCCTTACCTCTCTCTCTCACTCTCTCTCTCACACATACGCACGTACACACACACAACACACACATACCCTCTTATAACTAATTAAAAACGGATTAATCGTTTGCAACAAATTAAATCCAAAGTAAAATTGTTCGTTGTACATATTTCAATTTTTTTTTTAAGCTCCAAGATAAAAATATAACTAATATTACAAGTAAATTCCTTGTATGTTATCCAATAACATTACTCTGAATTCCTTAATGATGAAATTCACAACACTAATAAACCTCTTTAAGAGATTTTTTAATTAATATATTAATTCCTTTATCACCAACAGAGTAAACAATATTAAAGTCAAGTTTTTGAGTAAGCCTAGGAAGTAGGCATAATGACGGACGATATGGTAAACTAGGTTACTTTGACATTAAACCGGTTTCTGTTTTAAATAATGAGTACTATGATATAAAGTGACCATTATTTACTTCATTATCATTGCTAAAATAATCGCAATTCTAGAATAATCAATGCTGCTACAAAATATTATCTGTTTAATTTTATTTAATATATCAAATACTCTAAACACAGTAATGGTTCATTCAAGTTAGACTAAGTATTGAACAATAGCTTCGTCTACAAGGGTTAACAGCTAGCTGATAACTTTACTTATTTTTTCTTCAACTTTTTTGTTTAATCTCACTAGTCCAGATTCAAAAATTTCTAATTAAAATACCCTTAAGTATAAGTTATGTCTATATCTGTAGACATCTTCAGGGCTACATCAATGATCAAGCCACACTATGAAATGGATATTTCAACCATAACAAGCAGTCTTCGTCAGAGTCAAAATCCCAAATATGGTTTTGTGACTCTGACGAAGACAGCTTGTTACGGTTGAAATATCTTAGTCTTCTTTTTTCCCATTTCATATTATGGTTTGATCATATATATTGTATGTGGTAGGTTTTGTTTTGTAGGTCATACCATACCATACCATGGTATATGACCTAGCCCTCAAAACACAAAATCTACCACATACAATAGAATAGAAGAGGTCAAGAATATTTTTTTGAGAATATATATATATATATATATATATATAAGTGATAAAACGAAGGTAACACAAATATAGAAACTGGTATTACTCATCTGTCTCCAGCGGAACTTTTCGTCTCCTGATGACGACAATCGCCGAAATACAGAAGTGAGTTATACCTCTTTCTATCTCTATCTTACCTTCATTTTAACTGTTTTTTATTTATAAGTTCGATGGGCTGTTTCACTTAATTGCTATATATATGAGTAAATATCGGATATAGTTCAAACTAACATAATATATTTGCAAATATTTTACTATTAAGAGAAACAACAACTACTCTCAAATTATACTGTTATTCTGATTGCTGGTGTTTCACTTTGTACGAAAACACCTATTTCTGACATTCAAAGTATTGTCCATTGTACCAAAATGTGTATACTTTCCAGAAATCATCATGTAAGACTATTTTTGACTTTTTCAGAGAAATAGGTTGTTAATCCAATTTAATTACTTAACATCATATTGTTATACAAATCCGTCACACATCGTGACGGGTTACTATAACGATATTACTCTTACTTACCTGTGTAGTGATAACAATATGCATGCTTTTTATTACGACTCGAAATTAAGTAGTGGTTAACTTAATT
>JAPFBL010000576.1:85000-172351 GCA_026182355.1 Hermatobates lingyangjiaoensis
ATACAATGAATTCAGGTATTTATATTTATAACTATGTGAAATATTTTTAATATTCTGTATTATTTTAACATTTATTATTTATGTATTATAGGCTTGAAAAAGTCATAAAATATTGAGGTAACGTCGGTAAGAAACTGATTGCTGTTTGCTTCAAGACCAACTCTTCACAATACTTTAGAATAATGACTAAACTACAATGTAGACAACGGTACAAGTTATCGTAACTTTATAGTAAGAAACCTTTCAAGTTACAAGCTGTTATTGAAACAGTACATATTAGGAATATAGTTCACGAGAAAACATATATAGGTTGCATATTAGTCCATTGTGTTAGCCACAATAATATTATACATTGGGAGTCCTAAATTTCACCTAACTCCAGTGCATTTAGAGTAGGGATCTGTAACGTGTGCCTGATATCGTACAAGCTCAGCACTGACGCCTTCACATCCTCTCCGAGGGATGACTTGCTCAGATTTATTCACCTCCCCTCTGAATAAATAGAGGTCTAGAGTGAGTATTGAACCCAGGGTCCACCAGTCCAGATTTAAGCTCGTTGTTACGGAGCTAGCCTAGTCCTTTACAAATTGAGTAATTTAATTTTTTTTTTCTTCATGAGATTAAAGAAAATCATAAATTGTTTCTATTTTGTTTTCACTATACTAATAAATGCTTGTAGCTTTTCGTTTCTTTATTAAGAATTTCATGCCAAGCAGAAAACCTCCGGAGATTTTCTTTTTAGGTTAATTTACAGCTAGCATATTGCATTTAATAAAGTTCTCATGCATTTTTTATAAGCATGAACTTTAAAAAAAAATATTTACAGTCTTATGAACAAATATATATTTACTTTTCATGAAAAAGTATATTTATTTGCTCAATTTCAAGAAAAAGTAAATAACAGTTAAATATATTTTGTTTCAGGTGTAACAAGGATACATTTTTTTTCATTTGTGACCATAATTGAAAATTTACCTTTCTTATTAACTATATTACCTTCCCTTCTATTTTAGCTGTTAGGCTTTCTTTACTTGTTCATTCAAAACAAATAGTTACTACCAGAATAGTTTATACAAATATTATTGACTCCCAATCTTTTAAAATTAAAAATTGAAAATTTTGAGGGTTTTTTCAAAAAAAAAACAAAAACTATATGCTAGCTTAATTTTACTAGAAATATATGTAAAGCTCATAGCAAAAAAGAAATTTAAAATTCATTACTTGTGCAATCTATTATACGTAGTGTGCTATTTACTAATGATGGGGGATTTCAAAAATTACATCTCTACACAAAAAAAAGGTTTTTTTTTTCAAAACTAACAACAAGTTTCAAACACTTAGTATTCTTCTTTAAGTTTTTGAAGAAGAAACACTAATTCTTCGAAACGTGTTGATAGTTTTGAAAAAAAACCCTTTTTTTGTGTGGAGATGTAATTTTTGAAATCCCCCATCATAATTATCATAATTTGAAATTAAAATAGAACTACAGGCTACGATAAGAAGATAAAAACAGAAACTTTACTGTTAAAATTACTGACATATTTCAATCTGACAAAGTTAATAACTTTTAAACAAATTTTTTTTTTCAAAGTATAATAGATAAGTGTTTTTTTTTATTGTAGTTTAATATTAAATTTGATTTTTTTGTTAGAATTCTTATATTGAAATGGTTTAAAAAAAATGGAGAGTTGTTGTTATTATGCATAAGTGGTTTTAAGTTATGGGTTCGTTACATTGCTTTGGCTCAAACTAGAGAAAGTGACTATACGTTCAATCTTATAGGTTTACTTTGAAAGCAGTGTAATATTGAGAAGGCTTGAGACATTTACAGATAGCTTGCCAGCTCTTTGCTATTCCCTATTGCAAACACTAGATGATATCTCAGTCATTTCATCTGAATGTCTATTGACTCATGTTTAAACCAAAAGCGGAAATAATATTTGCTGAACAGGAGGTATTTCGATTTGAACTCCGATGAAAGTTTGTTTACATAAATCATTGAAATTACTTTATTAAAATTATGATGTTATCTACTATAACTAATTCATTGATTCTTTCGTACTAAATGACAACCATTATGAATGAAAAGAGTAACGCTATAATAAAAATCAATATTTGAAGAAGTAAATACTTGACGAATGAGTATTAAACACCATAGTGAAAAGAAATGTTAAATAAATTAAATATAAATAAATAAACAGTTATGATCACCTATTATAACCCATATATAAGTAGCCTATTTATCCAGAACAATAATAATTCAATAACTCCCTATTAAAAGAAAGAAATCTGGTGTGCGAGTGTACTTTTGGAAATGAGACATTAATACCGTAGGCAAAATTTCTATGATATTATATACTTTTGCAATGAAAAAACGACCCTAAACAGACAACAAACCTTCAATATCAATAAAGAAACATAGATAAATTAAAAAAAAACACACGTGTAGTTCCTAAATTTTAGTTTGAACCTTCATATGGAGAGATAAGAGAGGGAAACCAAGCGCACTGGTGCAGAGACGATTAGAGACTTCGGCACTAGTGGGACTGGTTTCCCTCCCTTATCTCTCCTAATGATGGTTAAACCAAAAATTAGAGACTTCTGTGTTTTTATATTTACTGTGTACTTATGGTCTACTCTGAAACGTTTATTGCCTTTTCTGGATAGGGTTCTTGATGATTATATATACATATGTATATATAAGATGACGATATGATATGATATGATGACGACGGATGTCGAAATATCGAATTGAGTTCTGTAGTGACATTCTGTATTCTGTCCTATGTGTTATAGTTTATATATATATATATATAATTGAATTTGATAGCAGATTCTGCATTCACGATCTCTCTACTTATACCTTCTATAGAAGCTATAAGTAGAAAGATCGTGAATGCAGAATCTGCTATCAAATTTAATAATATATGCTTGAAAGAGGACTTGCTGCCGAAATACACTAATATATATATACGTAGTTCACAAAAAAAAGAGAAAAACAGATAAAAACACACACAAAAGACTCACAACGATATTTCAACATCGCTTTACACCGGTCAGTGGACGCATTCACGTCTCTACTCCTGTGTTAATTTTTCTTTTTCTTTTCCTACTCTCCTGAAGACGGCAGGACAGCCCAAATAATCGAGGACTGCGAGTGTTAGCCTCCTTTTTGTATTTTATATATGTAACTTTAATTATATATATGTATATATTATTATATTTACTTCCATATTGTGTATCAAAAAAATATAAGCATCATTTTTCTCAGCGATTAAGAATTATTTTAATTTATTCATTCAATATTATGTATCAAGTTTAATATATTTTCAGATTGTATTGTGGAAAGTAACAAGCTTTTTACTGGTCTAAGTATGCATGTTTTTGTGCCTGTTATTTGAAACTTTTATTTTAAATTATGTGTTTGAGTGAATTTACAGTTATGCTCATGAGGTTATAAATGTTAAATTACAGTTATTTTATAGATGTTAGAAATGGAAAACTATGGTATGTAGTAGAGGTTAGAAATACTTTAAATAGTAAGTTAACATTGGCATGCCACAACATTAATATAGGGTGATTTTTTTTTAAAAAATTCAAATAACGAATATTTATCATCCTAAACGCTTTTTATTAACGAATGAAGTGGTTTTAAACGTTAAATTTCTGAAATCTCGTGTACCATTGAAAAGTTAAAACTATAGTAGTTAAGAGTGGAATATCCATGAAATTAAAAGCAAAACGGCAGATGGCGATGGGATTCATTTCATTTGTTCTACAATGATTCTTGCTTTCATCTGATGTTAAGTTAAAACAACTGAAGGAAAGAAGCCATTACCATGATTGCTTTTAACAAGTGAAGTCTAAAAGCTCAACTGGCTTTTAGTTTTCGGTTAACGAGCCGCTATCATTATATCAGATGTGAGGCATGGTATATTGATTGGTATGCGGTCTTTAACAAATAAAAGCAAAAATATAAGTGTAAAACCATCAAATTTTACATCATTATAAACATATACGAGTATATGGTGGTGCTGCAAATTAGTTTAACTTAAAGATGGGAGCCAGCTTAGAACAGTGGCAATGTACTCGCCTGTGAATTGGTAGGTCGGGAGTTCAATATCCAATCCGATCCTCGATTTATTTGTCGGCCCTTGGAGAGGACGTTAAGCAGTCGGTACCGAGCCTGTTCAATATCAGGTATTCGTTTAATGATCCCTACTCTAAAATACACTTGAGTTAGGTAAAATTTAGGACTCTTAATATAAAATCAGTCTTCTTTGTGTGGTATCACAAACAGTTAATGTTCAGCCTATGTGTGTTCCCTTGTAAGGGAGGACTGCCACGGAAACCTAATCTAGCCTAACTTCCCCCTAAAGATAACAAGGTTTAGAGGTAAGTGCATGAAGTGAGTCACATATAATGACTACAAGAAACATACTGATCCCCGTTTGATCACCTCATGGGTGACACCACATGCTGTAGGCAGCCCCCCCCCCCCCCACCCAAACAACTAATTTAGTGCTCCCTGTGTTACTCGCTGTCGAACCAAAAAAAGAGATACACTTTCACCACTTAAACTGTCCAAAAGACGTAAAAAACCTTCATAAGTTTGACTGTTGGAATAGAATAAATATATTTTAAAGGAATTCTTCATTTTATTAACTTCTTTCATTAAAAACATGAAATCTAACTTCCTCTGGTTTCATGCTTTCAAACTAGTTTCAATTCGATTTACGCTAAAACTAGACCCCAGATCATGAAATGTACAAACATTATTCTGCGCAAAAACAAATAACAGTTGAAACTATACAATCCAAAATATATAATTAATTTATTTTGCATAAATCAACATATATATTATATGATAGTATATTATACATTATAGCTATTAGTATTGCTATAAGTGCTGTTTTTAGCACTTTAAAACTTAAAAAAAAGTACCTGATTAAGTATAAGTTGAAAGAACACATTGTTTTCTGAAATACCTGAAACAAAAAAAAAATAATATTAGAAAAATAAAGTTATTTTGTTATTGTGACAACATACTAAATTTAAAACTGTATATTTTTTAGGATGTTTAAAATGTTATAAAAAGGTTATACAAAAAAGGTAAAATTATAAATATCATAAAAAATAAGATCCTGTTTTCTTTAAAAAGCAACTATAACATTAATATTAGTATAAATATCTTTGTTTATAAACAATTTACAAAACAGTTAAATAAAAAATTCTTTGTTGAATCGATATAACAAGAATGAGCATAAAAAGCTCAAGCGCGTTGAAAAGTGGCAGTAAATGGCTGCCATTTCGCTATCTCATCTTCCTCCTGATGCTAATAAAAATTAAAAAAAAAAAGAAAATATTTTCTTAGTCCAACAAGTTTATCTGGAGGCCAGTTGGAATTTGCTTCTTGACGCACGTACAACATACTTCCTCTTGATGTTGACTGATGTCGAAATATTGAAATGAGTTTTGTAGTGATTTTTTATGTCCGTTTCTTTATGCTAACAAGTGCATATATATATATATATATAGATTTCACATAAACTGATGAAATAACAATCAATGATCAAACCACAATATGAAATGGGAAAACAAGACTAAGGTCTTTCAACCGTAACAACCGGTCTTCGTCAGAGTCAAAAACCTAACTGGAAAAAACCCAACCAATGGGGTTTTTGACTCTGACGATGACCGGTTGTTACGGTTGAAAGATCTTAGTTATGTTTTCCCATTTCATATTGTGGTTTTATCATTGATTGTTATTCACATCTTTATGTGAAATCTCTTTATCGTATAAAGGTATATATATATATATATATATCTTTAAATGAAATGAAACAACCCATGTGACTTAAGATAAATACGTGTAAGTGATAATTGAAAAAAAAGTTCCAAACAAACAGTTACAACAATAAAAAGAGAAAAATAGATAAGAAATGAATTGTAAACCAATAACAGAAAATTCTCAAAATATATATTCAAAAGAATAAGTATATATAAATAGTATAATTACAATTCAGGTATATATCTACAGAGATTTCGAACTAATTAGTAATCAGGGATGAATCTGAATACAGCTGGAAATTAAATGAAATTGTTTTTGATAAAGATAAATTTAAAAAGAACTCATACTGCTCTACGGAAGTAAAAAAAAAACTTTATTGACTAAAATATAAGCTGTGAACGAAAAAAGGTCTGAAAAGATATTACAACCCATAACAGTTGAATTTTGTCCAGTATATCTCATTATAATTCATAACTATATTAAGTACAATAATTTATTCAATTGAGTAACCTTTTGAATTTAGAGTAAATTTGAGAAAAAAAAATAATGAACCGGATTCTATTTTGAAGTTTAGAATGATATACTTTATTTTTAATTCATTTCAATATATAATAAAATTATACGAAGAAGTCAGTAACTCTTGTCAAACCAGTTGAGTCTTTTTATATTAAATGGGGTTCGTTGAGTCACAATATTTCAAAAGTTTTCACAAACACAATCATAAAATGCAAAAGTTTATTTTTTGTCATTTAATTTCAGTCAAGAAATCGAGAGAATTATTCGAGATTTCCTCCCTCATTCTACAAAGAAAAATAACGAAATTCCCCCTTTTTTTAAAAAAAAAAAACAACTGTTAAAAAGTAAAGGAATGAAGTGAGATGAAATAAGCAAGTATTAGCGGGAGAAAACTTCATGCATAAAGTTACACCGTCCATTAAACCTTAGATATGGCGAACAATTGAATTCATTGTAATAAAAGAAGTGGAAGTTTGGGTGGAAGGGAATGGAAGGTTTCTGAATGAAATAAATTGGTGATGTATACGAGCGATGTGCCGGGGAATTAAAACAGGGGTTTAGAAAAAGGTAATTGCAAGTGATTTGTATTTCACGAGAAGGGAAAGGTTGTTAATTCTAGTTAGGTTTTGTTGGCCATTAGAAACAAGCGGGGGAGAAAAGAGGGGGTCCTGGGAGGAATAATTAGAAACTGACCCCAGTTAAGAGTGCCAAAGGGCCGTCCTCTGTGGAAGAGTGTGCAGGGAAAACATTGTTTTACTAAGAAACTATCAAGATTGCAATGATGCACAGTATTGAACAAGTACAAGCGTGTTTTTTTTTTATAATCCAACCAAAAAAATTCAATAGTCTTCTGTTTTCAGGCACCATCCACAAAAAAGTTTTTGAGGGCTTAGAAAATAACTTCGAAAAGAATGTTAGAATGTTGACGCATTATGAATTATATTTCTTAACCCAAAAAAAAACTGTTTTTGCAGCCTTAAAAAAATTTCAAAACATCTAATAAGACAAACAGACATATCATTTTTTTAAATCTACGTATTCAAGAAGGACTAATTATAGAAATATAATATTCATCACAAAATTTCACAATAAACACATGAAAAAAAAAATCCCTGTATAAAACACAGGAATAAATCAGAGGACTCACTATGATATTTCAATCAAAACATGTAGCCCTCGTCAGTATCAATTGGACTCTGACGAAGACTACTTTTTTGGTTGAATGATCTTAGTGATTTTTCTCATTTCTTACTGTTATTTAAACGACGATACATAATATCAAATGATTTTATTTTTACTTTTGAAACAAGATTTTAAATCTTCCTCTCATTTTTAAATGTAAATATAAATTACAATTCGTAAATTAATCTGTAAATGAAATAATATATGAGATAACCATTCTTTTTATATGTTGTTGTTGCTTTGTTTCTGTTATAAACATTTTCCTTCTTGGTACTATTATATAAATTGAGTATTCGAAACAAACAGAAAATAAGTTTATGACAATTAGTTTGCAAGAGTTAATATTAGGGTTTTTGATTTATAAAACACTCTGCATCGTGAAATGAAAACGAAACAATCGTAATTCAAATGAAAACTAATCAAAACTTAAAACACAAAGGAATTAGATTAGCAAACCAATTGAGTCAAACAGAAAGCTGTGTCCAGTTTCCAATATTTTTAATCAATTGAATCTTTATTTCATATATAAAATCATAAATAGTTGAAAACAAAAAAAAGTATATAAATATATTTTGTAAATAATTTTTCAAAATTAATCTATACCGTGATTATAATAGATGTTTTCTTGGGTAAGAAGGCAATGAAATATTCTCCACATATACAAATTTAATAGTGTAAACAACGCGTTTCGAACACATAGTGTTCTTGTTTTATTAGGCTTGTCTCTTAAATTTGTATATGTGGAGACTATTTTATTAGCTTTTTACTCTTGCATGAGCAAATACCCACAATAACTGATTTCACCAGTTTATAACTGATAATTTGGAAACAAACAGTTTAGTTCCATGTATAAACCTTTGAGTCAATGTTACATGCATTGGATGAAAAAAATAAAAGACCATTGCATGGTCTTAAATGAAATGTTTAGTATCTCATAAGACAAATATTCCCTTTTATTACGTAAATATATATAAAGTAATATCACATATCCTGATGTGAAGGAAATGATCAGAATAAATGGAATCATAACGATTTATAACAATAGTGATATTACAATTACTAGGAGTATAGTCTCTATAGATGACAAACATGTTCGGACTGATGATTATCCAGATGATTAGACTAATCAATACAAAGGATAACAATAGTGATATTACAATTGCTAGGAGTATAGTCTCTATATGGTAGTTGACAAACAGGTTCAGATTGATGATTATCCAATGATTAGGCCAATCAACACAAAGGATAACAATAGTGATACTACAATTGCTAGGAGTATAGTCTCTATATGGTAGTTGACAAACAGATTCGGATTGATGATTATCCAGATGATTAGGCTAATCAATACAAAGGATAACAATAGTGATATTACAATTGCTAGGAGTATAGTCTCTATATGGTAGTTGACAAACAGGTTCGGATTGATGATTATCCAGATGATTAGACTAATCAATACAAAGGATAACAATAGTGATACTACAATTGCTAGGAGTATAGTCTCTATAGTTGACAAAAGATTCGGACTGATGATTATCCAGATGATTAGGCTAATCAACACAAAGGATAACAATAGTGATATTACAATTGCTAGGAGTATAGTCTCTATATGGTAGTTGACAAACAGGTTCGGATTGATGATTATCCAGATGATTAGGCTAATCAACACAAAGGATAACAATAGTGATACTACAATTGCTAGGAGTATAGTCTCTATAGATGACAAAAAGATTCGGACTGATGATTATCCAGATGATTAGGCTAATCAACACAAAGGATAACAATAGTGATATTACAATTGCTAGGAGTATGGTCTCTATACGGTAGTTGACAAACAGGTTCGGATTGATGATTATCCAGATGATTAGGCTAATCAACACAAAGGATAACAATAGTGATACTACAATTGCTAGGAGTATAGTCTCTATAGATGACAAAAAGATTCGGACTGATGATTATCCAGATGATTAGGCTAATCAACAAAAGGTTATAATAGTGTATATTACAATTGGCTAGTGAGTTTATATTTTTGGTCTTAAATAGTAGAATCTATCTTTAAACAGGTTCGGATTAAAGTAAATGACAGTTATCCAATGATTAGGCTAATCAACACATATACAATGATTGAATATTACAATTGACCTATGTGAATGTAATAGTCTAACTATTAGATGACCAAAACCATTACGGACTGATGATTAACCAATGATTAGGCTAATCAACTACAAAGGATAATCACATAGTGATATTACAATTGCTAGAGATATGCTCTATAGGCAAATGACCAAAAAGATTTTTTTTGTTCTGGATTGAGTGTATTATCCATGATTAGGCTAATCAAACAAAGGATACAAAGTGAACTACAATTGCTAGGATATAGTCTCTATAGATGACAAAAAGATTCGGACTTATGATTATCCAGATGATTAGGCTAATCAACACAAAGGATAACAATAGTGATATTACAATTGCTAGGAATATAGTCTCTATAGTTGACTAACAGGTTCGGAGTGATGATTATCCAGATGATTAGGCTAATCAACACAAAGGATAACAATAGTGATACTACAATTGCTAGGAGTATAGTCTCTATAGATGACAAAAAGATTCGGACTGATGATTATCCAGATGATTAGGCTAATCAACACAAAGGATAACAATAGTGATATTACAATTGCTAGGAATATAGTCTCTATAGATGACAAAAAATGACTTATTATCCAGGTTCAGGAGTGATGATTCATGCCAGATAGAATTAGGTTCAATATTATCAATGAAGGCTATTATTGATTGGTCTGTTATGCATTCTAGTTTGGCTACGTTGTCTACGTTTATATTTTTGGTTTAAATAGATAGCACATCTTCTTTTAAACATATTTCATTAAAGTAAAGCACAGTTTCAAAATTCACTATCTTCAGACTGATATATTACGAATGATTGCAATATTATCGTAATTGAACCATATTGTTGTAAATTGTGAATACTGTTATAACATTTCAGTGACCAGAAACCATTGAACCACTACCACTAACCAAAATTATTGCTCGATCAGTCTTGTATAGCATACATTCACCTCTATCCCTTGTTTAAATTGTACAGAGCATATGCACTGCAAGGCCAAAATAACCAGATAAATAGATTTTTTTTGTTTCTGTTAGGAGGAAGGTGTCTTATCTGCTTCGCTAAGGGCTGGTATTGAATTATCAACGTTGAAAGCAAATCTATTATTGGAAATAAGCCTTATATGACTATGTGAAATATAATAATAATTACAACAGCTATTTTTGTGTCATTTTCCAATTGTGAAACTAGGCCTCTCCCAACCCCATCCATTTTTTTCTTTCGCGAGAGATTTTGAACCACATTGGTCCCGCTGTTTCCTTAGATTAATCTTTCTGTCTTCTTCTTTCTTCTGTGTGAATACCGGCTCCTAATCCTCAGACAAAGTGTGTTCATTTTGTACGTACAGAAATTCACACGTATAGATGTAGATTCATTCCGCAGACTGGTGAATCCCAATTATTGTTTTCAGGGTTTCTAATTTTAACTGTGCTTTAGATACGAACACGAGTCTGACTGAAGAATATTCACAACATAGCCGTTATGGGAATTATGAAAAACAATTTTGATATAACAAAAGATGACGAAAAATGAAGTTAAAATGCCGCTATTCTATTATGATCATTTTATAACTCTTACTTTTATTGTTTCACCTAAACGTAAAATAATAATGTCCCATTAAAGATTTACAGCTTTCCTTGTTGTAATAGAGTTAAATGTTTTGACCTTTTAACTTTGGTTTTTGAATTTATAATTAAAGATGGCCTTTATGGACTTAGCTTTTTGACCAACAAAAAGTCTAGAAATACTGATGTAATTCGATTGTTTCAGTTGTATACAAGACAAGATCAGTTCTGAAGACAACAGCTCGTAAATAGAGCTAAAAAAAAAATCATTTAACGCTGGATAATAGTGCTACCTGAAAACAGTGGCGTAGTAACCATTTTTGTCAACCGGGGGCGTTCGTATGATTTGCCCCCCCGGCCATCAAACCCGACAACCGTTGATAATCCGTTAAACTTAACAAATTTTTAGTAATTTTAGACTGTTCTAATTAAATACTGACTTTAATCTCATTACAGTACTAGTTTAGATATACAGCCATCATCAAAGAAAACATAAGATTTTTCAAAACTCAAACTTATAATTCAAATATAAAAACGACTGTTAAATTCAATTAATTGTCTACGCAAACAAATGTTATTAACTTTCAACTACTTTAAAAAAAAAGTTTTGAAAAATTTGAAATACATTTACCTTTAGTTTGCAAATATTACAGTTCTAAAATCCGTTTAAAAACAGTATTATACAAATAAAAAACAAATGCAGTTACAACCACAAAAATTCATTTTGTTATAAAATTTTAGATTTTTCGTTAGCATTTTATGATTTCAATTCTTTTTCTATAGTCTATTTAAATTCTTAAGAAAATACTCCCCCCTGAAACATCCCCCCCCCCCACCACCAACCACCATGCCACACCACTGGCTCAAAATAAAGAAAACACCCTAAATTATTTGAAATTTTAACTTGAAATTACTCTAATATGAAGTTTTTAATGACTGTAGTATACAAGACTGATATCAACAAGGACGGTAACAGTAGTTTGAACATGCCAGAAGCCAGAAGTTGTTAAGTGACGTCAAGGGAGAAAGATAGAGTGAGAGTGTGTGTCTGAGAGAGAGAGTGAGAGAGAGTAGAAATGTTAGTACGTGTCTGATACGAACACTCCTGGATAGAAGATACCACAGCTAGGCTAATGTAACCCTACGGCATCTCAACAACACTGAGAAACACCCTCAACTCACTTTTCAACGACAATGAGAACCATTGAACATACACGGCTAAACTGCCACATATATATCTTCAGCCTTCACTTTCACGTACAACTGATATTTATCAACAATTCTTCCTCAGCTTAATAGTTGCGGACAAAATAAAAAAACTGTAATAAGTAAATATCAAATCACAGAAATAAATCTAGTTTTTCAGTTCGAAGAATCATTTCATGTAATATATATATATTCAATGATCAAACCACAATAAGAAACGGGAAAACAAGACTAAGATCTTTCAACCGTAACAAGCGGTCTTCATCAGAGTCAAAAAACAAACTGAAACACTAGATGCAGAGAACATCTGGTGAGGGGTTGAGAAGAGTGGTATTTTAAAAGGGTGAAAGCCCAGGAAAGGACTAATGTCCAGAAAGGGATGTTTGGGGGAAACAAAGGAGTACAGTAAGAAAGAGTAAAAAACTATCCGCTAGCTGTCAACCCTCTTAGGAGAGGCTATTGCCATCGTAATATGTATATATATATATATATATATATATTCACTGTTTCGTTATTGAGGGCTAGGTCAAATAAAAGAAAATAAACTCCTTTCTAGGCCGACGTTTCGATGTAGTTGTACATCATCTTCAGGGCTAAAATTAGAGTAAGACTATAATACATTTATCAAAACAATCTACAACTCACAAAGAGAAATAACACACACTTTTGTTAAAGTGTGTTATAACTTTAACAAAACTGTGTGTTATTTCTCTTTGTGAGTTGTAGATTGTTTTGATAAATGTATTATAGTCTTACTCTAATTTTAGCCCTGAAGATGATGTACAAATACATCGAAACGTCGGCCTAGAAAGGAGTTTATTTTCTTTTATTTGACCTAGCCCTCAATAACGAAACAGTGAATAGAATAGAAGAGGTCAATAACAATTTTTGAGTTTATATATATACAAGATTTCACATAAACACGGGAAATAACAATCAATGATCAAACCACAGTATGGGGGAAAAAAAGATTAAGATCTTTCAACCGTAACAAGTGGTCTTCATCAGAGTCAAAAATCCAACTGTCTTTTTTTCACATTTCATATGGTGGTTTGATCATTGATATATTTATATATAATATGCATCATCGAAAAATTGTGATACTGTAAAACATAAATGGTTGAGCTAAGATAACTTTGATATATATATAATAACAGATTTTATATAACAAATTTGATTTGATATAACAGATTCAATAATATATCGAGCGCTGATAGAATAGGTGTGTTATCTAATCGGGATTTGGTCAAATTTTCTAGAGTCGAAGGTTTTGTCCGGTTAAGATTGTTTTCATTTAAATAATGTAAATTCCATTTTTTTAGTAAAAAATTCTTACTTCTGTCAATTGAAAAGGTTTTAAAATAAAACCGAAACGTCGGCGATAAGAGTTTGATTTTTGAACCTAGAAAATTTGACCTAATCACGGTTTGATAACACACCTAATATATAATATATAATATATATGTTTTGTTAATTATGTCCTTTTTTATGGTGAATAAAAGACATAATGTCAAAGATGGTGTTTCTAGGATCTTTGCGATATGTTGATGCCTATAGTCTTTGAGTTCCTCACTTCCTATATGAAGTCATGCTGTGCTTGTTCTTCTTCTCGTCTCATCCCGAGTTTTTTTTTCCCTCCGTCCAGAACAGAGTCATGCCTGGCATTGTTCTTGTGTCGACGGCTTCATTAATCGACCTGTATCCTATGAGGGTGGTTTCACACTTTTTTATGCTTAGCTGCTCCCTTTAAACAGACTAACTGGTGACTCTTTTTTAAACTGTTTGAAGCTTCCCTTCCACGCCCACCGGAAGCACTGCCAACCCCTCTTCCTCTGCTACTCACTTCGTTGTTCCAATACTCCTACGCCCTTGAAGCACTCCGGCTTAGATCCATTAATTTCTTTGAATATATAAAGTGATTACACGGAGAGATATCTGCTTGAATACCATAATTATATTGTTTTACTTAATTAATTAAGCATATGTGTGTTATCTTAATACAAAACTGCAAAATAAATGTCCATATATATATATAACAGTTCAAAATTGAATATAGGTAGCAGACAAAGTAAATAAACACACATACAAACTCGGTTACTAGCCATAGCGCTACAACGTGCTTGGTCTGCCTTTCTGTTTTCTCCTGAAGACGGATTGCACGAAAATTTGAATTTGTAAGTGTGTTGCTTTACTTTTTTGTGTTACCTATATTCAATTTTGAACTGTTATTCTGTTGTTCAGTTTGGATCGTCTTTAACTTTACTAAGTGAATATATATATATATATATATATATATATATATATATATATATATATATATATAGTTCAATATAAACAAAGAAACATAGAGAAATCAAAAGAACACACTTACAGTCTCTAATTTTCGGTTTGAACCGTCTTCAGGAGAGATAAGAGAGGGAAACCAAGCGCACTGGTTCAGAGACGGTTGGAGACCAACAGTGTTGCCGCATGCGCGCCCGTTCACAGAAAATAAGGTAGACAGGAATCAATTTATAATTACATTAAATTAATAGAATATGAAAACAATAAATAAATAAAAGAAAAAATTGAAAAATTAAGGGAAATTGATACATATTAACGAACAGAGAAATTGATACATAAACAAAAGTACTGACTAAGCTATGATAGAATAAAATAAAACTAAGAATACAAATAATAATAATAAATGAAATAATTTATTAAAAAAATTGAGATAAAATATCAAAAGGCAAGGAACTTTTAAACATTATTTCTGCGACAAATACCCCCTGATTGCAAAGATCTCACACTACGAGCCTCCGAAGAAGCCCATATTTGGCTATTAAGTGCGCCCAGTGCACCTGGCCTCAATCTAAAGCGATAATGTTTAAAAGTTCCTTGCCTTTTCATATTTTATCTCAATTTTTTTAATAAATTATTTCATTTATTATTATTATTTGTATTGTTAGTTTTATTTTATTCTATCATAGCTTAGTCAGTACTTTTGTTTATGTATCAGTTTCTCTGTTCGTTAATATGTATCAATTTCCCTTAATTTTTCAATTTTTTCTTTTATTTATTTATTGTTTTCATAAATTTATTGTTTCCATTAATTTAATGTAATTATAAATTGATTCCTGTCTACCTTATTTTCTGTGAACGGGCGCGCATGCGGCAACACTGTTGGTCTCCAACCGTCTCTGAACCAGTGCGCTTGGTTTCCCTCTCTTATCTCTCCTGAAGACGGTTCAAACCGAAAATTAGAGACTGTAAGTGTGTTCTTTTGATTTCTCTATGTTTCTTTGTTTATATTGAACTATATTTGTCCGTTTTGGATCGTATTTCCAACGAAAAAAAGGGTATATATATATATATATATTAAAAATTGAGGATAGGTAGCACAAAAAGTAAAGAAACACACTTACAAACTCAAATTCTCGGGCAATCCGTCTTTAGGTGAAAAGAGAAAGAGAGACCATGCAAGTTGTAGCTATATGTAACCCTGTTATACATATAACATATTGAAAAATATATTGACCGTTTGATAGAATAGGTGTAATATCTAATCTACGTCTGAACGAGTGACAGTGTCACGTATTCACTCAGACTACAGTCGTTAAAATCCACAGACTCTTTTTCTTTGTAAAATAATTTGTAATGTACTATATAGTTTCTCTGTTTCAAAATTTATACTTCTGCCTATGAAAAAGGTTTTAAATAAAAACCGAAACGTTGGCAATGAGAGTTTAATTTGAACCTGAAGAACTGACCGAGTCCCAATAAACGTTAGTTTTGTTCCTATTCCACAGTCGATACTTTTATCAATATTTTTATATATATATATATATATATATATATATATATATATATTACTTGTATTTTTTCTTTCTTACTGTGTTTGCTCTCTGGTGACATAAGCGTGTTACCATAACTTGCTTCTTGATAAGTTTCTTTGTCTTCCTGAGTAACGTTTTTGTTATTATACGAGTATATAAACTAGATAACACACTTCTTACCACAAACATGTTTCAACTCCTTGCTAGAGCCATCTTCGGAGCAAACATGATTCTCAACTCTTCGTAATAGAGCAGATTAACCATGTTTTAACCAGACATGGCAAATTTAATGGCTACTTGGATCGTTTTAACATTCCTGAATCAGCTCTGTACTTAATTCCAGTGTTCAAACGCCGGATATGACCTTGATTGAGCTCTCCTAATTCCCAACACATCATATTAAGAAAACTTCCATCTTATGTAGATTAAACTCACCACCAAACAAAGCCGTACTTTTATCTAATTTACTTCATTGTTTCATGAAGTTCTTAAATACCATAGACCTCGAGCCGTGTTCAAGATCTATGGTATTTATATGAAATATATATACAGAAACTCACGCATATGATCAAATTCAAATTAAAAAACTTCCTACTAAAAACTTATATTTGAAGTTGTAATTAACATAATTTTATTCATATATTGCTACTATATATTGTAATATAACACATATTATAATATATTGATATGAAGTGACATATTGTAGATATGTATTTTAATTTACTTTAAATCAATGCTTCTTAAATACAATAGATATTACAATTTCATTTCGCTACAAACGAAATCAAATATACACATGTAATATAAACAAATGTAGTATGTAAAACTATCGTAATAAACTCCCTCCAAGTAGGAGTACTACTAAGGTACTGCTAAGAGTAGATTAATTGTGATAACCACATGTATACTATCTAGAGTTGCATTTTATAGTTAAATATTTATTTAACATCTTAAATATGATAATGCTCTTAAGTTTATGTTCTCATAACCATTTAATTAAAAGACCAGATACTAATCTGTTATTTTGCCATTTTTCTTCATATACTTGTTACTTATCTTCACTAAATTACATTTTCTGGAGTTTTAATTTTTATTGAGGTTAAATTTATTATTATTTAGATTGTATTCTAGGTGTTAATTTTAATTAGAAAGATACTGTTACAAATAACCCGTACATTTTATACTCTTGTTTTTATTTCTCATAAATATAGACGTAGAAGCAGAGTAGTAAAAATTACAGTGAAAACTTCTTGAATAGTTTTCAATGAATAATAGGAAATTTGAACGAGAGAATATAAAACCAAAGTCATTTATGTTTGGCTTTATGTTTGTAGGTCACCTCTATTTACAACGGTTTATGACGCAAAAGCTGAGATGAAACCACTGTTTCACGACTAACTTCTGACATAAAGTTACTTTAAACTAAATTTAACGTCACCTTTACTTCTATATTACTAAATGTAAATGTAAATGAAAACAACGATTTATAAAATACGATTAACCATTCAACATTAGAATTAAACACTACTATGGTAAAAAAAAATTTAAATACGTTTTGAATAAAACATTACCAATATATTTAATAAGGAAAAAGTAGTTTTTAAATCACTAATATTAAAACTTTAATAATACAATGCAACGCTTATTTGCATCTCAAGTCTAAAAGTGGTAGAAGAGTAGAGAGTATTTGTAATTTCTTTTCAGTGTACTCTTTTGTGAATTTAGTTTACATACGAGTATATACATATATATATACTATATACATCAGCTCAAAAACGAAGAAAAGCAACACACAGAGAAAGACACACCTACAAACTCAAATTTTCGAATGATCCGTCTTCAGGAGAAAATAGAATGGGCGACCAAGTACGCCGGAAACACAACGACAGGAAACCCACGGTGTGTTGCTTTTCTTCGTTTTTGAGCTGATTTGCTCCAGTCTTGATTGTTTTTTCTAATTTCGAGTGAAATATATATATATATATATATAAATATAATCGATAAAAATATTTCGCATAATAACGTGAAATCTTTATATATATATATATACTTTTTCGTTAGAAATACGATCCAAAACGGACAAATGTAGTTCAATTTAGAAAAAGAGACACAGAGAAATCAAAAGCACACATTTACGGTATCTAATTTTTGGTTTGAACCGTCATTAGGAGAGATAACAGAGGGAAACCAAGCGCACTGGAGACCCGTCGGTCTCCAACCGTCTCTGAACCAGTGGTCTTGGTTTCCCTCTCTTATCTCTCCTGGAAACGGTTTAAACCGAAAATTAGAGACAGTAAGTGTGTGCTTTTGATTTCTCTATGTTTCTTTTTCTACATTGAACTATATACATATCTATAATCTAGATTCACAAAAAAGAACACACACAAAGGGAATCACATAAATTCACTGCTATATTTCAACCTTGTCATCATCAGGACGATGAATGTGAATCGCTCAGACGGCTGAAGAGAAGTCTCCTTGAAGAGGCACTCAATCAGTGTAGCCAACTTACTGAGGGGTTGAGACAAGAGGAGAAAATTTAAATAACAACAAAAACAAATATATATAATTAAAAATATTTCAAATAAGAATTATTAAAATTTAGTAAAAAAACAAAGAAATATAAAAATAAGTAATTAAATAAAATATTAAATAAATTAGCAAGAATTAAAAAGAATAATTAACGATTGAATTTAAGCGCAGACACACATATACCTCCCGGGAGACTAATAGGAGCTTGTTTTGAACCTCTCAGAATGAAATTAGCATTAGTTTTATAGGAATTTCATTTTTTAAAATATAACATCGATTCACAATACTTTGAATAGCTTAACTGTAAAACATAGAAGGAGCTAAAATAGAATATGAAAATAAACAACATTAATATAACATAACTAAAAGTTGAAAGTTTTTACAACTAAAGTTTCCGTACCATTTGGAGTGATACGACCAATTTTACACCCTGATTCAATCTACTATCAGTTAGATGTAAAACATGGTGAAAGTTGGGAATTAGCAGGGGAACAAATTAGAGTTAAAACGGAAAAGTTTATTCAACAAAGTCTTTTAGGCAAATACTGTTTCCACAACTGTCTTTGATACGCCTATTTATAAAATTTTGTCATTTGAATTCCCTAAAACAATTTCCCTCTACTCTCTGCACTGTCATGCTATTAGCTAATTGTTCGTAAAAATAATTATTTTTATAAAGTAAGTAAAGAATTGTAAAAAAAAAAAATAAAAGTTTCTTAAAAATTTAAAAGTTTTAACCATTGTAATTTTTTTTTTTTATAATTTGCTTGCAAATATTATGGAAATCCTAAAGTTATAATGACAAGGGTTCTTAGGGGAGTGCTGAAATAAAGTATACAAAAAAAAAAAAAAAGAATTCCTGTTATTCTTTGTCCTTAAGAAGAGGGTAAATAGGGTGGTGGGTAACAATAATCGGGAGAATTTTCAGGTGGAAAAAGGGGGATGAAAATACATTGTTGAAAGGGATGGACAGAGAACAAAAGAACCTGGGCTGCAGTGCATTCCTTTCTAAGAAGGAAGCGGTAGGGGAGAAGAGTTGGTGGAAAGTACTATTTTGCCTGGAACATCCCTTAATATAATCTGACAGCTTGAAGATATATCCGTTTCACACCCATGTTTACCTCAAGCAGTTATCATTTTTATCGCCAAGACACACCAATTGGGCTCTAATAAAAACGAAATCACATTTTAAATTATAACGACTAAAACTGTAGAAGTATAAATATACCGCTTCAAAATAAACATATAAACTAAAAACTTGAAAAATGACAGTAATATCACATTTTATGTTCTTTATTATAATTTTTATTTCCTTTACTTCTTTTATCATTACATTTGAATCATTAAGAAACAAATGTAATTGGTATAGTATCCTATATATTTAAGTCAAGTACGTTTACCTGGGCGGGATAAGACAAAATAAACGTAAACTTAATGCAAAAAGATTTTGCGTTGAAAAATAAGCAGGAACTTATATAACCCATAATAAAATGTAATTATATATATATATAGATAGATAGATAAATCTTACCTATAAGATAAGTTACCAGCCATTGTGTCTACAACGTGCTTGGTCTCCCTTTCTCTTTTCTTTTGAAGACGGATTGCCAAAAATTTTAGTTTGTAAGTGTTTTTCCTTACTTTGTGTGCTACCTATCTTCAATTTTAAACTGATATATATATATATATATATATATATATATATATAACAATTAAAATAAGCAGTGACACATAAACAGAAACACAACAAAGACTCACTTTTCAATATTTCGACCGTAATGGCGGTCGTCCTCAGGAGAAGAAGTGAATTGACGGAGGGACGACAGTCAACTGACGACTGCCATTACGGTCGAAATATTGAAAAGTGAGTCTTTGTTGTGTTTCTGTTTATATGTCACTGCTTATTTTAATTGTTATTTGTCCTGCCGGATCGTTTTTCGTTTATCATGGTATATATATATATATATATATAATATATATATACGAGTATATATTTGTATAGGTAGGCAGCAAATCTTCTTTTAAACATATTTAATTGAAATATGCAGCAGTCTCTGCATTTACGACTTTTTTACTGACTGTCTCTAATTTTCTGATTATTCTTCTTTCATTTTGAGGTAATTCCCAAATTAATTTTGCCAGAGATTGTTTACCAATCCAACTGGTAAAATTCAAATGTCTCTGACAAAGTTAATTTGGTAATTACCCTAAAATGAAAAAAAGAATAATCAAAAAATTAGAGACAGTCAGTAAAAAAGTTGTAAATGCAGAGGCTGCTGCATATATAGTTTACTAAAATCCACTTTAATCAGGCACCTCTAGCATGAGAGGAAGGAGAAGATAGATTGATAAAATGCCATTTAACGCTAAAGAACTGATACACTCAGTATCAGTATCAAACTCTGGAGAAGTCCAGTTTATGTTTTGGTTAACTGATAGTCGAGATAGTATCGTTAAGATGTGATTTCAATTTATTGTGATTACTGGTAAATCCTTATATATATATATATATATATATATAATGTAATTTTTTTTGAGGTTTGAGTCCAATGATTAAAACTAGTCTTTTGCGACGTTTCGACATATATTTATGTCATCTTCAGGGCTACAACAATATATGTCGAAACGTCGGCAAAAGGACTAGTTTTAATCATTGGACCTCAAACCTCAAAAAAAATTACATCATATAAATATTGGGTCAAGAAAACAAATCATGATTATATATATATATATTATATATATATATATATATATATATAATAAATAATAAATGACCAAACCACAATATGAAATAGAAAAAAAAGACTAAGATCTTTCAACCGTAACAAGCGGTCTTCGTCAGAGCCAAAAACTCCGACTCTGACGAAGAGCGCTTGTTACGGTTGAAAGATTGTAGTCTCCTTTTTGTTCATTTCATATTCTGGTTGGATCATTGATTATTATTTCAGGTATTTATGTGAAATTTGTATATATAATAACATATTGATGAAAAACACAGACCGGAAAAAACTTGAATCAATATTTCACTTTCCACACTTTGATTTTCATATTTCACTCTCTGAAGTGGATCAAAGCGCTTTTGTTAATGGTGGTAGATGTCAAAACATCAAAGTGAGTTATAACTGTAACTGTATATGTTTAGTTATTTATGTTTTTATGTGTACCGTGTACCACCTAGTAGGGCTTTTTCACTTTATTATAATATATATAATGACATGCAGTGACACATGTTCATTCAAACTAAGCAGTTGTCATTGAAATTCATAGCCTATTTTCTCTTTGTAACATAATCTCTAATGTACTCGTAATACCTAAATTTTATACAAAATTTGATACTTCGGCCTACCAAGTAGTTTATTTAACATTATGTTTTATAAAACCTAAATAAAACCTTTATTTAGGTTTTAAATAAAAACCTGAAAGGTCTGTTTTATTTGAGTCCTGAGTAAACTTGAACCGGTCTGGTAAACTTTAACTCTGTTTCTATTTCACCGACAATACATTTATCAATATATATATATATATATATATATAAAGTATCTAACTTATAGAGCAATATGCACTACCTTAAGCAAATTAAAAATATTTTTACATAAAAAAATGCATAAAAACAATATGTACACAATACATGAATATTTTAGATGTACAGTGCAAATAATACATTGGTTACAAAATATATAAATGAATGAAACAAAATAAAACAATTACATAAAAAGAACAAGCATATACAAAACACAAACAATTTTCGACCTTGTCTTCTCCCTCAGCTTTGGAGGACTAGGTAGAAATATTAAAGTGAGTTATGTGACATTTTTACGTGTTCTTTTCTTGTAATCGTTTGATATGTTGTCAACGGACCTTTTCATATTTTGAAACAAAATAAATTAATATCTATTGTTTTATATGTTGAGTCAGTTACATTTGTACAAACTAATTGGCTTATGTTAGGCTTTTTTTTATTTTATATTTTATTCCAGCATGTTCCACTGTGTATTATATGCATCAACGTCAAATTGTACACAATACTTCTTTCATTTACACTACAAAATACTTATTTTAACTTATTTTACGTTGATTCATAATTCTACAATATAATAATTTGTTTTTTTTTTCTTATATTTCTATACTGTACAAAAATTTTACAAATTCTTTATAATGTCGTTCTTTAAGTTAATGAGGAAGGCCTAACGGGCCACTCCTCCCCAGAAACCAAGACCTTCTGTATGAGAGCCAGTTTATGTTAGGCTAAGAGTTTTTCATGGTGTCTTCGTACTCTGATAGTGTTTCTAAGTAACTATTAAATACCTTACATATATTTCATTCAATTTTGATTCGCAAACCTGATGAAGTCATTTTAAACAACCATTATGTCACAGGTTCCTTGTAGTTTCACAAGTTCCATGTGGTACACACTTGTAGTTTTTATTATTAACTACAAGAAGCAGTCGATTCCTTCAGAGACTTTATTTTGTTTAAATTTTGAATAATCAACGTATTATGGGTTTTGCTAATATTACAAATATTTCCAAAGAAAAGGCTAAGGAACAATAAATTTTCAATTTAATAGGCATAAAGTTGTGAGGTTAAACAAAGGTTCATTGTTGGAAGGGTCGTTAATCATTGAAGAGGCCCCTAGTTGGTGGCTGGAGACAACAAAGGTGGCCGAGGGGCTGGCATGAACACACGTTTTCTATTGGGCTTTTCAACGAGCTTCTGTCTAATTACCGCCGACTCGCTCAATATGCCTTGAATCGTCTCTCCAATCACCATATAAAAGATCAAACATAATTTAACGAACATATATATATACTTTTTTGTTGAAAATACGATCCAAAACGGACAAAGATAGATCAATATAGACAAAGAAACATAGAGAAATCAAAAGAACACACTTACAGTCTCTAATTTTTGGTTTGAACCGTCTTCAGGAGAGATAAGAGAGGGAAACCAAGCGCACTGGTACAGAGACGCTTGGAGACGGCCTCCAACCGTCTCTGTACCAGTGTGCTTGGTTTCCCCCTCTTATCTCTTCTGAAGACGGTTCAAACCGAAAATTAGAGACTGTAAGTGTGTTCTTTTGATTTCTCTATGTTTCTTTGTCTTCTTTCTCTCTCTCTCTCTCTCTCTCTCTCTCCTCTCTCTCTTTATATATATTATATATATATATATATATTTAATATAAAATATATATATATATATATAAAAAAGATTTCACATAAACACGTGAAACAACAATCAATGATCAAACCACAATCAGAAAAGGGAAAACAAGACTAAGATCTTTCAACCGTAACAAGCGGTCTTCGTCAGAGTCAAAAACCCAACTGAACACTAGATGCAGAAAAACATCTGGTGAGGAGTTGAGAAGAGTGGGAGGGAAGAGTCCCTCCCACTCTTCTCAACTCCTCACCAGATGTTTTTCTGCATCTAGTGTTCAGTTGGGTTTTTGACTCTGACGAAGACCGCTTGTTACGGTTGAAAGATCTTAGTCTTGTTTTCCCTTTTCTGATTGTGGTTTGATCATTGATATATATATATTATATATATATTATATATACAGAATTGTCACAATAACTCGTTATGTAAAAATTCAAGTAACTCACCACAAAAGATAAGAAGGTAATCGCTCTGAATCCTTTCACCTACGAGTAACATGTCACAGAGCAAGTGATGACAACGTCTCAGACAACTTATTAGACGTAATGATTATTACTTCGTTCATTTGACATCAAAGTAAAGGAAAGTAAATAACAATATGTTATGTTATGAAAACCATTATATTAGATTAAAATGTTAATTAATAAAGTTAATTAAATCAAAATCACTGGTAACTTTAACTAAACATTCTAGCAGGTTGTCGAGAGTTTTGACAAAGTGTCAGTCAACGGCAGAAGCATAATTTTGAAAATTCAGTCATCATCTTTACTATACGATCATTACACAACTATGTCATCGCATTTCACGCATAATAAATGCACTCTCTAATAGTTTATATGTATGAAAAATTGAGCTTTTGATATTTTCTGGTGATTTGATATATAAAGTTTCTAGGATTATTACAAATACCCTCATAATATCACGAGCGGCATAACTGTAAAATAAAAAACAAATACATATTTAATCCAAAAACGAAAACAAATCTTTTAGTTTGTTTACTTATTCAGCTTTGTTACTGTATAAAAACTAAATACAGACTGTTCAAGAAACACCTACCCCATATTTGGGTAATTTTATTTCTACCAAATCAAATAATTTATTATTCTACTCAATAAATCAATTAATTTAAACTTAAACGAACAGTTTGTTTTATATATATATATATATATATATATAATATAAAGATTTCACATAAACACGTGAAACAACAATCAATGATCAAATCACAATAAGAAATGGGAAAACAAGACTAAGATCTTTCAACCGTAACAAGCGGTCTTCGTCAGAGTCAAAAACCCAACTGAGTTGAATATCAGTAAACAAACCCAACTCAGTTGGGTTTTTGACTCTGACGAAGACCGCTTGTTACGGTTGAAAGATCTTAGTCTTGTTTTCCCATTTCTTATTGTGGTTTGATATCATATATATATATATATATATATATATATATATAGGAAAGAACTATATATGTATATATTAACACATAGGAAAGAAGACAGAAAGTCACTACAGAATTCATTTCGATATTTCGACATCCGTTGTCATCAGGAAGAAGTGTGCAGTACTCGCGTTGAGAAACAGACTGCTACTATATATATTCAAAACTAAGGTTTATCAGGACTCAGTCAGTTCTTCAGATTCAAATTAAACTATTATTGCCAACAAAACTCTCATTCAAAAATTAAAGAAAAACCAAAACGTTGGCAATGAGAGTTTAATTTGAACCGGAAGAACTGACTGAGTCCTGATAAACTTTAGTTTTGTTTTCATTCCACGGTCAATACTTTTATCAATATTAAATACATTCGAAACATTATCTAATTCTCCTTTTTCAATAATTAGAAACAAATCATCGAGATAGGGTTTCATGAATTTGACTATTGAGCCTAAACTCACTTTCACAATAGGTTAATAATTCAACCATTACTATGTTAGCAAAAACTGGTGATATTGGAGAACCCACAGTGTTCATTCAAGCTAGACAGTTGTTATTAAAATGCACAGACTATATTTTTCTTGCAAAAAATCTTTAATGTAATACTTAGTTTTTCTGTTTTAAAATTGTATATTTCTGCCTATGAAAAAAGTTTTAAATAAAAACCAAACCGTTTGCAATGAGAGTTTAATTTGAACCTGAAAATCGGAAATTCGATCCCAACTGGACATAGAGGTTCATAATCGAAGAAGAGCAACGAAAAAGAGTAATGAAACATATTTAATAACCAAAATTTTTAGAAAATCCGTCTTTTAGACAAAAGAGAGGGGAGGGGATACCAAGCACTCCGGAGACGCAATGACAGGTAACATGCAGTCGTTAGTACCTATTAACCTGTACTCTTGCTAATAATGAACCAAATTAGAATCAGTAATTAACAATAATTTAGTAGAAGAGGTATAGATGGTAACGTTTTAGATTGTGTCTACTTCCAAAGTTGAAAATGCATTGTTATAGGTGATAAAATATCTAAAAACTTTTAGAAAATTGTTCATTTCAATTTTTTTTTTTATAACACAAGCAACTTTTTAGAAATTCTGAAACCACTATGTTCACTTAAAACTATAGTATACCTACAATTATGATTCAATTTTTTTCCCTCTGACTTTCATAAAGTCAGCTCCCGATGCTGATTCCTCCATCAACTAATCAATCCCCATTGATTCTACATTGGGAGTCCTAAATTTTACCTAACTGAAGTAATATTTAGAGTAGGGCTCTTTAACGTGTACCTGGCATCGTGCAGGCTCAGAACCGGCAGTTGAACGTCCTCTCTGAGGAATGACGTGGTCAGATTTATTGACTTCTCACATGAATAAATCGAGCCCCAGAGTGGGTATCGAACCCCACACCTACCAGTTCAGAGGTGAACACACTGCCACTGACCTAACCTTTGATCTTTACTTTTTTTACTTTTACCCTTTACTTGTCCTTCAAATCTACCATAATAGTTAACAAAAAGCCGTAAAAATGTTAAGTGTTGCCGTTTGCTATTATTTTGGATATTACTATGTAGCTGACAGTAATGCCAGCTTAAGGAACATTGCATATTAATTTTTCTTACTTTAATTTTTGACAATGATTCACTGCTTTTCACTTTTTTCTATTCATACAATTAAGAATTGTAAGTTCTTAAATTCTTTGAAACTTAAATTTGATCCTATAGAGCACAGAAATGATAAAAAACGTATAACATTATTTTGTCATTATTTGTTATTTTTTTTTAATTATGATTCATACAAGAACATTATCAAATAAATTATAATTTATTTTGTTCTCGCAGAAAAATTAATTACAGCTTTTGAGTTCTAGCAATAAAATCAGCGTTTAAATGAGTTTTATATACGGTATTGTATTACAAATTATCAGAAATGTCATATGTGAGGATAATTAATTGATTTATTTAGTAGAATAAATTTTTTGTTTTGGTGGAAATAAAATTATCGTTATAGGTGTTTTCTTGAACAGTCTGTATAAGACATAAAGGTAGGGAGAGCAGGATGAAATACAGAGTTGGGGAGATCCTGGCAGGGGAGTTAAACGGATTAGGGGTTTGGGAAGGTAAAGTAAACGGCAGACACGTGTTCAGCAAGAGCGATTTCAACTTGCTATAAAATGTTCCAGTTGCTTTAAAAGTCTAGACTAATTTTAAGATTGGCCTAAACTGTCGAACTGGTTTGATTATCAAACGAAATTTTAAATAACTTCTATATGTGTGTGGAGAAGAGCAAGCTATTTTATACAGATTGAAGAGTGCATGGAAATGTCTTCTTTTTTTTTTTTCTTCTTACGGCAAGAAAGCAGGGGAGGAAAGTTGTGAGTTATGCGGTTATGGGGGGGAGAATAAAGGGAAATGCAGCTGGGAAGAGTTCTGACTGGGGGATCAATAGGGTGCCGGATTCCTGCCCACTATTCACTAGCCAGAACCCGTAATCTTATACTACCTCTCATAGAATTCCCTACCCTTTCTTCAATAAGACCAAATAAAAAATATCTTGCCACCCAAGGAATCTACAGTTTCCATTCTTTACTATCACATTGAATTTATATTCTTCTAATTTCTTCATAATACAAAAACCAACTGACTTGTACTAATATAGGTCTTCCACGGATTAACGATGTCGTTGTTAAGCGAAATTGTCGTTAAACGAATCTATATACATATATCTGTCAAGAAGCTCATAGTTAGCATACCCTACAAGCTTTTTTCTTTCTTTTTTCAAACCACCAATCAATTTATATTAGTCATTTTTTATGGTTTTCTCATAAACCATAAACCTAGTATCAATGATTAGTATTAATTTTAAACCTAGAAGGTATTAATAACATAGTTCCTACGCCCAACTTACCGTACTTACCGTACTGCATACCGATGAAATTCGTCTCGCTCGCGACGTTGTAACTCCAAGATAAAGGAATAGTGGGTCAGTTGGAAGGTCCGTCGTTATTCCAAGTTGTCGTTAAACGATACGTCGTTAAACAAGGAATAACTATAGTGCAAATCAACCAAAGTTGAATAAACAATGTGTTTCTATATATATAATCTAATGATTGAATGTACAAATAAGGAGTGAGGTATCACTCAAATATATTGCTCCTCAAACATCTACAACAACAATACATTTATAAAGACAATATAATGAAACTGATGCTCACTCTCTATTTGCATATTTAAGAACTGAGTTCATGTTGAAGATGGGTGACACCCGAAACCGGTCCGAGAGCTACGGCAGTAATCTACGAGGTAAGACGGTATATTGTGTTTATTATTAATTATACATTTTAATATGGGCAGATATAGATTAGAAAAACCAAATGATAGATTAGAAGTTAAAATTCTACAGGAAAACACTGATAATGACGGACAAAGAAAATAAATTTCATACTCAATGTTAAAAAGTTGGCCAAATGAAATAAAATATAGAGAACAGAATCATGTGTTTAAAAAAAAAAAATCAAAAAATATTATAACATTGAAATACGACACTAAATTTTTTAAAATAACATTTTAAAAGATTTTGTTGAATATATTGATTCAAAATAAATCAGACAACCTGCCATATTTAAGAATAAGGCTAATCTTTATTGTTTCTAATGAAATTATTTATATAATGTATTTTAAACTTGAAACCAGTAAATGAAGGCACTTTATGTTTTCATGCATTAATCATATTTAAGCATATTTAATATTTAATATAATATATTAAATATGCTTAATATTTAATTATATTAAGCCTGAATATTTTAAAGTTTAAAATAAATTCTGAAATATTTTAATAATTAAAACGATATAATAATAGTATATCTAACGATTCACTGTATTTATTAATACAACTTTACATCTTAATATTAAAACCATATTTATGTTTTATATTGTACTTTAAGAAACAAATATATGACTTGATATCAATGATCAAACCACAATAAGAAATGGGAAAACAAGACTAAGGTCTTTAAACCGTAACAAGCGGTCTTCGTCAGAGTCAAAAACCCAACTCAGTTGGGTTTTTGATGAGTTGGGTTTTTGACTCTGACAAAGACCGCTTGTTACGGTTTAAAGACCTTGGTCTTGTTTTCCCATTTCTTATTGTGGTTTGATCATTGATTGTTATTTCACGTGTTTATGTGAAATCTTTTTATCGATGACTTGATATACGTAGAGTGAATTATAAAATTTTGTATATCAGAGGTAGGTATCCGAATTCTGAAACAACTTAAAGCAGGAACCTTGAACATTTATATTTCATTTAGAAAATATAGATTGATTTATAAATGAATTAATATGTACAATTGTTCAAATTGACATCTTCGGTATGATTTTCGATAACTGTTTTATACTCATTCTTTAGTATAACTTTAAACAAAACCCCTATCATTATTTAGATCTTGATAATTTTTTTTGCAAATACCTTCTTAAATTGTACGTATTTCAAAAAAGTGAAACTTATAAGAAATAAAATTATGAACAATTGAAATATTATATTCAAATTAAAAATTTCTGAAAAAAAATTACATAAATAATTTTACTATAGAAAATAGGGACCAAGCTAGCTCAGTGGTTACGTGCTCACCTCTGAACTGATAGGACCGGGGTTCGATCCTCACCTGGCCCTCGATTTATTCACGCGGGAGGTGAATAAATCTTAGCACGTCGTCCCTCGGAGAAGGACGTTAAACCGTCGGTCCCGAGCCTGTACGATGTCAGGTACTCGTTAAAGAACCCTACTCTAAATACATTTGAGTTAGGCAAAATTTAGGACTCCCACTGTAGAATCAATCTTCATTGTGTGGTATCACAAAGAGCCCATGCTTGGCCTACGTGTGTTCCATTGTGGGACTGCCACTGCAACCTAACCTAACCTACTATAGAAAATAAAAAGGATAAATTGACACAAGAGTTTTTGGAGCAAATTAGGATAGAAAATTAATTTTTCAAGAATTCCAAAGCGTTATAATAATGATGGAACGTTTGTTTATTTCTGTTTGCAGTTTCTTGTGCTTGTTTTATATATTTTATTTACAAATTCTGACATATTTTATAAATTTATAATATATATCTATTGTAAATAGATGGATCATATAATTTATATATGTATGGTTATAAAAATAAATTAAAGTCACTATTCGGTTCAACCTTGATGGTTAATTCATATGAAATATTTATTATGGCTTTCCATAAAAAATACTTATTGTGAATACGTAATTTGTAATATTTAGACTCATGAACTGGTTCAGATGTTCTAATGCTTATTAGGATCTAAAATTACTTTTAATAATAATAAACATTTTTTATATCATTATAATAAACAAGTAGTGTTTGTTTATTACCAAACCCTTTCTAGTGCTAACTACTTCGAAGATTATGCTTCATTTGTGTTGGACATGATATAATTTGAATTGTGTTTTCTATTAATTCGTCTTCTCATCAATCACTATAACAGGCAGTATATCTGTAAATTACATAGTGACGCTATAAGAATGTTGTTTTCTATCAATTTGTCTTGTCGTCAATCACTATAACAGGCAGTATAGTGATTATAACACTATATATAGTGATTATAACAGATATACTATAAAAGGCAGTATATCTGTGTATTGCATAGTGACGCTGTTTTCTATCAATTTTCCTTGTCGTCAATCACTATAACAGGCAGTATATCTGTAAATTACATAGTGACGCTATAAGAATGTTGTTTTCTATCAATTTGTCTTGTCGTCAATCACTATAACAGGCAGTATAGTGATTATAACACTATATATAGTGATTATAACAGATATACTATAAAAGGCAGTATATCTGTGTATTGCATAGTGACGCTGTTTCCTATCAATTTTCCTTGTCGTCAATCACTATAACAGGCAGTATATCTGTAAATTACATAGTGACGCTATAAGAATGTTGTTTTCTATCAATTTGTCTTGTCGTCAATCACTATAACTGGCAGTATAGTGATTGTAACACTATATATAGTGATTATGACAGATATACTATAAAGGGCAGTATATCTGTGTATTACATAGTGACGCTATAAGATGCTGTTTTCTATCAATTTGCCTTGTCGTCAATCACTATAACAGGCAGTATATCTGTAAATTGCATAGTGACGCTATTAGAATTGTGTTTTCTATCAATTTACCTTTTCGTCAATCATTATAACAAAGTATAAATTTGAAAAAAATTAAAGTTATAAAATATCAAAAAAAATAAAATGGTATACAATTATTCCGAAGAAAATCTATTGAAAATAAATACTTAACGACGAATCTGAAAACAAAAAGTTAACAAATAAACTCGTTTATATTTTCGAACATCTTCAACTTTAATTCAAAAATTTTTTTCTTTGAACTTATTTTTTTTCTAAATTTTCAAAACAAAACTTTAAAAATGTTTGCCATATCTTGAATGTTTAAAAATAATCTCCGGTATGCAACGATAGCTTTTTTAATGAGAGTTTATGTTCATTTTTGTGTCTTAAAAATCAGATATTGACTCCTTTTCGAAGGAAATTATCCAAAATAGATTTTACAAACAAAAAATATTTTAATAAAAAAAAAAACTTGTTTGGAACACTTAGTATTCTTCTTCACGGTACATCAGTTGGAAAGGTTGTGATATAATTCCTCTTAGTTATTCTTCTTTCCCATCCACTGATGTATCCTGAAGAAGAACAAATAGGTTTAAATCGTGATTACAAATTATTATAAACCACAAAATAACTAACATTTATCAAAATATGATTGAAGATGTCAAAATAACTAACATTTCATGCGTTTTCACATTATTTTGTCGATGAAATGAGAAACTGTAAGCTATTGGTACAAATTCCTATAAATTATTGTTTTCTCATTCATACGCTTGCATAAAATTTATACGTTTTTATTTTTGAGTTTCTTTGAAGAAAATCTGATTCGGTTGCAGTGATACTTTACAATGGAAAAATGGCAATAAAATATATGAGTATATTAAATAAAGTAAATTCCAGTCATTTAATCATAATAATTTTTGTTCAACCTTGTAAAGCCAGGGTCAGCAGCTAGTTATTCTTATGACTTCACAACATTCAAGGTAAAATGTTCTCAGATATTAATGTTTTTTATATTTTAAAAAGTTTATATTTTTTAGTTAATATATAGATGATATAAACTTTAGGTTTGATTGTAAAAAAGTAATGAAATGAAGGTATCTGTTTTAAACTTAATTGATAAGACATATGGTGTTGATGGGTAAATGAGATAAACTCGATTCGGCAGGATGTTCGTTATTATAACCATAGCTTGTCAAGTTTGCAGTAAAACTTATAACAAATGGCCATGAAATGACGTAGAAATTGTCCCTTTTATGACAAAATAGCACGAAACATCATCAACAATTCTATCGCTAAAGAGTTTTCTTGAAACATTTTAAAGATAAAAAAAATTCTAAGTAGACATTTCTATATTAAGTTGATTTAGCAAGATTAATATTTTTTATTTATCATTAATTAGCAAACTGTACGTTGGTTGATTATGTGAAAACTTTGTGTTTTAAAATCTTCTAATTAAGAATGTTTATTATTTTACTATAAGTAAAGTATAGTGATCGTGAAAAAATTCGATCTCGATATTTTCAAGGAATACATGTTTTGAGGTCCCAAAAGTCGTTTTATGAAGTTTTTTTGGATGATGTCTGAGTGTGTGTGTGTGTTGTGTGTGTGTGTCTGTGTGTGTGTGTCTGTGTGTGTGTGTGGATAGATGGATGGGTGGGTATGTATGTATCCAAGAGATTTTGAAGAGACTACTGTTCAGAATCTTTGATGGATCAAACTCATGTTTTACTCAAAAATTCGCCTTATAGTATAGATGGACCCTACTATTTGGGACCAATTAAACATGATGAGAAAGTCAATTTTTTTATGTGTTTTTTTTTTTAAATGTGTTTTTAGACAACATTTTCACATTTGTAAATTTTTTGTATCAGTTTTTGATTAGTTTCGCATTGTTTAAAGAATTTACAGATAATGTATAAGTTAATTCAAGTTCATAATGTAAAATTCAGATTATAGCAGTAACAAAAGTTTTAAAGAAGCATATTCTTGTATTAACGATTCTTATATCACTGAATACTCAAGGTAATGAATCCATTTGAGCTGAATACCCGCTCATAAAAGTTCTATTTCAGCGAAATTTGTAGTTAGAACGATAACGAAAGTCTAAGGTGGACTGAAGTTCATTTCTTTGTCCTAAATCATTCCTCCAGAACAGCTCTAACTCCCAGATTATAGGCCCTGCCCCCCTCTTTTAGCTTTGATCCTAAATTGAAAAATAGTTGGGAAGACTTTACCCTCATCGAGGTTCAAATTTCTCTTTATTCCTTCAATACAGCCTCCTGAACCAGACCGAATAGCATTTACAGCCTCTATAGTTCTCTTAAAACATCGATTATAGTACCCTCTTGTTCAACTTTTCTTAATTTATCTTCTTTTGATTTCAATAGAGTCCAATATAATTAAAAAAAAATTCTATTATTGTTAGAATTGCTACTCGTTACTTACTAGTGCTTACATACGAGCACTTAGTATATGACAGATATTCTTTATATCAACCAAGAAATATCAAAAAATAGAGTAAAGCATCGAAACTTGTATATATGTCAAAATTTTAGAATTTCTTTTTTGTCATTACCGTTGTACATGATTTACTATAAAGTAAAAATTGAATTTAAAAAAAACCTGTAATAAACCAATAAGGATAATTGAATGGTAATTGTTTTAAACTTGCAAAAATAACAATTTATGTGTTATGTGGAATAAGATTTAGTGTTGGAATGGAGAAAGGGGAAAGATGCGGTTACTTGGTGATGGACGAAGCGGCAGATTCTCTTATCCAGGTTGAGAACTGGAAAGCCCCAACTGACTTGATTAATGCCGAAACCGGCAGCCGATTTGTCTCCTAGCAAACCACACACAGAACACACACACACACACACACACACACACAAATACACACACAGCATCGACAAGATTAATAGAGGCTTTCGCAAAACTTTATATTTACTTAGATAAATGAATCAATCAACCCTCTTGGACTACTCTAATTGAAAATCTACATCAAACAAAGAAATGAATTAGTAAGATAATACTGTTAAAACAAGGCAATACCATTATCACACAAGGGGTCAGCGTTAATTTCAAACTAATTAACGGACTAATATCTCTAAACAAGCTCAGTTACCAATTACCATCCATTACAGTTCAGCCAACAATTTTTAACAATTTTTAATTACTGTCAATAATTATATATATATATATATATATATATATATATATATATATTATTAATGTTCAAACGACAATAAGAAATGGGATGTTTTTTTCTCATTTCTCACTGTAGTTTGAACAATGATTGTTGTTCCACAAGTTTACAGTAAAATTTTGTGATATATATATATATATATATATATATATATATATATATATATGTATGTATATATATATTTATAACAAATTCAATAATACAACGACCGTTTGATATAATAGATGTGTCATCCAATATAGATTTGGTAAATTTTCTACGTTCAAAAATAAAACTCTCATTGCCGATATTTCGGTTTTATTTACAATCCTTGTTATAGGCAGAAGTAAAAATTTTTTGAATATGAAAATTAAATTTACATTGTTAGATTAAACATTTTTATGTTTGTAAACATTGTTTAAATTTAAACATGTAAAAATAATGTAAATTTAATTTTCCTATTCTAAAAAAATTCTTAATCCTGTCTATGAAATAGGTTTTAAATAGCAAGTCAAATGTCTTCAACGAGAGTTTAATTTTCGAACCTAAAAAATTGACCAAATTCCGATTAGATAACACACCTATATATATATATATATATATATATATAATTTTAAGTTATTAGAACTATTAATAAGATTTAATCACAATAAAATAATATGCTAAATAACATGTGATAATGTATATTCATATAAATAATGTAATTTATTTTTTCATGTTATTGTAATTAATTTAGTACTGATGTAGTCCTGAAGCTTTCAGTAAACACAAACGCCATGTTTGCTTCAATGTGTTTTGAGGAAATTTTGACGCTAAACGAAACCTCTATAAAGAAAATAAATGTTTTTATATTTATAAAAACAGAATATAAATATATAATAATGCCTATATAAATAAAATTGAATAAAACAAACATTACATTAGGACAAAATATGAAACGATTAAAGGAAAATAAAGCCTCGTAGCATACTTGTATAACTCACTTGGGTAGGAGAGGACTTAGAGACTGCAGAAAGATATGTTACCAAGTTGGAAAGTATCCGATAACAGATTCGATGAAGTTTGTAAATTATTGATATAAAATAGTAATTATTATTAAATGCTGATATGGACACGCAAGGGTTGTATATTTATAAATACGCCATTTAAACATAAATTTCGTAATTTGCTTATGAAACTAAGTTACAGTATATCACCCGCTTATATTTATTTATTTATGATTATGTTGAGCTAAACATTTAGTACCTGCAGATTAAAGTATTAATATTTATGCAGAGGCGTTTTTTAAGCATAGGCAAACTTGCATAATCCCCTTCGGCAATAACTCACTAATTGAACCAACAGCTGGAGATCAAAAGTAAATATTTGACCATGAATCTTTAATAAAGATACTTCCCTAGCAGTAGTTGGTTGTGAATGTATTTTAGATTAATTTTAAAGGCTTGGGGAAAAGGTCAAGTTCTTAGCATCCAATTTGTTTCAACAGACTGAAATAAAAATTCAACTTCATCCCCAAGATAGAGGTTTTATTCAAACTTTAATTAACATAGCTGTGTTTACCCTTTTGATTTGAGAGTTTTGTAGAATCAAGTATGTTCAATCGCCATGTTGTTTTATTTTCCGAAATTACTTTTTAATTAAAGTAAGTTTTACTTCATCTGACAATAATTCAAACATTAATTTATATGATTAAAAAAGGGGGGGGGGAGGTCAGCTTAGTGGTTAACGTGCTTGCATCTGAATTGGTAGGTTCGGAGTTCGATACCCATCTGGTCCTCTATTTATTCACGTGGGTGGTAAATAAATCTGGGCATATCGTACCTAGGAAAGGACGTTAAACCACTGTCCCAAGCTTGTACGATATCAGGTACCCTAAATACACTTGAGTTAGGCAAAATTTAGGACTCCCAATGTAGAATCAACAGTTAATGTTGATTCTCGCCTCAATAACAACAATAGAAGGGAAAATCATACAAATTTGGGCAATAATATCTACAACAACTGTTACTATTGGCAACCAAGGACATAGAACATTTTGTCCTAAGAACTGTAAAAAATCAAATATATTACGATCACAACTGATAACATTTGTCATCTACAAATTAAACAAACTTCAAAAAAGAGAAGTTGACATTTGAAGAAAAACCAATGGTTGTAGCGAAACGTTGTATCTTTACATACTCACTCCAAATGCAGAGTGGATTCATTGTTAGGCTTTTTAACAATAAACCTACTGTAAATATTAACATCGGTTTTGATTCATTAAAGTAATAGTTATGTATGTAAGAAGTGACTCATTTATGTTTGTTTGATTATAGCTACACTGGACCTAGTGGTACATAGATTAAGCAATGTCAGTGACGTAAAGGAGAAGGCGCGCGAGGGGCGGTCCTATGTGGCACCTGCCAGGGGGCGGCATTATGAGGGGGTAAATATAGAAAATAGAAAAAAAATTATAAAAAGCTAACAAAAAGTCTGAAATTTTTACCAAAATGAAATTTCATATACCAAAAAGTTCCATATTGTTAATATGTTTTTTTTGTGTAATAATGTTTTTAAACGGATTTTTCAACTATAATATTTGAAAATTAAAAATAAATTTCTTTTAAAAATTTTCAAAACTACTTTTTTTAAAGGGGTTGAAAGTGTATTATATTTTTTGCGTAGTCAATTTAATTTAAAATTTTTTTGATATTAACTGACTACGCAAAAAATATAATACACTTTCAACCCCTTTAAAAAAGTAGTTTTGAAAATTTTAAATGAAATTTATTTTTAATGTCCAAATATTACAGTCGAAAAATTCGTTTAAAAACATTATTACACAAAAAACATGTTAACAATATGGAACTTATAAAATTTTTTTTAAAAAAAAAATTATATTAAAGACGATTGTATATGTGTACGACACAATAACAATATGGGAGTCTGGTCCTAACGACAGCAGTCTAAAATTAGATCTTTTATTGTAATTCAGTAAAAATAAATATTTGCAGGACTTTTTAGAATTTTGAAAGTTTATGGATTATCAACAGTTTAGAGTGGGGTGGGGGGGGGGGGGGGGGGCAATCTAACGAACGTCGTGGGCGGCCGTTTCATCTCCATAGTTTCTCCTCGACTGGGAAATGTTGATTAAGAAGAAGTATAATTTATGCCACAAAGAACAGAGAGAGGTAAATTTACGTTTTAGTTACCACATTATTTGGAGAAAAACTCTAAATGAATTTCTATTTTAAGGGAAATGACAGTGAAAAACATTTTTAAGTAAGAAGATAAAAGGAACAATGAACATGAAGGAAGGTGACATAAATGTTTATAATGTAAAGAGAAGTGTGTGGGGAGGAAGAAATGTGGAGGAATAATGCACTATAATCAGGGCAGGACCAAGGGCTGACAGTTGTGAAGGTCCGCTCCTTTGTGGCCCTACCTAATGAGTCCCTTTAAAAAGGGCTTATCTTAACCAGATAACCCTTGAGCCTTCATCACAATCAACTTGCAATTTTTCTAGTTGAGTTCAGTTTACAGGCCCTAACAAATCATATGGTTTGCAATCAAATAAATAACTTGAAAAACTTATTGCAATTACCAATTACAGATAAAACAGAAATCATATTTTTCGTCATTTAATATTAAAAAAAAAAGTCAGAATCTAGATATATTTAAAAAATAATATTCAAAATGCCCAACCGTTAATTAAAAATTATTATATAATTATGGAATTAACCACGACACAAAATTAGTTGTCCAGATTATTATTGAAGTTTCAAATTTTATCTGTATCTATTTCAAAGTAATGTATGTTAATATATGTCAATATACTTAGAATTATAAAGAAACAGTTCTAATTTAAAAAACAAAACAAAACATAAGACTTACTTCAAGTTAGAATAGAAATTTAAACACTGATACTCTAGAAGGTGTACCAAAGATGACATGGCTGTATATCAAAATATAGCAAAGAGCTGTGACTGATGTATCTTGTTCAGCATAATTAGGGAACCCTAAAAAATATAGATAAAAACTTTGATAGTCGAACTATCACTTATAGTTGACATACTGAAGTCGAAATATTGAAAAGTGAGTCCTAATTTTTACAGTTCTATGTGTCACCAGTTCATTTTAAGTTGTAATCAGTCCTTACGGATCGCATATCGTTTATCACTTATATAAATAAAGATTTTCAATTATCTCATGAAATAAAAATTCACGCATAAACCTTGATAAGAAATCAAAAAATGACTAAGATCTTTCAATGTTAGCAAGAGGTCTTCGTCCGAGTCATAAACCCAACTCATTTGAAGACCGCTTGCTACGGTTGAAAGATCTTAGTCCTTTTTCCCCATTTCATGTTGTGGTTTGATCATTGATTGTTATATCATGTGTTTATGTGAAATCTGTATATACATATTGTAAACAGGAAAACGATCCAAAAGGACAACAAACGTTTCACGATGAATCACAAACACAGAACTAAGGAATAAACACACTTACTGTCTCTAATTTTCGGTTGAACCATCATCAGGAGAGTTGAGATAGGGACACCAAGCGTACTTGTGAAGCGACTGATGGAGACCAACGGTTGGGTCTCCAACCGTCGCTTCACAAGTACGCTTGGTGTCCCTATCTCAACTCTCCTGATGACGGTTCAACCGAAAATTAGAGACAGTAAGTGTGTTTGTTCCTCAGTTCTGTGTTTGTGATTCATCGTGAAACGTTTATATATATATATATATAGTCTTCTATGGGTTGTCCGGGGAAAGGAATATGATTACTGTAGGAGCTCACTGTAAAGTGAGGCTAATGTTTTCTGCCAAACATCATATAACACAGAGGGACTGTGTAACCTCTTTACCTATTGGCAGAATTACTGAGGCTTCGCTGAGCAGCGTGTAACTGGGACCGCACGCATAGACCTGTAAACTTCACCTCTATTGGTCAATATTGTAACGAATATATATATATATCCAAAAGTATCAGAATAAACGCATGTAACTCTTATAATCAAGGAAATCAGGAATAAAAGTAGAAAAAGAAAAGGTAAAAAAAGTTTTAAGCAGTTTCTTTGTAATATAAAGTTTTCAAAGAACTAAAAAGTTTCGTCCTTTGAAAACAGGGTAACATTTGAAAGCGCTTATAACTTTTTTCTGCTCTTTTACTACTATTAGTGGTGATTTCTTTAACATATTCAGTGAGGCTAAAATTTGATTCACTGGTGCTGAAATATTAATTTGTCATGTTTTTTTTTTGCTTCTATATAAAATGGCTTGTTTGGCAACTAATTTCTTCAACTTTACCTGTAGTATTGTCTGAGACACCTAAAAAAATTGATATACTCTTGATCATTTAAGGAACAATATGCCTTTTGGAACTTTTAACTTCCAGATTATAATAAGCATTTCAGGGCCATGAACTTTCTTTTGCTGCGTGAACTATATTACTGCGAGTTTGTAGTTAACAAGTGGAGGTTTTATTCAGGTTATCTGTTCTTACGGTGACGAATCAATATGTTATAAGAAGATATAATATATTATAAACTTCTGTCATACTTCGTATTTCCCTAGTGGAGTCGGCCAACAGGTTTTACAAAAACTGCATCATCAATAGGACTAAATTTTGGTTTAGTCCCATTCATAATGCAGCCTTTGCGAAACTGATCAGACGATTCCACAAGCGATATACGAAGTATGACCGATGTTGATAGTAATATTATCTTTACTAGCCTCTGTGGTACTAACAATAGGCATGTATAAAAAGAAAGTTTAATCTAAATTGTTTTATTTTTCCATTTAAACATCACATTTTATGCAACACATAATCGCTGTACTCAAAGAGTTTTAAAATGTTTACGATGAGGTTTTTTATTGAATATAACTATTGAATTCAGAGGATATCTAACAGATAAGTAAGCACTGTGATTAATGAAGTCTTTATATATCAGTATTTGTCAGAAATCAATAAAACACCTCAAGAACTTGATAAATGAAACGGACTTGTGTTGGTTGAATCCACAAATTACTTATATATATTGTTCTTTTATACAGATTACAAGAAACAATACTCGTATTTATACCTACAAAGATATGTGATATTCATTCGTGCTCATTGCAAGGAACTCTATTTAAAAATAAACTTGATTCAGTCGAAAAATTTTACTTTGATAATAAAATTGGAGTTGGGTTAAGTAATAAGAAAAGTTATACAATAGTTGATGAAAAAATTGAAAGAGTGAGCATGCGCTGAGTAGGTGAGAGTTAATTAGTTCAGGACAGGGTGATGCCTCAGGGGAAGAGTGAGCTAATTTGTAAAACAGAAGGGGTGGGGGGTGGTGGACATGAATTATTGATGGGTCTGGGGGAGAAGAAGCGGTCAGCAGAATCACCAGGATGAGGTGGGAACGGCAACAAATGATCCTAAACACAACAGCGCCCATCCGCATAATGCTGGCCGAAAGTGCGCCGCAAGATTAACAGATACTTGTCAGCTATCAAGCGCTATTGTGCTATTGTGCAAAGCGGGAAATGTTCTGCTGCCTCAGCAAACCACTTCTTTAAGGTTAATCTTCAGCTAACTACTCCTATTGCAAAGTAAACGTTATAGAAGTTTGCAATAAATACCTTTTACAATATGTTCTTATCTATTCTTATCCATGGCATTATGGTTTAGAGCAGTGTTTCCCAAAGTGGGTGGTACAGCCCCCCTGGGGGCGGTGCTTTGATATCGGGAGGTGCCAATGCAAAAAGGATTTGGGGATTCTATTTCTATAAATAGAAAATGTTCATGCAATATAATTTCTAAATTTAAGCGAAAACACCACATGTAAACTTCTAGGAAACAGTTTCTTAAAATTATTTGATTTGATAATTCATTTTTATGTTAAAAGTATATTCTCACCTAAGTTTTTTTATTATGTATTAATTCTTTTGCATAAATATGCTATGAAACAATACATCTATTGGATTGTAAATAAATATTCGATTAGTAATTATTTTAATTTAATTATTAAAATGTTACTCATTTGGTTATTTAGTCTAGGAATCTGATTATTATTCAATGGTGTTGAGTTATAGGTGTATGGACCCAAGGGGGCGGTCACTCGAAAAAGTTTAGGAAACACTGCTTTGTAGTGAAGAGTAAGTTTGGTGTGGTGAGAAAGACTCAGTATGTCAATCTATTAAGGATTTGGTATCTTGTGGTATAAAAATGTGAGTTTATATACTTAGAGGATTTGAGTTTGCTATGGTAGAATGATTGGGTTGCTGTTGTAAATCAACTGAGGATATCAAACTTTTAAGGCTTATGTACACTGTGGTATAAAATAATTGAGTATGCTATGATTCAGTATTCTATGGTGAAAAAGGCTGTACGTGATAGGGTTAGAAGGTTGCTTTTGGCTTGAATAAAAGACTTGTTTATATCTGGCTTAGAAGATTGTGTACGGAAAACTTTGACGAATTGAATATGCTTTAATCTGAATGATTAAGTATGATGTGGTTACAACGTTTGAGACTACCAAGCTTGATAAAGATGGAATATACTACGGTATAAAATATTGAGTATAACTTGCTGATAAGGATTGTGCATAATTTTTTGCTAATGCTTGTATGAGTTGTTGCCCACGTGATTAATCATACTGTAGACTAAAGGAGTGAGTATACTCTATTGTAAGCTTCATATATGAGTATATGAATATTCATATATGAGTATAACTTTAGTATTCCATGTATAGAAGGATTTAGCACTCTATGGTGTGAATAACTAGGCATAAAATATATTGACAAATTGAGTATTCTACTTTGTGAGGAACTGTGTGCGTTATGATTAGAATGATTTAGTATACTGTGGTATGAAGGATCGCCTCTGAAAGACATAGAACAGATGAATATACTGTGGTTTGAGGGATTCAGTACGTTATGATTACAACGATTTAGTATACTTTGGTATGAAGGATCACCTCTGAAAGACATGGAACACTTGAATATACTGTGGTGTGAGGGATTGAGTACGTTATGATTAGAACGATTTAGTATACTGTGGTATGAAGGATCACCTCTGAAAGACATAGAACACTTGAATATACTGTGGTGTGAGGGATTGAGTACGTTATGATTAGAACGATTTAGTATACTGTGGTATGAAGGATCACCTCTGAAAGACATAGAACACTTGAATATACTGTGGTGTGAGGGATTGAGTACGTTATGACTAGAACGATTTAGTATACTGTGGTATGAAGGATCGCCACTGAAATACATACATAGAACGGTTGAGTTTGTTGTGGTTTGAGGGACTGAGTAAGTTATAATTTGAAGAATTGAATATACTACATTTGGAAAAACTTATTGTGTAGTAAGCAAGTAAAACTTAGTAATTTAAACAATTAAAAAAAGTTTATATTTATTATATACTATAACCATTATAAAAACAGTAACGGTGTACATATTTTTAAAGAATAAAAAAATATATTTTTTCTACTCTACTGCGTGGGAGTGCTATGAAATCTTCATATAATCTTTGTGATGGAACAGAAAGAAGCTTATTGTGTTAACCATAACAAAAAAAAACTTCTCCTTTGTGACATACACTTTACAGAAGAAACTTAATTAAAAAGTATATTTCTTCTATAGCAGACAGCTCAAAATTATCAGTTTTTATTATTTTTTTCTTTATTAATAAGATTTTTAAAATTTTGTTCGTAATTAAATCATGAAATTAGTTAAATCTTAATTTTGACTTACACTTTGTTTTAGTGTTTCCTAAAATTATAAATGTATGTGTCTATTAAGCAGTATTATTAAAAAAATAATAATATTATTCGGAAAAAATAAAGAATTTTATGTCTGTTCACGTCATTGTGACTTATTCTTATTTATTTGGTAGCAGTTTACTGTGGCTTTGCACGACTAATAAAAAAAATATTTTCTAGTGAATACAAGGTTGGGTTGTTAAAATTAAAGTAAAAATAAAAACAAGTATAATTCATACAAAAAGATAAAATGCTGTTTATCAGTTTATGGTAATACATATGAATTTAGATATTGTTGTTATAACATTTACTGTTAATTCTGTCTTGATAACTTGCCGAGAAGTAAAATAAACGTCAAGGTAAAAATGAGCCAAATGAAGACCAGCATTAAACATAAAAGCCTATATATGTGTACATATACAAAGAAAATATTCTTATTTAATGTATTTTTTTTTAATGTCACTAAAAGAATAAAGTAATAACAAATAAAACGTAATCAGATCGAATGAAAAGGAAAAAATAGTATAACTGGCTCGGTTATGATACTCGTATCTTGGTACATGAATAGCAAAATATAATCAACTCTGAAGCTATATCAATTTCATTTATTTGTTATTTTATTTTCGATAATGAGATGGAGGGTTTACTAGAAAGCTACACCACTGAGGCTGATTCCATACCAATGATTGTATATTAAATTGTATATTGTACAATTATTATTGATTTCTAAGCATTGCCAAACTCAAATGTATTAACAGTTGGGATCTTTAAGGAGTAGCTGAGGACGTAATGATGGCATTGTCGGCTTTACATCCTCTTCGGTGGACGACGTGCTCGTATTTTAGTTCCTCCTTCTCGAAAAAAACGAAGACGAGAGTAAGAATCGAACCCTGATCTACCAGTCTAGAGGCCAGAATGCAAGCCACTGGGCTACTCTGACCCGGTTACAATAATTGTATTTTTACGCAATTTACAGTTCTTTAAAACTTTGTAAGGTTATTGATGTAATACAGAAATTTTTTTTTTAAAAAAATGTACTGAATGGAATTTAAAATCGCCCGTATATTACAGATTTAATCTACAAATTAAAGACGTTAACTTTTTCTAAGTAATTTAGAATGAATATTTAGTTATCTATTGTTTACTATTTTTTTCTTTTTTGTCATATTTATACGTATGAATAATAGTCATAGACATATGATGCTACTTTAGTATACCATATTATTAACTTACACAGAGAAATTATGACCATTTTTTTAATTAAATTCAACTTTTTTTTTATCATCCTGGGGTAAATGGATGAAAAAAAGTCTCCATTGTGTAAAAAAGTCTGCATTATTTTATCCATTAACCCCAGTATGAGTAAATATAACACAATTATGGATTGCACAACTAAAGAGTTGATTTTATCTTTTTTTTTTTCAAAAACAATAACTTAACTGGGAAAATTTAGAAAAATATTACCCCTAAACATTTAAATCTTTGGTCTACTTATAGAGTAGGTGTTGCAACACTGACTTAATTGATTGCAACACCAACTTAATAGGTAGAAAATCCCTATATTTAGTGGAAAGAGACACAATCAGACAGAATGAGACTTCATTATCACAGTTGTATGTATTTTAGTATTTTAACACATGGGATTCATGGGAAATGAGGTGGTGCATTGCTTGGCAAAGGGTGTAGAAAGATCACTATGCTTTCTTAAGGCTTTAATTAAGCAGCAATGGTTTAAAAAAAGAAGCCAGATGAAAGGTGGCTATAGGAACAAGGTGTGATTCACTTTTAATAAGATCAATCTGACAGGTCTTAAATTAGCAGAAGAAGTCAAATCATAAATCTAGATTGGAGAAAATTTTAAAACGTGTGTAGAATATTTAACTAGGCACTATCCTCTCAAATATAACTGATACAAACTGAAAATCACATGAAACCTGGAATACAGATTCTATCTGAAAGAAGAACAAACTATTGCACACATTTGTAAAGTCTAAGCTAAGAGGCTTTAAAAGGTTAATGACTTTTGTCAAACCATGCATAAAACTAACAGGAATGAAAGATATATTTCGAAATAGTACTATATCAATGGGATACCTCATATAGTTTTTGTATGGGGTGTACATAATATAATATTAAAAATATATAATTTGATAGTTTTTTTCCCCATTACTGCTAATCATCTCATAATTTATGTGTGGCACATTATCTACAAAAAAACGAAAATATCACGTTCAGTTCATGTTGATGAACACGTGTTTTATCATTCTACCGTAATAACTTTTTTGTTTTTTTTTTTCAATATACTGGAAAATATACTTATACATAAATATTTATACTATCCGGTTTATTGGGTTGTGAGGTTATCTATACAGAGGAATTTGTAGCGGATATTTCACAAGGAATTAGAAAGGAAGAAAATTGTTGAAAATAAACCGTAGCGGAAAACAAGTACAATTTAAACTACAATAAATTCATGATTTCACATATGATTTAAAAAAAAATTAAACATTCCTTAATATCACCATTCGAATTATGTGCGAATGAATGAAATGTTATTACATCTTGAATAATTGATTAAAAGACTACTCAACAAGAAATCACTGATAACTAAATGTCAAATTAGAAAAAAATGACCGTATAGAATACAATATTCTACACTATTACAGGCTTTGAGTTTTGAAAGATAATTGAAGTCACTGTAAGAAATGATATTCATCAGTTTTACATGGAATCATAGAAAGTCCATCAATAGTTTTCAATCAACTGATTTTCAATCAGTAGTTTCCATATTTTCACCAAAGTCACCGATTGATGAATATTTTGACATAATTTTTTTTTAATTCTTCTATCGTTTACAACTTACAAATTTTAACAAAGACACGATCTTAAAACTTCATAACGACAACGATTTTTACAAAAGTTATGCCTGTTTAAAGGTTTTCTTGGTATTGCCGGAAGAGAGCTTAAATATACAAGTTATGTTTGTTCATAGAGTTTTCAATTTCTATTTAATACTAAAGCTTATCTCTTCATTTTATCAATGTTAGGTCTTGTATATACTTCAGAATCAGCCTACAAGTTTGAAAGGTTTTCCCTGTCATCATATCGGTCTCTCCTTTTCAGAAATCAGTAGTTGTAAGAACTACTAAACCAATCGAATGAAGAAAAAATTCAATCGGTAAGATGGTACATTTCTCTTTGTTTCAACCAAGAAGTAAGAATTGCTGTATCAATAACAATATTGTTATTTGCTATCATTCTTGAATGCCCCATTATCTGACTTTTGAATGTTTCAGACATAAATCGATTCGTTACGGATTAACCATGTCCTAACTTTGTAAACATAAAATTCATTTTATTTTTGAAGTAATGTAATAAATTTTTAAAAAAATTTTTTGTTGATTTTACTGTGATTAAACGTATTGATAAAACTTTCGTTCTTTTCGAGTATAAAACCCTGTATTTCATTCAGAGTCCAACAAAAGGTCGATGACTTTTTTTTTACATCTACACCCCTCTGGTAGTGGGGTGACTAATTTTTCAGGTTCCTGTACGTAGTTAGGGCGTGTTGATAACAGAACAGCTAACGTATGTCTATTTCTAGTATATCCCCACTCCCAGTTCTCAAGATCACTATCTCTTTCTCCCCTACAGTGTTCAAACCCCCTGCCCGCATCTGTTACAACTACCTCTGTATAGATAACCTCACATCCCAATAAATCTTACACAGATAACGCTTGCATAAATCTTTAAATATTATTCTTCCAGTGCATAGAAAAAATAAAATAAAATAAGTTATTACTGTAGAAAACGACAAAAACACGTGTTCATCAAACATAAAGAAGTGGTGACAGTTTCTGTATACTATGCTGTCGAGGTAATCAGCAATTATTTAACAGATGTTCTATATACCTAACTTAATAATTTACTATCAGTGCTAGAGTCAGTAACTCTGGTCCTGGTAAGACCTCGTAAATTTGTTCGTATGGTCAGCGTCAGAGTTGACACGAGTCTGTGCTTACTATAAATCAGGAGTCGGATGAGGTGGGTAGGAGAACAAGTAAATTTTTGACGTTTATAGCGAATGGGGAAGGTTGACTGTTGGATTAAGTGCCTGAAGAGGTGGTCATGGTAGCTCAGTTGCTTGCGTGTTTGCCTCTGGTTTGGTAGACCCGGGTTCGATTCTCACTCTCCCTTCGGCTTTCGACAAATATTCTGAGCATGTTATCCCTTAGATAAGTGGTTAAACCATTAGGATAGCTTTGGTTAGGTCACAATGTCAGTCTCACAAATGAACACAAATTGGCCAAATATTGGTCAATATTCTAATACCATAAAATGAACATTTTAGACTGGGACTCAAGTGTATGTGGAGTAGGGATCTATAACAAGTAGCTGACATTGTACAGGCTGGGAACTGATGGACTTAACAGATGTTGTCTCCAACTGACGACGTGCTCAGATTCATTCACCTCCCACGTGAATAAAGCGAGAAACAGAGTAGGTATTGAACCTCAGACCTACCAGTCCAGAAGCGAGCAAGTTGCCACTAGACTAACCTGGCCTCTACCTGTCCTGGAAAGACGCCATATTTGCGTTTCTATGCTCAACTTTTAGAGTTAACACGAGCTGTGCTACTTAGACGAGGTGAAATGTTAGGGCTTAGGGATGAGAAAGTGATGTTTGGATTAAGAGGTTGCACAAAGTCCAGAGTGCTCTCCTCTGGACTGCTAGCTCTGGGTTCCATTTTCACTCTGACCTTCAACTTGTTTCATGTGAGAAGTGAAAATATTTGTCCACGTCATCCCTCTGAAAAAAAGTTAAGCCCTTGTTTTCCAAGCCTTTACTACGTCAGATACTAGTTAAATCTACTCTATTTTTAGTTATTATCCCTACTCTAAATTCATTTCAGTTGGACCAAATTCGGACTCCCATTGTACCATCATTACGGAGATACAAGATTTCCTTGATAAATCATGGCAGAAGTGTATCTTTTTATCAAGGTGGTTTGGATGAGCAGAGAGTCCATAGAATTCATTATCCAGAAGTCTATTTTTGTAGCTATCTTTAGATTTCCATTCCAATTTATACTGAGTATCCACACTTGTATAGTATAGTATTGTACCGGCATGAGTCTCCATAAGTCAAAATTGAACCAACAATTGTTTATGGTATTATTAACAATAAAATATAAATTGCGAATTAAAGTGAATCCATAACTTTGATTTATTTCAGATACAGCTTAGTTATCAGTCTTGAGTCAAAAATGAGACTCAATTGTGTAACTTTGGTTTCATTGGGTATGGCCTGGTTTACAATAGAAAGAAAGTTTAGGCAGAAAAGGATATCCAACTCAAACAAATATGGGTAATATTGATGGAGTCAAAGAGAATTAGCAAATTGCAGTCTACTGAAAACTTTATAAAAACATTATTTAGTTCTCTTGTAGTATGACTAAAATTGGTATACCAATAGGATACTGCGGCGTGATCAGGTAAATCTCGATACGATTCTATGATTTTTGGTTCATTTTGAGAGTGATCTGTATAGCACCAATGGCGATACATCAAACTCACTAATTCTGTAGTCTCTAGAGTATGATTTAAGGTAGGCTGACGCACTCTTAAGAGTATCATTGTAGAGTTAACTCTGTTTTGCCGTTAGCAGTCATTTAGCCACGTCATATGTGCTTTGTTTTTTCGTAATTTTTTTCGTAAAATTTAAAATATCTGAATATAGGATTTCAAAAGGATTAATTAATTAAAACTTCTGCTTGCAAGATTAATGATCATAATATTAATGAGTTATTTCATCGCAATGATTAAATGAGTCATTGATTGTATATGATAGAGTAATATGAAAAATCAAAGCTAATATAACTTTCTAATACTAAATATGTTTCTCAAATCTTTGATGAAATTAAAAAGTTGACTGTTAAGCACTTTGCACGTTATTATAGAGAAAGGGATGAAGTCTCTCTGGCATACCAGTACTTGATGCCTTTGTGAACCCCTTGAACATAACGACTTCTATAGCATTTTAATGGACCTCCCAGCACCAACCACTTAGTCTGTAAACTAGAACATTCAAGTTTTAAACACAGCATTTGCAAAACACGCTTCCATAACCTTCATCGCTAACTACATTACCTTCTCCACTTTTACTCTAATATCAACCCTTTTCCTGTTGCCTTTTGTATTTTACTGACAAACAGAATAAATCACTGATTCAAACAAGTTGTGTTACTCACAATTAGTTCTTTTATCAATTCACAAACAACACATTAAGGATTAATTATAAATAATTATCAATTTAGGATTTTTCAATGCTAGCTTATTCCAATAATTGTTTTCAGCTTTCCAAGAACTCATTCGGCATATCTTGAGCCGATTAACTGAATAGAATTTTCTGTTAGATTCAATTTAATTTTTTTCTCATTATTCTTCCTCAGTTTTCTTCTTCTGCACCTATTTCTAGTAATTTTTTCGTATTTGTTATGGCAAACCTGCACATATTTTACTAAGCCGTCCAGTTCACTTTTGTCTTCTTATCGCATTAAACCTTTCCATTACGACCGTAAAAGGAACTCTAAACCTGTTTTGTTGCATTTGAAATACATAATTCAATAAAAAGTGCTGTAAGTTTTAAAAATACTGCTAAGACGTTATTAGGCATGCTGCTCTCTTAGGATGTAATCGTAGTTATTAAGAACTGCCAATTATGTTCCATTTTCATTTTCTTCGAGAAATTTCACTTTGGAGTAGAAATATTCGGAACATATTATTGTAGGCATTTGCACCTTGCGATGAGATAGTATACTGTAGGGTTGATGTTTTTCGCAATATTACGAGTTTCGTGCGATAGAAAACAATTCAAAATCTAAAAAGTTATCTAAACTGTTTATTTTTAAGATGAATCAAAGACATGAAAAAAAAACATACGGCAAAGATTTTTATCTTCAAAGAGATAATCTAGTTTTCACCAATAAGATTCATTTTGTTAAAATCTCATATATAAGTTTAAACTATCGTCATCATGACTATACAAGAATTTAAAAATAATTCCCTAAACGATTTAAGAAAGGATTATAAACTTAGGATTTTTTTGGTGACATTTAGTACAAATATAAAATACAACATTGATTTGATTGTGCTTTTTGTCAACACTGTCACTTATTTTATTTCAGAAGGAAAAAAAAAGTTTTAAATTCGAAGTATATTGGAATTAATTTAAAAAAAAAAAATAAAGAGAGAAAGTCGGCAAAATGAAGACGATTTAGCTTGTAAGAAACTTGAAAGTTCCTATAAAACTCTTGGGAAAGAGTTTATGCGAACTAAACCGAAGCTACGGATTATTATAAATTGACGTAACTCTAACTTTTTAGTAAAAGGGAACACTAAGTTTTACAGCCAAAATAAATGACAGTTAAAAGCATTCAAAAAAAAAAAAGTTTTGATTTATCAAGGTCGTTCTTGATTATGCAGAAACTTTAATCCTTTACCGTAACTCAGTTGAAAACGGGCTCAGATCTTAGAGAGAGTGGTGGAATGGTAAAAATTTATTTTCTTTTATAAGTTTCAGTTGAAAACTCTCTTTCCTTGAAATAATATGATATATTTTTTTTATTTTTGGATGCTCTACAACTAAAGAAAACATAAAACTTTTTTTTCACAAAATTGTTTAAAAGTCTGTAAATATCTTAATATATAATAAAACTGTAATATAATTACAAGACATGATTAAAAACATGATTTGAAAAAATCTAACTTAGAGAACAATATAATGTTAAATTAACTATATCAACCGTCATAATTTGTAAGCATATGCAATATATTAGGTTTCACAGTTAAAACAGTTACTTTGCTGTTTATATACATATATAGCATAAAAAGGATAAATCGGGATGCGGTCAGAACTGAAAAAGACTCACTTCCAATCAAACTCTCATTGCCGACGTTTCGATTATATTCAAAATCTTTTTTGATTTGAAACTTTTTTGAAACTGTCCGCATCCCGATTTATCCTTTTTATGTTATATAACTGTCCCACCGTCGTCAATTCATTACTGTTTATATATATAATATATATATATATATATATATATACATTAAGAAGAGAATGGGAGACCAAGCACGTTGTAGGCGCAACGGCAAGTTGACGGCTTACCCGAAAATTTGAGTCTGTAAGTGTGTTTCCCTACTTTGTGTGTTGCTCTTTGTTAATCTCGAACTCATGTTGTGTCCAGTTTGGATCGTGTTTCGTTTTATTAGTGAATTATAATATATATATATATATATATATATATATTATTATGATCAAACCACAATATGAAATGGGAGAAAACAAGACTAAGATCTTTCAACCCTAGTAAGCGTCAGTTGGGTTTCGACTCTGACGAAGACCGCTTCTTACGGTTGAATGATCTTAGTCTTGTTTTCCCATTTCATATTGTGTTTTGATCTTTGATTGATATTTAACGTGTTTATGTGAAATTATATATATAACTATATTTAAATATATGATATATTAATATATATATCATAAATAGATAGTAAACGATTTTTCGAACTGAATAAACTAGAACTTAAAAAGAACACATAGAAAAGAAATCACTGAACTCACTACTATATTTCGATGTCCTCGTCTTGAAAAGATGTGAATCGCTCCAAAGGTTGATAACGACTCAGCCTGTCGTTATCATCCTTCAGATGGTGACAGCCTTCAGATGAGCGATTCACATCTTTTCCTGAAGACGAGGACATCGAAATATAGTAGTGAGTTCAGTGATTTCTTTTCTATGTGTTTCTTTTTAAGTTTCTAGTTTTATATATATATATATATATATATATATATGAAGTTTAAACCACAAGGAAAAAGAAAAACAATATGCATCAATGCTCTGAGGCCTTTCACTTTATATCATCAGAGATCAAAGCAAGAGTTATAATGATATAAATTGAAAGGCCTTAGAGTATTTATTTTTATTGTTTTCTTTCTCCTTGTGGTTTAAACTTCATTGATTTCATTACGTCCTTTTTTATTATTTTCCTGCATAAAAATATATAATAGAATCGAAAAATATATAACAGAGTAGTAATTCAGCTAACAAGTAATGTAAAAAAAAATGACTGATTTTTATATTTTTATCTATTGAAGTAACTTTTATTTCTTTCTTCGGGTGGGATGAAGGCTTGCTAGAAAGTCAAACCTCTGATTCCTGAAGGAAATATTGTGTCTTCTCTATTGATTCTATACTGGGAGTCCTAAATCTGACCTAAGTATAGTGTAGTTAGAGTAGAGATTTTTGACAAAGACCTGGCATCGTACAAGTTTCAGAGGGAATTTGTTACCTGCTGTTGCGTTTCTGGTATTCTTAGTTTCTCGTTTCTTTCTCATAAGGACGGATTTTCCAAAAATTTGTGTTAGTAAGTGTGAGAAAAGGTGAAGGGGAATATATATATATATATATATAAACCCACAACAAGAAATGAGAAAAAAACCTAAACTCTTTCAGCCGTAACAAGCAGTCTTGATCAGAGCCAAATCTGAAATTGAAACCAAATATGTAGAAACATCTGTTACGGGGTTGAGAGGATGTTTCTACATCTTTGGTTTCAGTTTGGGATTTGACCATGACGAAGGTCGCATCTTGCGGTTGAAAGATATGTCATTCTTCTCATTTCTTATTGTGGTTTGGACGTTGATTGTTATTTTACGTCTTAATTGTGAAATCTTGTTATATATAGATGCATGTGTGTGTGTGTACGCATGCGCACTATAACTAAAAAAATATACCAATAGAAAACCATTTAAACTAACTGCATATATAGATATATATTTGTATTTTAATAATACGTAACTATAATTATAATTGAAGCAAAATAAAAACCAACAATTGACTTTGAGGAAACTATAGTTTATTTTTCTTTCAGTAAAAATCAACATTTGCGTTTATAAAAATCAACGTAAGTTATAAATTAACTATTTGTAAATCAATTATTCCATGTGAATTTGTTTGCTAGGAAGAAATGAAATAGAGAACTAATAGAAACTCTATTATTATCAGACCAATCTTTTTGGAATACACCCTTGATAGATAATATATTCAACAAATATACATTGTGAATAAAAAGACTAATTTTTATAGCCTAAACCAAAAATAATTATCTCATGGGAATGATAAAAAACCAATAAACCAGAGTTATAGTCCCGAAGCAATAAATTTGCTTAATTAGAGAGGTTCAGTGCACAATAAATTTGGTTAATAGATTGAAAAAGTTCTGTTGTTTTCGAAGCAATCGGGGAAAATTACTTTCCATTGACAATTGTTTAAACAAACTGCAGGATATATTTTTTTAACAAACTTCTCATAATCAACGATGAACTTTCCAGCATTTATGACATATGATGAATTTTTGATGCATCATTTTGATTTCTATTATGTAAATTAGTATCTTTTTTTTTTCGTGTAAGAGTGGTTGAAAATCACATGAGAGTAAATGATTTATTTTATTCGAATAAAATAAATAGTTATGCAGCAAGGGTTGCTTGTTTATTTAACGTACCAATAAGAAGCCAACTTGGTCATTTCCTCTTCAGGATGGACGAATTCCGAAACAGGTCGACCCTTCTCACTAGATATACTAGTTTACGCTACTATGTCTACGCCTCTGGACTGGTAGATCAGGGGTTCAAATCTCACTCTAGCTCTCAATTTTTTTCTGGCAGGAGATGAAGAAAATATGAGCACGTTAAGCTGTCGGTCACGAGCCTTTAAAATGTATGGCTCCCAATGTAGAATGTTCCTTGCGTGGAAACAATGTGCGCCCTAACCTAGCCTAACCTATAACCAGCAAGGAAAGGGTGCTTCATTCATATAGGGAGTCTATTATTTCTTCCTTTAACAAACACCTCAGTGCCTGTATTGCTCAACCGTAGACGATATGGAGCACATATTCTTTTCTTGCCAAAAATGGAATACTCAGAGGAGTGACTTGGTGAAGAAAATCGGTATATTCTCAGCAGAAACTATCATGCCTAGATGACCTAGAGTGCTGAGATGTGGTATTTTACAAAAATATCCTCACAACAAAATAGAGACAGAAGATTTAGACTAACTAATACTAAAGTAAGGCTGCGATACGTAAGGAATTGAATGGCCTAACCTGTGGAAATGTGGGAAACAGTTCCAGACTAGTGTCCTAGAAGAAAAGGGAGTTTTTAAGTTGGTAGTCTGGTTTAACTGGGATCAAAGCACTATTTATTTATTTGTTAAGGGTGATTGTAGTACTGCGTCCTAAGAACTATTGTACTTCCCCCCTCCCCCCCTTCTGTACTATAGTACCCCAGTTAGCTTCAACGCCTCTAAGAAGCTCAGCACTTTTGCTGAGTCCAACGGTAAAAGCTCTTTTATGGTTTTGTTGAGTGTCCCGAAGCACCTGCCTCTGTGTAACACAGTGGCTTGACAATCAGCCAGCAGATGCAATGGTCCAAGCTCTATGTGAGTAAATGCATTTTACCACCTTACCCCCCCCCTCACTGCTAAATTATTATTGTTATTATTATTATTTTATTAAATTTGACACTTAGAAGAACGGGAATAAGAAATTCTAAAGTAAGGCTGCCTTACCTAAGGAAATGGTACTGTGAAAAACGATTACTGGCTAGTATTCTAGAAGAAAACTGAGTGTTTGAGTTGATAGCCTGGTTCTGAGAGCCCAACACTTATGTTTCTAAATTCATTTCATTCTACCTCCTTAACAAAAAAAAAAAAAAAAAAAATTAAATTTGAAATTGAGAAAAGGCTGATTTGGAAAGGTGGTGAGATTTTGGTTTGGGGGGGGGTTAGGAATAATGTTGGCTGCGGCAAAGCATTGGGGGTAGAGTATTGGAGAGAGAAAGGAGGCCCTGGGAGATGTGAATCTGTCAATATGACCGAGCTGAGGAAGACTTTGCAGACTAGGCCGTGGGTTCTTGTTAGCTAACTGTGACTCCTCCCAATCAGTCCATCCCAATGCCCACCTCTGCTGACTCACCCCTTATTCCTCATCCAACCTATTCCTTAAAGCCTTTCAATTTTTGACATTTAGCAAAAAAAAAAAATCTTTTCTTCCTTCGGGTAATATTTACATTGAAAAGTTGATAATAAATCAGAAAAATTATAAAAATGAGTTACATTACAGTTATTCTTCATCTGAATAGAGTAAATTACTCTTGTATAAAAATATAAAAAAAATATAAGGTATTTAATTATTTCAGAACCTACATAAACTTAATAATTACAGTGCAGGAGTTTTCATGTTGCTAAACCTGCATAGATTTCTTTCTTACCTCCTGTCTTGTTCTTCTCTCTCTCTTTCTGACACCCACTTTTCTATCTATCTGTTCTTCCCAAGTCTGTATGATGCAGATTCTCTTAAAGATCCCTCCATTAAAAACACTTCAGTTAGGCAAAATTTAGAACTCCAGTTGTAGATTGTTCATTACATGGTTTCACAAAGGGTCAATACTTGGAATATGTGTGCCCTAAAGTAACCTAATGAGGGGCCAGGTTAGCTCAGTGGTTAACGTACTCGCCTCTGAACTGAGTGAACCGGTGTTCGATACCCATCTAGCCCTCGATTTATTCATGCGGGAGGTGAATAAATCTGAACACGCCGTCCCTCGGAAAAGGACATTAAACCGTCGGTCTCGAGCCTGTACGATGTCAGGTACTCGTTAAAGATCCCTACTCTAAATACATTTGAGTTAAGCAAAATTTAGGACTCCCACTGTAGAATCAATCTCCATTGTGCGGACTCACAAAGGGCCAATGCACGTCCTACGTTGTGTTCCCTTGTGGACTACCACTGCAACCTAACCTAACCTAAAGTAACCTAACCTATAGCCAGCAAAGAAAGGGCACCTCATTCAAATAGTTCAAATAATATAAGGTTGAATTTTACTGCAGAAATAATTCAAAACATTCAATAAACGATACGAATTTTAGGGAAAATTGTCAACATCATATTTTATACTCGATTGATCACACGGGTATCGTAATGATGAGAACAAATCGCAGAGATATATAAAAACACACTTAAACACTCACTTTAAACGTTATATTTCGCAAAACAATACTTTTTTTTAATATTTTTCAAATTTTTCAATCTGAAATCAAACAATTTTTTATCATAATTAATCTGAAATTTCAGTTTTAGTTATAACTAAATGTCTTTGTAAGATTTTATTAAGAAGAACTTATTTTGACAATTATGGGATGGTGATAATCACTTGCACACTAAAGGATGGTATATGCAAAACATTTTAATTTCGTAAATACGTGGCAAGAATAATTATAAAGGCTAGAACCTTGTAATATCAGTATTAATAGTATTTGCTCTAACAATGTATCGTAGCACAGATTTTTTAGTATAAATCACACATATTAAATAATATAACTGATTTGAGTATTTTCATGAAAAAGAAGTGATTTTTAGTTTCTGTGTGTTGAAAATAAAACTGAAATATTTATTTTTTATTTGTAAAGATTTCAAATACTAATGGATTCGTTAATGACTCTGGCTTGAAAGCTCGGCACCTGATCAGAAGACATTTGAAATACAGCGATACGCAATGTTTGCTGTTGAAAGGATGATAAAAAACGCATTTCTCCCGGCTAGCCTGTCAGATAAGCGTATCAACTTAGCTGCTAATTGCCAGTCAGGGGCGATGACTCCCTCCTAGCAAAAGGGGAATTATATCGACCAAATCCCCGACCAGGTCTCCAATTACAAGTAGTTCATAGAGTCATTCAACTCCTGCCAGTCAGCTGTCTCACTCCAATGGCTCTACTTCAGCAGCTCTTTAAAAATATAGGCTCCGTATCAATGTTCAAGAAATAACGAATGCATCCTTCTTATATAAATAATAAGAAATGAAGAAATAAAAGAACCCGTAGAAACAACACACAACTAACTGGCACAAATGAACAACTTTGCTATGTAAGAGAATCCCACAAAGATAAGATTTAATTTAATTTAATTATGTTGTTATTAAATTGTAGTCAGGAGTTCATTAAGATAAAAGGCAAATATTTTGGCAGAAATTAAAAAAAATAAATAGCCGAGAAATCAAAGTTTTCAACTACTTTGACAATTCAAAAAGTGTTGCTTTTTTTTCGAAAATAAATATTTTATCTATTTGCATAGCTTGAATACTGATATGAAGTAATAACTGAAACATGGGCCATCTATAAAATAGTGTGCTCATTTCATATCTAAGCTGTTTTTGCTAAAATAGTTACATTATTGTAACATAAAACTTATAAAATACCGGTCAAGTATTGAATTTTCTGTATTTTGTACCCCTGAAAAGGCTGACTCCGGTACGTGCCGTAAAGAGTGAAGAATGTCCCTACCTACTGCTTTCCTATACTATTGAAAACGCTTTATTAGTATTATATTTTCATAAAAAAAAATTTTAAAAATACATTTCTGTTTCAAATTCCAACATAAGCGGTTTTTTTTTTTTTTTAGTCCATACCTAAAGGAAGAAGAAATGTAATTTATTTGATTCATGAACTGATGAACTCTAGAGATACTGGAAGAAGTTTGTTTTCAAGTGGAGCTAAAACAAGAGTTTTAGTTGAGCAAGAAGAGTTTGGGGTGTGGGTGGGGGGGTGAGAGCCGTAGAAAGAGAGCTGCGGACGTTATCAGCAAGCTTCCTCTTCGCTGGCCAGAGTCGCTTTATTTGGCACTAAATCAAGAGCCAGCCAACAACCCCACCTTGCGGCCTTTTCCAAAAACCTGATTGGAAAAACTCAATTCCCATTACTTGAACAGATCCTATTATAAAAAAACACCATTTAAAAATTATTTTCAAAAATATTGTAATGTTAAAAAGTTCATAATTAAATTGCAACTAAAGAAATGACTACTTATGGTATTTAATAAACATCTGAAATATTGTTAATGTTAAAGAAATCATTTTGTTATATATTTTCTACAAAAAAAAATCATAATCAAAGAACTGACTCAAAATGATAAATAAATCATGATTAAATCGTAACTAAAAATAAGGAATTTAGCTACTCAATGAGTTTAGTGAGACTGCAGAAAAACATGACTTTTCCATTAGAATTTGAAATGCACAACGGTTAAAAAAAAGGTAGAGATTTATTTAATTAATTTGTTAAAAGAGATTTCAAGAAACTCTGTTTTTTGGAAAACCAATTACAATATCTTTTGAAATTGGGTCAACAAATTGGGCTGACTTATGATAATTGAAATGTGTATATTTTAGTATTAATATACTAACATAATTGAAAAACATTTTGCAACATGTTTTTTACGAAATCTATGATACGGTTTTTAAGGGATTCTTAGAAACTGGATTTCTGTAAGAACGTATACACAATTCATAAGATTATACTTATACAAATTGAGCCTAATTTATAGTATGCAGTATTTAACTGATGATGACTTATGATTAATTAAGTTTGCACAATGTGGTACTTTAATGTGCCAGCAAGTTTCTCATAAAATCAACTCGCAGTTTCAAACGCTGGTGGCCTAAATCTTTCAGGTAATTAGGCTTACAAGAAGAACTGCTCCCAATATATAGCAATATACATATTCTCATATATATATTAAGATTTCACATAAACACGTGAAATAACAATCAACGATCAAACCACAATATGAAATGGGGAAAAAAAAGTTTAAGATCTTTCAACAACAACAAGCTGTCTTCATTAGAGTCAAAAACCCAACTAAAACACAAGATGGAGAATCATCATGGTGATATGTTCAAAGGAGTGAGAGGGAAGATTTGTATTTTAAAAGGGTGTAAAGTGCAGGAAAGGACAATAGTCTAGAGAGGGATGTTAGGATAAACAAAGTAGTACAACAAGAAAAAGTATAAAAAAAAACTATCCGCTAGATGTCAACCATCTTGGATGAAGCTATTGCCCTCGTCCAGAAGAATATTTATTGTGAAATCTTGTTATATTCTCATATACGTACAATAGTACAAGATAAACGACTAAGAAATGAACAGAACAGAATAAGACAATTGTTTCAATTGACAGTTCCAACGCAGCTTCATGAAGATGAATTGATGAAGATGAATTGATGAAGATGATTCTAAATAGTGGTAAAAACTGACCACTAAGTTGATCTTAATTGAGTATTATCTTCAATTATAGGCTTGAATATTACATACAACAAGGTTCATAAAAATCGAATAAAAAAAAAGTTAAACAAGAATGCAATCGTATTTGAAAAGAAATAATTTGTGTATTAAATATTCAGTCCATAATATTTCATTACCGTTAGTATTGATTTCAGAAGATAAGCAGAAACTTCTGTTAAGTTGCAGCCAGTCCATATTTTAATACCTTTTTTGCTATTCTCAGTGAACAAAAGATAGCTATATCGATAAATTATTGCCGTGTCAGAGGCAGGTCTTAAGAGCAACATTACCCATGGTAAGATATGTGGTGGAAAAGTAATATATTTGCGGTTGGAAATATGTTTAATTTTGACTTGAAGCCAAGAAGTGGAAGAATTTATTTTCTTCTTTACTCTTTTCCAGTGTTTACTCTTTTTTAAATGAAATCCAAGAATTGTTTTTAAATCAAAAACGAAACTGAAGTTAATATTAAAAAACCAATAATTGAAAAGGAGGAGAAATAAATAAAGTTATTTTTCTTGGTAAGTAATTTACAAAAACATTAAACTTTTATGATATCAATTTTTAATTAACTGTACCTTTAACATTAACTTTAAAGTGAAAGGAAAAATAGTCTATATAGTGGGCACTTTCAAATTGAAAATGAATTATAAACAAATTAGTTCGAGAAAAGTCTTATGAATTATAATTGTGAATTAATTCATAGATGTTGGAATTTTAAGTTTATTGCAACTTAAATTTGAATTAACTTCATTACAAATGTTGAAGTTGTTATTTAAATATAATAAATTGATTCTTGCAATTGGGATGCTAAATTATTTTAAGATTGTAATTAATTACTATGATTTACTTTCTATAACAAAAATAGTTTAAGAAAAGTCTTTATCTTATGAATTGCAATTATGAATTAATTCATTGATAAAATATAATCCAATTGCAATATAATTATTGTTAATTAAAATTTTCTGATAACACTTACTGATATGAATGAATTGAGTGTTTATTCATTCTTTAACTTGATTTAGGTACAGTAAAGTAAACGTAGACTACTCCATTTTTGCTATTTTTTTTTCTTATAAATTTAATATTTTATTAAAATGTTTGATGCTTTTAGCAGAGTGAAGTCTCTGCATTAACTAGCTCGGCTAATAACGTAATCCGACGGGGGACTGATTAGACTATATTATATTAATATTAAGGATAAGGACTTATTCTAGGCGCTTCTTTACCCGATAAAACCATCTCAACAGTGTCAGCTTATTGGTTCTTTTATTTCTCCAATACTTCATCAATGTTGAATTTTCTTCAAAATTTTCAAATAATTTGCGAATATAATATTATCATCAAGAAAGTAATGGTTCAGCTCACGTATACTATAGTCCCACTAATAGTGACATATAGTAACATAATAACAATAAATTATAATGTTACTTTAACAATAAAAATTCCTGTAAAATTTCTTGACATTTTTCCAAAGCAAATGTTTTCTAAATGATATTTCGTAAGTTTCATGAATATAAAAAAAAGCAAAAAAGGAATCATGGGTACATTTTTTATTATATTTTTGGGGGATGAAAGAGAAGGTATGTGGAAATAACACCTCTGACGTTGATTCTTTGACGGGATATAAAATATTCTGCATTGGAAGTCTTTCATTTTCTCTAATCTAAGTATATTTAGTGTAGGGATCTTAAGGGAATGCCTGAAATTGTACAAGCTCTGAACAGTTGGCTAATATCTTTGAGAGACAAAATGCTCGGAATTTGTTTACTTGTAATGTGAAAAAAATGATTATCAAAGTAAGAATCGAACGCACGATATGCTAGTACGTGACGAGCACAATATCCACTGGGCTACCTTGGACTACCTAGGTACCCGATTAATGTCAAGTAGGATAATTTGAAATATTTGAAATCTTATATCATTGAAACAAAACTGATAATATATTCAACAATAATGAATATTCCAAATATATATGACAGAATATCATCAAACGATTACAAGGAAAGAACGCGATGAAAGAACACACAACTCATTTCAATATTTCAACCTCGTCGTCATCAGGAGAAGAATAAGATGAAGAGAAGTTCTGCTCCGCTGACAAACAGTCTTGCATTATATAATATATAACAGTGTATATACAGCAGTAAAGAGTATATAATGTATTATATGTACATAATATATAACACTCTATCATGTAACTGTATTTTATACAAGGTTACTGTTTGCCAGCCGAGCAGAACTCCTCTTTTTCTGCTTCTCTTTCTCCTGATGACGACGTGTTCAAAATATTGAAGTGAGTTGGCGTTGTTTCTACGTTTCATTTTCCTGTAATCCTTTGATATGTTGCACTAACTGACTCCTTCATGTTTTGAATATTGATAGAATATTATATAATATACATAATATATAAGCTTATTTTAAGAATACAATCACGAAATACATTATCGACCCATGAATTAGAATTACAATACCAGTAATGAGAAGGTTTTGAGGGTGTCAAAAGGAGTTTCAGAGCATCCTTAGCGTCAACTATATAAGGTCAAATGTTTCCTTTATACTGTTGGAGCTACTTGCTTCCACAGAGACAATTACTTAAAATGAACAACCGCAGGCTATAAATACTACACTTGTCATGCTCTGCCGTGACATTTAGTAAATGAAGACCCACAAACTTACTGTCGCATATTTCTTACTTTTAAAAGTTTCTAACTTTCTAAAATGCTTTTTACAAAATTTATTATATTGTGGCTGCAATGCATTTTATTGATTAATAGATCATAATTGTATTAGTGTATAAACACATAAAATACCTGAATTATATTAAATAAATAACACTTCATCTATAATCATCTATATATATATATATATATATATATATAACTAATAACGTAATATGTAACTAATATAACGTAACGGTCCGGCTTGAGTTAGCTTCAGCTACTCAAAGGGACTACTTCTACCCGATGACGACGACTGTCGAAATATTGTTGTGAGTCTTTTGTGTGTGTCTTTATTTGTGTTTTCTCTTTCCTGTGTGAACTATATATATTCTTCACGTTGTTTCTTGACCCAATATTTAGTACGTGCTAATTGTAAAACAATCATGTTGTAGCCCTAAAGATGACATAAATATATGTCACGTGGAAACTGTTTTATATATATATATATATATATATATATATATATATATATATATTACTATCAATTGTTTCTGACCAATATTTAGTAGTGCTAATTGAAAACAATCATTTTCAAGATGACAAATAATGTCGAACTCGGAAAGATAGTTTAAAATATTGGACCTCAAAGCTCAAAAAAATTACATCATATATATATATATATATATATATATATATATATAACCATGATAAACGAAAAACGGTCCGGCAGGACAAATAACAATTAAAATAAGCAGTGACACATAAACTGAAACACAACAAAGACTCACTTTTCAATATTTCGACCGTAATGGTGGTCGTCCTCAGGAGAAGAAATATATATATATATATATATATATATATATATATAAGAAGTATATAAAGAAGATATATATATATATAAGGAAGATCTCACAATAAACATGTGGATTCATATTGTATTCAAACCAATAAGAAATGAGAGAAAAGACTAAGATATTTTAACCGTAACAAGCGGTTTTCGTCAGAGCGGGAGCAATACATGAACACACCAGCTAAAATGCACAACCAAAACTCTCGAGGAAGATGTTAATAGATAACACCGTAGTACACAAACAAGGACAAGATCACAGGAGGTTACAAATAATTGAAGCACTTCTGATTTTGAAAAAAAAAAACAAAAATTAAACCAACAGTACACAGGCAGCATACGGCAACTCAAACTACTAGGAAGATCAAAGCCCCTATCCTAAATTTATTTTTATGTTCTTTTTACAATCCTTTTTATATTTCTCAAACCATAATGTAACCAAGATTAACGGTAGTGTAACTTTTTTCTCCCTATTAGTTTACATACCTGTATGGTAAATAACTATATCAATAAATTCTGAAGATGGTTGAAGACAAAGAAAATATGTTGATAACTTAGTTTAAATTTAATTTAGCTGTTATATTTAGTATAAGTGCAACATCCAATAAAGTAGTGATGTCTAACAGTAGCTTTTTCTAAAATTATACACGAACTCAACCTTGAAGAAAAATATTAGCCAGGAGATTAGAAATGCTTCATAAAAAAAAGGTATTCACAATGAAGTCAATTGATTGTAATATATATATATATATATATATATATATATATATTATGTGTGTGTGTGTGTGTGTGTGTGTGTGTGTGTGTTTGTGTGTGTATTTTGGGAGCAGACCTTCATTCAAACAAGTTTTGTTAAAAATTATGCCAATTTTCATTTTTGTCCTTTTTCGAGTGAATTTTTCTAACTTTAGGACTATGGCTTTCCACCTTTCCGGTAAGATATAATTACCCAAAAAACCACACTCAGAGCACCCATAGTCTCAAACTAACCAGGGAAAAATTGAATCAAAATATTGTAGTACTTTATCAAGAGAATGACCAGAGAAGACTACGAATTTGGAAGCGCTGTTCATAAGAGAAAAGAAGCCGAACCTGAACAAATAGACCACGAGCTTCTCAAGAGTATTAAAACTGCACGCAGGAACTTAAGATGTTAAGTTCAATCCTTGATTAGTGCTTTTAGTTAACAACCATGAACAAGAGAACCTGTCATAACTTGTGTAAAACTCCCACTCAATTTATGTAAACATTTCTTATTGCTTTAGTATAATTTAGATAGTATTTATTTGCATTTGAGTTAAGTTATAATCTTGTTATTAGTCCCTAAAGACTCCCTGAAGATGATCAAAGCTTACTGAAACGTTGGAACCCTACAGAATATTTATTTCTTATTGTGAATTTGTAAAAAGCGATAAAAATGGATATGAAGAATAAATCATTTGGTGAATTCCTTTATATCTTACCGGAAAGGTGGAAATCCATAGTCCAAACATTAGAAAAATTGACCCGAAAAAGGACAAAAATGAAAATTGGCATAATATATATATATTAACATGTTGATTGGATTTAGGTTCATGATCAGTTCAATGTCTCTCAAAGGCTAACCAATCAGAGAGCCGGGCTACATTCCTCTCTATTGAATATCTAGCTGGGTTCCAGGCTCCTACTAGTTGAGATGACGAACATATCATTCACATGTGAATTTATAGTCGTATATTTCATTTTAATATATAGGACTTCAACAATTTGTAGTTTTGCAGGGATCCGTTCGTGCTGACACATTCACGTGCCTGTTTCTAATATTTCCTTAGACAAGCATATATCATTTTTTCTCTGGATCTGTTTTTTAATAGTTCCAGAAGTCAAATGTAAAGTTAACCTCTTTGAAAGCTTAGTTCAAGTCATCCCTATGTAGCAAGGAAGGTATGTAGCTGGAAGGGTCTTACAGTCCCGAGAGTAATATATAATATATATATATATATATATATATAAAAAGATTTCACATAAACATGTGAAACAACAATCAATGATCAAACCACAGTAAGAAATGGGAAAACAACAAGACTTAACGATCTTTCAACCGTAACAAGCGGTCTTCGTCAGAGTCAAAAACCCAACTCAGTTGGGTTTTTGACTCTGACGAAGACCGCTTGTTACGGTTGAAAGATCTTAGTCTTGTTTTCCCATTTCTTATTGTGGTTTGATCATTGATATATATATATATATTAATATAAAATATTGTGTGTATAATAAATGAAAACTAGAATAAATCAGTATTATAAAATATTCCAAGTTGTTCAAGTCATATTGCTGATGATTTGAGTTTATTTAAAAAATATTTTCATAAGCAAAAGTAGTGACATTTGAAAATGAATAATTACATATCTTACATTATACGTTTATGAAATAATAATGTAAAAAACCGTTTTTATCAAATTTCCCGGTTTTATTTTAGTCCTATTATATATCACGATTCACCAAACTAAATAAACTAAGTTAATAGAAAAAAAAACAGATCATAAAAACTCACTACAATATCTCAACTCATATATTTCAATCTTATCACTATGCAGTCAAAATTTAATGCTAGTTTAGTATGTATATCTTTCTATGAATATAGTTTATGTATACAATGTGTTCTCAGAAAAAAACATACAAGAGATCACATAACTTCAGTTCACATACATTTCGACTGTATCATGATTAGATAGATAAATGTGAATCTCATTCAAGAGATACTCTACCAGTGTTGCCAACTTACTGAGAGAATGGAAAAAAGGAAAAAAATAAAAAATAATAACAATAATAAATAAAAAATAAAAAGTAATAAAATATATCGTTTAAAACGTATTTGTTTACTTATATATATTTTTTACGCTCTTCTGTTTATTATCCTCTTAATTTTTAATATTTAACTTTTTTTTTAGACCAATAAGACTAATTATTTAATTTATATGTCTATTTCTTTCATTTTTTATTGTCTTCTCTCTCTTCGAAAGTTATTAACACTGATAAAGTTTCGATTCGTTTTCCTTAATGTCGAAGGGTTGATGGTCGAGTGGCTAGAAAGCTCAGTGGACTGGTAGTTCCAGGTTTCAATACTCACTGTGTCTCTTAGGTTATTCACGTGGGAGGTGAATACGAATCAGCATGTCTTCTCTCGGAGAGGACGTTAAGCTGTTAGTCCCAACCTTCTACGATATCAGGTATTTGTTACAGATCGATACTCAGAATACATTTGAGTTAGGCTAAATTTGAACTCTCAATATAGAATCAGTCGTGTTTGTATGGTACCACAAAGGGGGTCATACTTGGTCTATGAGTACTCTTTTGTGAGAGGCTTCAACTGCAACCTAAACCTAATCTAATGCAGAGGTTCTCAACGTGGTCGACAGAGGGTCTCTGAGCATTCACGAGGTAAAATAGTATTTTGGCAATCCACAACACGCATTTACTGGTCCATATTTTAGCAAAGCCAAAAATATATCAAAGCGCACAGCCCTGACAGACAGAATATTCAAACATGATAATCACATCATAAAGCCAAATATCCTCGTCAGTTTTTGTTATAGCGTCCCAATGTTTCAAAATGTTCAATTACAATTTTGTTTATGTTATTTTCAAAACTAACTCCTTCACAATTTTTTTACAGCACATTTTATAAAATGCTAATACAGAAATAATTTGTAATTATTTTAAAATAATTTGTGCATTTGTTCATTACATTGTAAATGTGATTAAATTATTTTATAGTTATAATTTACATAACTATAATTATAACTAATAAATAAACATAAAGAAAAAAAAATTACACGTGATTAATTTTGTTTTCGATGTATCGCAGTAGGGGGATGGGGACCAGATTTCTACAAAATAGCACTCAGGGAGCCTACAAAGTTTGAGAACCCCTGATCTAATGTATTTATTTTCTGCAGACCGATATTTATTATTTAAATTATTAGAATAGCTATTATTTTAAATGTTTCTTCTCAAAATTTTTATGTTCTCTTTCATTTGAAAATGAATAATGGAATGGATAGTATTTGATTTATGTGATAAAATAGAAGGGCATATCTCGAAAAACAGCATCAGCTTTTGGTGGCTTTGTGTTGTTCTGAAAGACAGGGTATCAACAGGTGTTTTGAATCAGCATCAAAACCAATTAATAATAGGTTTAATTTACCATACTTAATAAATTATGGGAAACTAAATCATATTATAGCGTAAATAACTAAACACAATTATCTTTGAGCACCCTTGATGAGAATTCAATCTACACCAACTTATTACCTCCAAAATACAATCAATTTAACGAAATGATTTACCCCTTTTGAGTTGAAATATGTAACCTCAACTCATTGATTGCTTTCTAATTACCATCGAAGTAAATAATTTTCTCAATTAATCAATCATTAGCTAATTGTTTACTTTGTGACTTCTCAAAAGTGTTTATTTCTTAATTAATTTTTGTCATAACTAATCTTAATTGATATTATTTATATTTCCGTTTGAAAGAATACTAAGTGTCCTAAACAGTAGTTTCTTCACAATTTTTTTCAGTGTTTACCAGAAATAAATTTTTTTCTGAAGATGGTTGGAGACAACCGAAACATGTCAAATAAATGTTAGTTAATAAATAGTGATGGCCAACCGGAGTTTTGCTGAAATAATTCACCAGCTGAATCAGACGATTTGAAATTATCTAGAAAATATGAAAAACTACTTAAAAGAAAGGTATGTTTGATTAAGGCAATTCAGTTTAACACAATTTGTATAAAAGAAAATCTGCTCCCTATTTATACTAATATACATACATTATAATATATATATATATATATATATATATGATCAAACTACAATAAGAAAATGGGAAAATAAGACTAAGATCTTTCAACCGTAACAACAATGTTGTGTATATATATATACAACAGATTCAATAATCTATCGCACCGTTTGATAGAATAGGTAATGTTACATATACTTGTAATGTTATATTATTAGTCTTGTCGAAGGTTTTGTCCGGTTAAGATTGTTACTCCTTAAATAATGTAAAATTAATTTTTAAGGTTTAAAAAAAATTCTTACTTCAGTCTATGAAAAAGGTTTTAAAATAAAACCGAAACGTCGGCAATGAGAGTTTTATTTTTAACCTAGAAAATTTGACCAACCCGATTAGATAAACAACTATATATATATAATATATTTATATATAATATTTAATATATATATAATTAATACATATATATATGGCTTGGACTATGTATGTTCTTTTGAGACTGCCACTGCCACCTAACCGAACCTTCCACTTTCAACCTACACCTCTCTCAATTCCTCAAACTCTGTCTACACATATTTTATATATATATATACGTACATTCACTTTCTCAACAACTCACTCTCATTTCATTTACCCTTTCCTCTTTCTGCTTTCTTCCTTATTAAATATATTCTCTCTTTTTATAGCGTCTTTATCTCATTATCACTTTACCTTCAGTTTTTATATAATTCAAATACTGTCCATCTGTCCCAATGTGCATCCCTCTCATCAATCATATCACACTTTTCAACCATATCACACTTTCAACCATATCACACTTTTCAACCATATCACACTTTTCAACCATATCACACTTTTCAACCATATACATTTCAACTATATCATCTCCTTTCACATATCATCACTTTTCATACCAATCACACTTTCTCAACCATATCCCTCTCTCTTCCTCTCTATATCTCCTTCCTTTTCACTCTATCCTACAATACACTCCCTCCCTCACTCATCCTCTTCTATCTCTATCTTTATCTAACCCTCTCCCTCACACTTCTTCTCTCTATCTCTTACCAACACAATTACATTTTCCTCGCAATTCATTTTCTATTATTTTAATTAAAAACTTTACCACTACAATATTCAGCTAGCTATAATTCTTACGGAAAACCAAGATTAAAAATTAAACCACCACTAAATACTAGAATTACAATTCTCCCAGCCCAAATAGCGCAAATATTATACAATATTCTAAGAATTGTTGATTTCATGAATAACAATTACTGCTATCGTGTATACAACTTGTACAGTTTATAATTGCACTAAAAAAAACAATTATACTAAGAAGAACTCATTAACAAATATAAAATGTTTATTATAAACACTTTATTTTTTTATGTATTGAACCGATTTTAGTTAAAATAATCTACGTTATTTTCAATTTTTAATTTATTAAAACTGCAATAATAATAATAATAATAATAACTGTGTAACTAGTATATTTATATTTACGCTTCTTCATTGAAATAGCAGTATTAACTGTTTGTTAGGAAACACATGCAATTCATTTTGATAGTAAACAAAGATATTTTTATAAAATACAACAGTGGAAGTAATAAAACTAGGAACTTACAGATAGATGTCTTCTATAGTACATAATGTATTACCTGTAACAAAAAAAAAATAGATGATTAGTTGAAATGTTTATAGTTTGTTACAGAATAAGACCCAGTAGATGGTTAAAACATTGATAAGCATTATCAGAACAAGAGATTAAGATAATTTTAACGGCTATATATATAGGTATTTCATAAAGCTACAAAAACATACACAGGAAAAGCAGATAGGTTATCAATCTAAACAATAAAATAATCAAACATTTGAAGAGAGTAATAAAGAATTTACCCTTGTCAGGTATTTCAAATATCATGTTCTTTATTGAATTCAACAATAAATAGAATTTTACTGTAACCAGTTATTAATAAAATACTTGTAAATAGAAAATAATAAATGTGTTGAAATAATAAATACTTAAAATTTCAACACATTAATTGTTGGTCGCAAACTGGAATATAAGTCAGTATAAAAAAATCGTGGACTTTTTTCTTCTATGATTTACATTTTCATTCAATATAATAGCAAAACTAAAGTTTATCGGGACTCAGTCAGTTCTTCAGGTTCAAATTAAACTCTCAATGCCAACGTTTTGGTTTTTATTTAAAACCTTTTTCATAGGCAGTAGTATAAATTTTAAACACAAAAAACTATGTATTACATTACAAATTATTTTACAAAGGAAAATAATCTGTGAATTTCAATAACTGTTTAGTTTGATTGAGCACGTGATACAGTGTGGTATAATGTTATTATTTCCTGAATTGTTAATTATTTAGACAGCTATAGTTGTGTATATGGGTGCTTTATGTATAGCGTTTGAAACTTCTATCGTATTACTAAGTGAATGAAATTACTTCCCATATATGTTTTCAACAGGATATTGAGGTAATTGACATTCTTAATGAGATACTCATCACGTATGTTGCTGTAAAATCTTACACCTACCTATTCACAATGGGCAATTTGGTGTAATGATTAACTGTCCATTAAGTATGAAATAGTCGAGTAATAGAATGATTTTAAATACCACATACAGAGAAGACAATAGAAAATTGCTTAATGTCTGTGACGTCATTCATCTGAAGGTTGCCTATTCATTAAACTATGATGAGAAATGACTACATGAAATCACATATCATCTGAAAAAGTCATAATAGTATTCATATAAAGAAAATGAAATAGTCTCAAACAATAGTTTATATTCATATGTCATAGTCTGTTAAAATAAATATAACCAGATGTTATATGATTTCATTTACCTAAAAATAAACGGTAGTGGATTTGTTAAGTTAGCACCAGATGCTATAACCTAGCGCTGGAGATGCTTTTAGCACTTCTTATTTTCCAAAAAAAAAAAAAAAAAAATATTCTCCCATCTTTTTCGAACATTAATTCAGATTTTGTAAAGATATCTGTTACTTAAGTTCAAACTACATAAATAAAAGAAACGTTCTGTCTGCATATTACTTAGCACAGACTCATTTTATGTTATTTAATCGTTTCATACATTAGAGAAACCAAATTCACCCTTAAGAAATTGCTGTCTGTTTATCCAAAAAAAATTTGTAACAAGCAAACTCAGATACCATAAGTCCACCATACCGTGTAAGTCCAGATACCATAAGATTTGAATGGATTGGAAATTCAATGTAGAAGCAAAGGTTTAGACTCTTAACCATTTGTTTGGCTAGCTACATCAATATTACATAATGAATGTATTTAATTCATAAAGCGAGTTAAATAAAAATAAAAGAATGAATCAATGTTTGTCAATAATTTTTATATTATGTTCCTTATAAGAAATTTGACAGGTATGCAGCTAAAATAAAAATATACAGGTCTTTTTAGGTGCCTGATACTAGACGAAGTAGGTATTGTTAGTTTAGTTGAATTTAATTTCGTTTGCTGTTTACCATAATTTGCTGCTTTAAAAGATTGAGTCCTAAATACCTGAGTATACCTTAAAATAGATTCAAATTTGAGCTCAGTATCTAAAGCAAAAGAAATACTTGAGCTCTACCGCAAAAGAAACGGTAGATCTAATAAGTGTTATGGACTGTACAAATAATGATATTTTCTACAATTCTATAATTTTTAATAATATTTTGAGATACCTCGTATCATCTCTGATTTTTTGTTATATACTCCTTAAAGACTGGTACGTCTGCTAATGAAACATATTTAAAAGTTGAACTAGGATAAAATAAAAGAAATCAAGCTATTTTTGAGATGAAGATTGTGTTTTTAGTATTAAATTTTAAATAAAACGCAATAGATTATTTGGGGTTAAAACAAATGGGCATTGTAATAAGAACGGAAGTCTAATACCAGCTGGATGAACGATACCCTGAGGGCCCCAGTCTTGGCTAATTCACTGACTCATTTTAAACAAGTAACGTGAACCATTATAGATTATCCAGATTATATTTGTCCTCTCTTATCCCCTCCTTTGGAGAGGTGATAAATTTCCTATAATCCTAAAGGCCGCATAAAATAGTATTAGAGGCTGGTTAGTTTTATCTGCGGTTGGCTCAATTCAAGTGTATTTTATAACCAACCAAGACCTGGCTTTTTAAAACCTTCAACAATTAGCTTGTTTCACTCCAATTTTCTAAACAATTAAAATTTCAATAACAACAAACATCCTATGTTTAAAGTTCGACACCATCTAGGAGGCTGATGCACCGTATGAAATTTATATGGATAAAAGCAAAATTCCAGTTATGCATTTCTGGTGGATCAAAGTGCGCAAATATATAATAATATTATTACAATAATACATAATATTACAATATTATATTTATTATATATATATATATATATATATTATATATTGTATTGACAAACCACAATACCAAATGGGGAAAAAATACTAAGATGTTTCAACCGTAACATAAAGTCATTGTCAGAGTCAAAAACCCAACTAGTTGGGTTTCCAGTTGGGTTTTTGACTCTGACAAAGACCGCTTGTTACGGTGGAAAGATCTTAATAATTTTTTCCCATTTCATATTGTGGTTTGATCATTGATTGTTTGATCATCTTGTATATATTTATATATATGTGAAATTTCCTTCTATAGCTTATTTCACCTTTTAGTAGATTGACACAAGACAATTGCTAAAACATCAGAAATGTGCTATAGAAGGAAATTACAAATTGAAGCAGTGTCAAAATGTCCATGAATTAAACACTTTAAGTCACCTGCACAGTAGTACCAAACTCATAGATAAAACATAACCAATGAATACGTCATTGTGTTTTACATATGTATATATATAATTCATTTTTTTATAATAATATTCAATAATAATAAAAAAATAATATAAAATTAGAATTTTTTTTAAAAAAAAAACGAAAGATAGTAGGCAGGTGACATTATTTGAGTGTCAATTCAAAGTGGAAGACATTTGGACAGAGTTTTCCCATTGCAATTACTGTTTTGACAAGGTCCGTCCTGTCCTTGGAGAGTGGTAGAACAATTTAACATTTGACATTAAGTCCCAACCTTTCATACTAACAGTTTTATTTTTCCACCCCCACCTCCTCCCACTTTAACCAACCCTCCAGATTTTAATTTTCGATTTTTCGCTGAGCCATCAGGCTTTTAAATAAATATTACTTTTTCCACTGGGGTAATATTGTTGACTCGTATGTCATATATATCACCCACCCCTCTAACAATTTCCTTTCTAACCCCCTAATATATAAAAAACAACCCTATATTCTTTTCAAATATCATCATGTTTTAACATCCAAAACTACAATGTTTTGGAACTGTGTCGTTACTATTCATAATTGCATGTTTTTTTTTCAGTATATTTAATATTTCGTTGAAGTGATTAAAATTTCAAAGTATAATAATTTTTTCCTTACATTTTTTATTCTTTAAATTTCGGCTTAGAGTAAAACAATCTTTTTTCTCCAAAAGAAGTATTTTTTATAATGAAACAGTTTATTTTGTATGTTTATAACGAAAACTTTCCACCTTATTGAATTATAGTCTAAAGTAATGTAGAACGTTAAATGAATTTATAAAAATAAATTAAGTTTTCTGCCTAGAAATTCAAATGTATTGAAGGCTTATAAGAACCAAAACCTTTATGAATGTTCGAAATGTATAAAGGTTTGGATTTAAAAATTTGTCAATGCATATTAGAAGTTTCGAAGATGTTTTTGGGATTTTGAATATGTGTTTTGTATATTCGATGTGAATATTTCTGACATGTGTTTCAGATATTAGAATATGAATGCTTCGAATATGAGTTTTACATATTTCAATATATATGTTTCAAATTTCTGTTTTAGATATTTGGATATGAGTATTTCGGACATGTGTTTCGGACACTTAAACAAGAATGTATCTAATATGTGTTTCGAATATGTGTTTTGGTTATTTCAATATGGATTAACTGAATATGTGTTCCGTATATTTGAATATGAATAAGTCGAATATGTATTTGAGGTATCTGAATATGAATGCATCGAATATGTGTTTTGGATATTTGAATATGAATGTTTCGAATATGTGTTTTGGATATTTGAATATTGATTCTTTGAAATATATGTTCAGTACCATTGAATATGAATAAGTCGAATATGTTTTTGAGATATTTAGATATGAATATTTCGAATATGTGTTTTGGATATTTGAATATGGATTCTTTGAAATATATGTTCATATATTTAAATATGAATAAGCCGAATATGTATTTGAGATATTTGGATATGAATATTTCGAATATGTGTTTTGGATATTTGAATATGGATCCTTTAAAATATATGTTCAGTATATTTAAATATGAATAAGCCGAATATGTATTTGAGATATTTGATATGAATATTTCGAATATGTGTTTTGGATATTTGAATATGGATTCTTTGAAATATATGTTCAGTACCATTCAATATGAATAAGTCGAATATGTATTTGAGATATTTAGATATGAATATTTCAAATATGTGTTTTGGATATTTGAATATGGATTCTTTGAAATATTGTTCAGTCATTATTTGAATAATGAATAAGTCTTGAAATTATGCATTTTCAAATGTTTAATATTTGAATGTTTCGAATATGGTTTCCAAATGTTTATTATTTTTTTTTAAATTATAATTAATATATTATAAATTTCGTATAGACGCCAACATAACTGTTAAAAAAAAAAGATGTTTCTTAAATAAATTTAAAATGTTGAATAAAATATTGATACAATGAGTATGAATTTATAAAATCCTACACCACAAGTGGAAAGTAATTCAAATTCAAGTGGATATAGGAGAAAATGAACAGCCTATTGGAGCGAATAGATGGAGACTGAGCTGAAAGGACATAAAAAGGGCTGTTTATAGTTTTCATTAAAGATCTCGAGTCAAGGGATTAGGAGACGTGGAGGTGTAGAAGGGTTCATTAGAGCCAAAGGGAAAGAGCTTGAGCAGACAATAGGCGGCGAAAATAGAAGAGACCCAACGCTCCATTACATAGGTTATTTCGATGTCGAAGACAGCATTGTCCTACAGTCAGGTGTTATTCTACTAACATCCTGCGGAAGCACTCCACTGTAACCACGACAAACGGTCAACCAAGACATATTTAATTAAACTATTGTTCTTCAATATGCAAGACGAAATGTCGCCAACATCAGGATGTACTTCTTAAAATGTGGTTACTTTTATAAACACATTACTTCATCTATACTTCTATACTCTAAACTGTTGACACTAAGCAATAAAATTACTCGTAAATGTATATCTAGTAGTATTCTCATATTCTATAAATTAAAATAATTAAATTTATGAAGTCATAAACATTATAAGCCAATAATAAGAATTATTATTTTAACATATGCCTGATATTAGTACCAGAGAGGTGAGTTAACATCATATCAATAAATGATACCATCGCACATCGTATACAGCAGTATCAGATGTTCAACAGGCTTTGTACTTATCCATCAATAAGTAGAACTGCTCTATTTGCCTTAATCAAAATGGACAACGCTCAAAACCAATCAAAAGATTCCTACTTCTCTATACGATGAATGCATCCTGTACTAATAGTCAATTCAATAATAATAGTAATAATGTTTTATTTATTAATAAATTTTACTAGTCAACAACACAATAAAAACAACTTTTTTCTACAAAAAAATCGAAGAATGATCATACGCAAAAATATATTTAATAAAAAAAAAATATTTTTTTAAAATATTTATTTTATATTACATATTCATTACTTGTGTAATCAGTTATAACATGATATTTACTTATATTGGAAAATTTCAAAAATATTTGCTAAGTGTAAACTTGAAGAACACTAAGTGTTCGAAACGCGTTGTTAGTTTTAATATTGAACTTTTTTGTGTGAAACACAATTTTTTAAATTTCCAATATGAGTAAATACGACACTATAACAGATTACACAAATAATGACCTTCAATGGTTATTATATGAAATCAAGTTTGATTAATAATTTTCTAAAACAAAATTTTGAGGATAATTATGTTTCTATAATTATCCTCAGGTATACTACTTAAAATATATTTAATACATATATACTATTTCGATATATTTTTGAAATTTTCCAATATTATAAATATATTTCAGAGTAAACTATAGGTACACAGGATATAGAAAAACAAACAACTTTAATTTCCGGTTTAACTGCCATCAGGAGTGAAAATAGAGGGACTTGCAAAGCGACGGTTGGAATATAAATAATATAACATAAATGATGTATATAACTTATTGTAAATTTATATATTTATTTTATTTCACAATTAAAAGAAACGGTCCAGCGGACTTTTTTAAAATAAAATAAATTCAAAACGAAGGAAACACACAGAAAGACACAGACATAACTCACATCGATATTTCGACCATCGTCGTCATCAGGAGGTGCGAAGAGCGAAGAGTCCCGCAGGAAGACAGGGCGGTACTCATGACTCTTCTCACCTCCTGATGACGACGATGGTCGAAATATCGATGTGAGTTATGTCTGTGTCTTTCTGTGTGTTTCCTTCGTTTTGAATTTATTTTATTTATATTAATATGTGTATATTTTCATGAATATATTATAAAATTAATTAATTTAATTGTTAAAAAATATATATTTCACAGTATTTTCAATAATTTTGTTTTTATTATCATGTTACAAGTTGATTGAATACTAAATAAATGGTAAAAACAACATCAAAACCCAATCTTTTAGTTATGTATCAAGTTTACTCGAAAAAAGTAATGTTTTCATTGAAGGGAGAAAGAATGAGGATTTCTTTGCTCTCTGGTCGGCATTCAACCATTCATATATTTATGAAGGGATACAAATCTAATACTTCAGTCAGGGAATGATAAATGGTTTGTCCGCATCTGCGAGTCATAAAGCATTTACGGTCGAAGATAGCATTTCTTTCACTTATGACCGTAAGAAAAATATTCCTTGTTTATTTCCAAAATGCTTGCCCTTTTTTTTTTTTGATGGAATATAGAAATATGTTATAACTTTCTTTTTCTCTCAATAAAAAAATATTAAATAAATCATTTTGAATTATTTATAAGAAATTTATTTCTTAAAAACAAATATAGTAAAAATTTTCAGATGGTATTTCCCTAGTGATTAAAAGGATTAGCGATATTGCTAAATCAGTACGATGTGTCATTTAGATTTACCATAGAAGTGTGAGCTCACTTTTCTTTACACTTCTATGGTTTTTTTCGTCATACGGAAATTTCGAGCCAAAAAAGAACGAAATTTCTCTGTACTACGAGTATATAGCGTGCATTTTAATTAGCATTTCCAAACCAGAAACCCATAAATACTAAATTATTGTGTTACTTTAAGTTGGATTTTACAGTAATTCTTGGATATATTAATAATATTTAGTATGGATATAACAGGAATAATATTTTTAAATGTAAAAAATCACCGGTATTAAGCATAAATTTCTGTTGCTTTCCATGGCATGATGGATTTGTCTCACAAAATGCTATAATCAATCTATATATTGCACCCTTGAACAAAATTTAATATCAGATGAAATTTTGTTTAGTGCTTATGAATCATAGTATCTTTAGATAATATTAAAGTGTGAGGAATTGACTCTTTCCCCAAGAAAGGGAGGTTGTGCTAGTTGACTATTTTCCAGGTTTTACGCTATTCTAGTCAAATAGTTCAAATCTATTATTTTCAAGAATTAGAAGTACCCAGTTTTTAAATCTAGTTTAGTTCTAAACTAAATAGTTCTTTAATTTCTAGTTTTAGTTCTAATTTAAATTAGAAGTTTCAGTTTTAAATTATACTGAATAGCCAGTTTTGACTTTGATTTGAGTATGCAAAACTCACTAATTACTGATATATTTTTCTCAACTTTATAACAGAGTACAGCACGCAGGAAAAATATAACACTCACTCAGAGTAAAATCGATGTATACGATTATTGACAAAGGGAAAGAGCAGTGATTTTTTAGTAAACATCTAGCATGACATAAAATTCCCAGTATAATAATCTTATAAAAAAAAAAAACAAAAATATAAAAGAATATTCAAAATTGAAAAAATCTTCGAAAAGTAAAATTATTCTCCATCATTTATAAAGATAAAAAATTATCCTTAAACAAAATTTTTTCTTACATGTTCTTGACATTTTTCAGAAAATAGGATTATTTTCAAGTTTTAAATGGCAAAATTTGTGTTAAATATTGAATGTAGAAGGAGGTCAGGTCAGGTAAACTATATTAGAGAACCAGTGGCAATTGGAATGCTCTGCTGTAAGAGATAGTTTTGTAACACGAAATCTACACTATCGCTTTTCAAAAATGTTATTACTGCTGGAGTTATACTAATGATATTATATGCATCAGTGGTGTGACATACAAAAATAAGGTTATATATTGATAAGTCGATCAATCACTTGATTGATATCAATCTGTACTACCTCCAGCAATGAAGGACTAATAAACATCTCTCATTTAGACATTTATATTATACCTAAATTGTAATTATATATTATATACCCATGAAGTATGGTATGGTATTGTATTATGTTTAATTATAGCAATGTTGAGTGTAGGCCACACCAAATGTTTTTTTTTATCTATACTATTATTTAAAAGGAAATATCTTCTCTTATGGTATCTGTCTCTACGTTTTAATTGCTACCTACTAATGAGCTGTATCAAATTGATAATTGGGCATATCTGATTGCTGTAATTAAATTACAGCTACAAATCAAGTCATAATAATTAGTCAGCTGCGTCTATTGCAGTCTTAATTACAAATAAATTTACAATTTAGTAAACCCTACTGTTGCACCTACCTACACTAGTACAATAATTCAGCATTTGCCTGCTTCTAATAGAGATGCTAATTGAAATGCACACACTAGTAAACTAAAATAATTGCTGGTTGTTTCAAAATTAGCATGTAGCACAAAAAAGAAGTAGAATAAAGTAGAATGCACACTTCTCTAAATGTAAGAGATCAATCTTACATATATATCACCATATAGGTTTTAATTCGCAAAAATGAAATGTTATGATATTAATTATATTAGTTTATTAAAAACTGATATAACAGATATTGTGATAGGATATTTCTACTAATTCAAAATATGAATTGGTCTACTACAACATATCAAAATTTTACAAGAAAACAATACGTAGAAACGACACACAAGTTACTTCAATATTTCGACCTCGTCGTCATCAGGAGAAAGAAGAATGAAGAAGAAGATGAGTCGTACTTGGCAGGTAAACAGTAACTTATTCTTTTTCAACTCCTTCTCCTGATGACGAAGAGTTCGAAATATTCATTTGTATGTTGTTTCTACGTGTTCTTTTGTTGCAATCATTTGATATGTTTCCTAACGGACCGTTTCATATTTTAGCAGATTAGCGAAAAAATCTTATCACAATGTCTATTATATTTGTTTTTAAAAAACTAACGGACCTTAAATGATTTATTTAATCATTAATTAAGCCGTACTTTATGTACGGTCGTATGAGAATATATACGAAGATATATTATGTATAACGAGTTCAAAATCGTTTGAAGAGTAACACACAGAGTATAGAAACACACTTACAAACTCAAATTTTCGCGGAATCCGTCTTCAGGAGAAAAGAGAAAGAGGGACGAAGGACGTTGTAGACGCAACGGCAAGTAACCTAGTAACTCATTGCGTCTACAACGTGCTTGGTCTCCCTTTCTCTTTTCTCCTGAAAAAAGATTGCCCGAAAAATTTGGGTTTGTAACTGTTTCTTTACTCTGTGTGTTATTCTTCTTCGATTTTTAACTCGTATTGTATCCAATTGCGTCTTTCCGTTTATTTAGTGAAATATATTATCTATAAGATATATAACTCTAGTCATGTGATATTTTATGTGCAGTATTTGACCTCATATTGTTTTTACAAATATTCGGGTATTAGTAAAGACACTCTGAATGTTTGTAGCCCCAAGCATACAATGATCTAGAAACACAAAAAAAACTCTAAGGACCTGAAATCATTTCAAACAATAAAAATGTTTTGTTAGTTTTTTTTTTCAAAAAGTATCGCTTAACTAATTTTCATGTTTATGCTGCATCAAGTCACAAAACAAAGTCTGAATTAATTACTGAATACATTAATTAACGAAAAAGTAAACCCACTGTTCGAATTTATAACAGAACAGGCAACAGTTTTACCAAAAGTTCTCTGATGCAAAGCTAATCCGATGGAATATTCAAAACAATGTAAAATATCACCTAGCCTGTGGCACCTTCAACAATATTACATCCATGCTTGAATTTTCAATTATTTCATTCCATAATATTCTCTTATTATTGAAAACAAATATAACAATTTCTCTTCAAATTATTTGGTAGTTTATATTTAGCATACGATATTTTATATAATAATTTCTTATTATCTCTCATGTTTAAACAACTTTTAAATTTGTTAAGTACTTCACTTAACACGATCTTTTATAATTTTTAAGTGTTTTATTTTATATTTCTCATAATCTAAGTAGTCTGCATTTAGTTATGAACCATTCTACATTATAATTTTCCAAAGTATAGAACATAACTCCATTTTTCATTATAATTAACTACCATTATAATAATTTTACATAAATTATATTGTTCAATAATCTTTCAAGTTTTATGGCATTTTTAAAAAAAAACTTCAACTACTTTTATAGATAGCTAGGCATTAAAGCAGTTTTTCCATTATTTATAAACTACATGGTAAAACAACAAATAAATATTGACCAGAGAAACGAATAAAAAATTAAAATACCAACAAAATAACTACAAATTATGGCATTTTTCTATTATATAATTGTTCAATTGAAATGAATTAATATCAAAAGTAGTAATTTAAATAAAAAAGTGTTTAATAGCTTTTGAGTATTTACCCCTCTTTCAAAAGAATTGAGGATAACAAGGAATAGGATTGAGATTTGTAAATTTACAACTTGAACGTTTACTTTCTTGCTATTCTTTGTTCTTTGTACATTTCAGCATCAAGTAAAATAATATCATACATTTCAAACCAGTGAAAACTAACTACAGCCTCCAATATTTGAGTCCAGTTTTAGTTAATATATAAGTTCTGTTTTCTGCTTAAGTAATGAATAAACGTGTCAGCAATTTTGTAAAAATTTTTTTGAGTTATTTATGTTTATTTTAAAAGCGCTGTAACTTTTTTTACCTTCTTCCAAAAAGACTCAAAAATATACTCTCCTTGGTAAATACAGTCAAAAACTTGACTATATTTAGATTGCGAAGTATTTTAAAAAAAAGCTTTTGTTTCGTAAACTGTTTATGTAGCAAATATTAATATTTATTAATAATACAACAGCACTTAATTTATTTTGAGAGGACTTAATAACGTCAGCTGTGAAGTTTGCACCTTCACCGTTTAAGGACATGGCGTGAAAACGTCGACTGTTGCTACTTAGCGAAAGTCGAAGGTAAGAATGATCATTTATATTGGGATGTGACAGTTGGAACGCCAAGGCAAGGCTAGGGATGTTATAAAAGGACTTCAGTCAAGTAGAGACTTCGTGATAGGACTTAGTTGACAAGTATTCAAAGGGTTTTTATCATACTAAACAAGCTTTCACTCAACTATTTCTCGAAGGAAGTATGCCTGATATAACAAACGGACTTTGAAATCAAGGCAATGAACTTACTGTGTACCAATGTTTCTAAACTATAAATAAATTCGTTTTTTTTTTAATATCTGTATAATCAATGTTTATTACTATTACTTTTAATAGATATTATTATAAATAATGTATTAAACATCGTCAGGAGAAGAAGGGGAGAATGAATCAGTAACTTCAGTATCTAGTTATTGGCAAGAACATTTGCTCCTTATTGTCAATCTAGCAAGTGTGTTTATTGTATAGATGATATTAACAAGCGCTCTATACAATTGTATTACTATTTTCCTGGTGGGATTGAGAGTCCGATGGAAAACTACATCTCTGACGTTGATTTCCCAAAGGAATAGTGCATATTCCTAATCATTCTACATTGAAAGTTAGTACTGTAGTTCTGTTCTACATAGGTTAGATGGCAGTGACAGCCCCACAAGATAATACAGATAAGCCGAACATACTTAGTGATACCACACAATGAATATTCTACCTGCAATAAGAGTCCTACATTTTGCCTAATTAAAGTGTGTTTAGAAATGTAATCAGTATTTGATAACGTATAGCCCCGCGATCAACAGCTTAAAGTCGTCTCCGCGGGATGACGTGCTCATATTTATTCAACTCCCGCTTGAATAAATCGAAGGCCAGAGTGGGTATTGAACCTTGGATCTACCAGCCCACAGAGGAGCACATTAAAAATGAGCTAAACTGGCCCCTACTCGAGTTTGTTTAAAGCAGAGATCTTTAACGAGCTGCTGACATCGTACAGACTCAGTACTGTTGGCTTAACCTCCTCTCAGAGGGACGAAAATATAGATTTTTTTCACTTCCTGCTTGAATAAATCGAAAGCCAAAACCTTGGATCGACCAAACCAAAGCGATGCATGCAAGCTATTTGGCTACCTTGGCTCCTTAAAATATATTATATGTGACACTTTTCACATAGACTTGACATCTAGTCACTTATTCCTTGTATGTATGAATGAATTTTACATAGACTTGACATATATTCACTTATTCTTAGTATATATGAATGAATTTTACATAGACTTGACATCTAGTCACTTATTCTTTGTATGTATGAATGAATAACCAGGGTAGCCAAATAGCTTGCATACATCCTTCTAGATTGGTAGACCTGGGGTTCTGGCCTTCGATTTATTCAGGAGCGAACTGAAAAAAATTATCTCGTTAAGGACGTGAAACCACCAGTACTGAACCTGTACGATGTCAGCAACTCGTTAAAGACATCTGCTCTAAACACACTGGAGTAGGGGCCTGGTTAGCCACTGTCAACGTAATCGCCTCTAGACTGGTAGATCCAGGGTTCAATACCCACTTTCGACCACAATTTATTCATACGGGAGGTGAATAAATCATAGCACGTAACTCTTCGGAGACGACTTTAAGCCGATGATCTGGGCCGGTACATTGCTATATAATCATTAAATTTCAAAATACACTTACATTTATTTTGTACACATGTATGACTTCAGTTACATGAAGTAACATGAACATGAAGTTACATGAAGTAACATGAAGTTACCTTGGTCAACACAGCTTGTTATTGCCTGTTAAAATTCATGTTAAATGATAGCTACTTCATTAGATCTTTAAACATATTTAAAAAAAAAACTTGCAGTAGCCTACAAGTAGAAGAAGCACGTAACCACCAGAATATCAAACTCAGGTGGTTCATCCTCTTCATTAACAAGGCAGACAGGATAAATTATAATTCATAATAATTCATCTGTATCATATACTTTAGTGAAATGTACTTGTTCCCACCACATCTTCATGGCTAAAAAAAATACTTCTTTCCTGTTTGTTTCTTATATGTGTAAAACTGTTATCTTTTTATAAATTGTACGATAGCCCTTATAGCAAAACAGAGAAAAGCATAATAACAATGAAAACGTTGAATATACAATTGCTCACACAATCATTATAACTTTTAAAGTGTTAATTACAAATATTTAATTATACTTTAGTTTTAATAAAATCAGGGAACTATAATTTGAAATACAGAGAGTATTTTAGTGAATAATTTTACAATATAACTGATAAAAGGTCACCATTTTTGAAGAATGAGACATGTGATCGTTATTAACTACAATGGTAGACTAATGTGAAATATGATAGGTTTTTCCTTTGTATGTTGTGGTGGGAATGACTTAATCACTGAAGGGTGGGATTTCTCAACATGTCTGTAAGGGGAGAGTACATGATGGTATGGTTTCATGTTACTAAACGTACAAAAAGTCATGAGCAACAGATTACCTGCTATACTGGGGCAAAAAGGAATAATAGTTGGGTATACAATACAAATACATAGCCATATAGGTTAGGTTCGGATAGGTTGCAGTGGCCGTCATACGAGAGAACACGCATAGGCTAATGACTGGCCCGTTATGATTATAACAATGAATATTCTACATTGGTAGTCCTAAATTTTGCCTTACTTAAGTGTATTTAGCATAAAAAAGGTCATTAACGAGTAGGAAACTTTGTAGGAGGTTGGAATCAACGGCTTAACGTCATCTCCGATGTACAAAGTGTTAATATTTTAATTGGCCTCAAAAATGAATAACTGGAGGAGAAGGGTATCCAACCCCAGGTCTTGCAGTCTAAAGGCAAGCACATTACCCTATGTGTTACTAACTCTAGCCCTCTAGAAGGAGCTTCATTCTCGCAGATATTCATTATAATTTGTTATGTTGATGTATTATTTCAATGTTTATATCTCCAGATAACTTGCGATTGTTTCAAACTATTTTTTTTTTGCAAAAATTAGAAATAATTTATTTAATTGTAGGACTTAGATTGTTTGTTTGAACTCATTGAAATTACGTTTATTCTGTTATCAAAATATTTTGACGATTTTTCATAATAAAAAGGGTAACTAAAGCAGTAAGTATCACATAATCAATCAATATTCATTAGGAAACTGCCTGTCTAATAGCAGGAGTCAAAAACAGTTATGTAAGTATCAAACTTCTAAAAAGTCTCAAATTTGCTCAAGGAAGAATAAGAAGATTTATATTAGAAATAGGTAAAACCATCATACCTCGTAAGATGATCTTGGAGTCGTTGGAGCGCTTCTGGACGTAGTCAATCTTACTACCCACGATAAGATTCGGACAGTCCACCTACTACGTAGGTTTGTTGCGATCAAAGATGGACAACGTCCGAAAGCGCTCTAACAACTCCAAGATCATCTTACGAGGTATGACAGTTTTACCTATTTCTAATATAAATCATACTAACCTCAGTGGTATTAACAATATGCATGTAGAATAAGAAGACCTCAACATTTCTAAATAAGATAGAAAATCAACTATGATAATTAATTCATTATTGATTATTATTAGTAACCTCCATGGTAAATAATAATAATAACTATATTTCATAATAGGGAATTTCAGAAATTACGTCTTCCCACAAAAAAAGCATATAAAATCAAAACTAACACTTAATGTTCATCTTTAGGTTTACATCTAAAAAAATACATATCTGTGAGTTTTAAGAACATGAGAATGAATTATTTGAATTTATTACAATATATGAATATAGAATTGCACTATTGAGGTATTTAACAAGGAAATTAGTATGAAAATTGACTTGATTCATCCTAAACCTGAATAAAACATAACAATATACTGAAACATAAATCTTTGTTACGTATAAGTTGGTTCATGTTTCAGAATTTTCTAATGTTTTATGAAGGTTCAGGATTAATTAATTCAATTTTCTTAGTGACTGTTTTGTTAAAGTCTCAATAGTGCAATTCACATTCATATACTACATTTAATTCAAATAATTTACTCTGATGTTTTTCAAGCTTGCAGATATATCTCTAGGTGTAAACCAGAATAAGAACACTAAGTGTTTGATTGAGTTGTTAGTTGTGATATCAAATTCGTTTTTTTTGTGGATTAGTAATTTTTAAAATTCCGTATTATGAGTAAATAGTGGCATTTGAACCACAGTAGTGGTTTGTAGTTTGCCCATTAGTGCAAACACAAGTAACGAACAACTATATTTTATTTAAAGTATATATTTTTCAAAGTTATTTCCTTCAATGATTATATACAACAATATATCAGTCAAAATTTCATGAACTAGAAATATATGTTTATAAATGTTGATGTTACTTTTACGTTCTTGTGACAATGTAAAATAAAAATTTAAAAAAAAATTTTGAGATCTAAATATCTCAAAGGTAAACCAACTATACATGACAGCGAATGCTTTTATTCTAATAATATTATCAGGGATCATCAAGATATTGTTATTAGCAGGGTTGGGTTGACACAGCTCAGCTGCGTCTCCAGCTCTGGAGCAAATCATTCCAAAGATATGGCTCCGGCTCCGGAGTCAGGGTTAACTATGGAGATAGCCAGCTCCAGCTCCATTCAAAATTTTATCTATCCAATCTGTGATTTAGCGGCTACCTACTAGATAAGTAATGTAGGCACTATGTTTTAACTCGAGCTTGAGTCCTGTTATAGTATAGGTGTACGTCGTTTTTGAAGTGTTTACTAGAACGTTAGTTGTCGATTAATGAAAAACCTCATAATGTAACTATTCAGCCAAGTGTCCAAAACTCTCAGCTTTTGATCTTTCTACACCTAATATAAAGTTAACACCTCTTGGTGAAAAGTAAACAAGAGGTTGTCAGTCAGCTAGACCAAATATCCGTTCGCTAAAGTTATAAATAATAATAAAGCGTTTTGCTTCAATGTCAATCAAAAAATATTTTTGGTTCAAAGCCAGAGCTAATAAAATGTTTGATATCTCCAACTTCGGCTCTGGCTCCACCAAAAAACTCTGACTCCGTGGCTCCGAGCTTTCACTCCGGCTTCCCAGCACTGGTTATTAGACAAGTTTGTTTTACCTACATCTCAAACAATCTACAAAATAAATAATTTTGTTACATAATTTATTACTTCTCTATACATTTATAGTATAAAAAAGTAATGTTTCTTTTTTTAATACTGATCAGATCAGAAATAAAAAGCAACAATTGAAATTATATCCTGAGGCTCTCTATTGAAAATTAACTAGGAAGGCTTCAATTGTTAAAGGCAAGGCAGTTATGAACTGACTAAACATTCATCAATGTTATGCAATTTAAAAGGAACTATTGTAAGAACAGTATTGTGCAAGAAGCAGAGCCTTAAATGAATGCTGTTCCTCTAAAGACTTTTAAGTGTTGAGATATTGCGGTAAAGATCATTAATCAATCTTCAGTTACGAAGCAGGGTGCGTTTCAATTCTTCATCATTATATTGTTCATCCTTTCTAACCTAACAATATCAAATAAGCCGGTCTTGTTTTTTCTCTCGTTTTTTTAAATACATTTTGTATATATATTTTTTCAAAACTATATTTCTTTATCGAGGTTTGGTCCAGCGTCAAACAGTAAATATTTTAATTTTTTATCTATTTATAAAAAATTAATATCTATCTATAGTTTCAATCTATATTTTAGCTTCAATGTCACATCAATGTAGAAAGTAATTTCCGTAACATGAAAAAAATAATAATGTCACACTATTGATATACTTTTTTATGTTACTGTAGTTACTTTCTTTATAGATGGAGTCCTATTCTTTATAGATGGAATGACAATATTGATATGCTTTTTTATGTTAGATGTAGTCCTGAAGATGTCTAAAAATATGGACGAAACGTTGTCATAAAGGTATTTTCATTTTTAACGCTGGACCAAACATCGATAA
>JAPFBL010000577.1:0-216643 GCA_026182355.1 Hermatobates lingyangjiaoensis
TTAAATAAATTAATTTAATATAAACCCTTAAATATTGTTCATTTTAAATAATCTAAAACATTTGTGACTGTACGGGATATTATCGATTATTGATCTGAACAATGGAAAATGAAATTTTGAAGACACACTATTGAAGATGATTATGATTATCACCTTCAATCTGAACTAGTGAAGATGACTATGATTACAAATCTGTACTATTGAAGATGAACTATTGAAAATGCACTCTAAAAAACTGAAAATGAACCGTTGAAGATAAAGTATTGAAGGTGAACTATTGAAGACACGTATTGAAGATAGTCTGTTGTGGGTGAGCTATCTGAATATGAACTCCTGAAGATGAACCGTTGAAATCAACAAAAAGATAAGACAACAAAAACAGCTTCGCAGAAAGAGTATGACGAGGTACATTAATATGACTAGTTCTATTGTGACTATATTGGTCTGAACAATGGAAGATGGAATATTGAAGATGAACTACTGAAGATGACTACGGTTATACCCTACCATCTGAACTATTGAAGATATAATCTAAACTATTGAAGATGAACTCCTAAACTATTAAAGAGAATCTGTTGTGGATGAGCTCCCGGAAGATGGAATATTGAAGATGAACTACTGAAGATGACTACGGTTATACCCTACCATCTGAACTATTGAAGATATAATCTAAACTATTGAAGATGAACTCCTAAACTATTAAAGAGAATCTGTTGTGGATGAGCTCCCGGAAGATGGAATATTGAAGATGAACTACTGAAGATGACTTCGGTTATACCCTGCCATCTGAACTATTGAAGATATACTCTAAACTATTGAAGATGAACTCCTAAACTATTAAAGAGGATCTGTTGTGGATGAGCTCCAGGAAGATGGAATATTGAAGATGAACTACTGAAGATGACTTCGGTTATACCCTGCCATCTGAACTATTGAAGATATACTCTAAACTATTGAAGATGAACTCCTAAACTATTAAAGAGGATCTGTTGTGGATGAGCTCCCGGAAGATGGAATATTGAAGATGAACTACTGAAGATGACTACGGTTATACCCTACCATCTGAACTATTGAAGATATACTCTAAACTATTGAAGATATACTCTAAACTATTGAAGATGAACTCCTAAACTATTAAAGAAGATCTGTTGTGGATGAGCTCTCAGAGCTAAACTCCTGAAGAAGAACTATTGAAATGAACAAAACGATAAGACAACAAAAACAGCTACAGAGAGAATGTGACGAGGTAAATTAATTACTAGTACAATTGTGACTACATTGATCTGAATAATGGAATATTGAAGATAAACTGCTCAATATGACTACGATTACCACATGCCATCTGTTCTATTGAAGATGTACTCCTAAACTATTGAAGAGTACATGTTGTGGATGAGCTCCCAAAGATAAAGTCTTGAAAAAAAACTATTGAAATGAACAAAAAGATAATATAACAAAAAAAACCAGCTTCATTGAAAATGTTAAATTAAACTGAAAAAGTGTTGTCCGATAAAAAGAAAATTACAAAAACAACAGGTTCATGAAAAAAAAAGAGGTGAAAGTATTATTTGTCATTGAGTTTAATGTCAGGCAATATCAATTTGAGAACAGAAAATATGATGCTGAAAGAACGAAAGAGACGGATGAGCTTGAAAATTACTACGGTCACTGGAGACTCACTAGAGATGTAATGTTTTATAATTTATTGAGTGCTTGGAAAGAGAATTCATAGACCAGTAAAACAAAAAAAAAAAAGTAATATAAATGTCAGTAATATGTTATTGCTTTATACAAAGATAACTGTTTATTTTAGAGGGGCTAAGGTAGAGTGGCGTAGCAGTGGAGGGGGAGGGGGCACGTGCCATGGAGGGGGGCATTTTAGAGGGGGGGGGGTAAAAATAGAAAATAGAAAAAAAATACAATAATAAAAAGCAAACAAAAAAAAACTGATATTTTATTTTAAAACGAGTTTTGAAGGTCGTATTCAGTTACTCGGGTCTTTGAACCCGCTGCATACATTAATAAATTGGTGAAGGGTACGGAACTTGGGCAACAGTTCTAGACACTGATCTGAATGGATGTTGTACCCAAACATCCAATCAAACAAAAAGATCGTAAGAGATGCTGGTCTGACCGCCGAGGGGGATCGGTTTTAATCTAATCTAATCTAAGGTTTTAATTGTTTTTACGTAAGTAATATTGTTTTTAAAAGGACTTTTCAACTATATTATTTGCAAATTAAAAAATAAATTTCTTTAAAATTTTCAAAAAACTAGTTTTTTAAAACGTGAAAAGAAAGTTTATTATATTTGTTTCCGTAGCCAGTTAATTTAATTTAACAATTTTTTTTTTATTATTTGAATTATACATTTTTGTTTTCAACAATCTTTGATTACATGACTGTATGGTATGTGTATACGAGTACTGTCATAAGATGAAAGTCTGGGACTAATAATAGCAATCTAAAATTGTAATTTCAAGAAAATAAATATTTTGAGGACTTTCTAGAATTTTGAAGGTCAATGGATTTTCAACAGCCAGCGAGGGAAGGGGGCTGGGGGTTAGGGGTTTTTGGTTTCTTTCATGCTAGCTTCTAGACTGGTAGATTCCGGGTTCAATTCTCACTTTTATCACCTGATTTACTCACACAGGAAATGAAAAATAAATATGAGCACTCGTTCTTCATAAAATATTATTAGAAATAATTTGCTAAAGCAATGTAAAAAATTTTCTGCAAATGAAAAGTACCAAGATAATAACGTATATCCATACTGAAACTTATTTGTTCATGTTATTGTAATTAATTTTGTATTAATGTAGCTATGAAGATGAAGTCATGAAATATAAACGAAACGTTGGCTTAAAGGTGTTTTTTGAGAACTGTTCGACGCTGGACTAAACCTCGATGAAGAAAAATAGACTCGTCATTATTCGGCTATGGCAGAGGTTCTCAAAGAGGGTTCCGCGGAACCCAGCGGTTCCTTAACAGACTGTCTGGGGTTCCGTGAAAAACATTTAGTAAAAACATTTTTCTAAAAATTTTTTTTTGTAGGTATGGATTTATTCTATATTTCTTGTGAATCATGAAACCGAATAATGTTTATATCTATATATACCCATAAGTAAAAGGAGTTAAAATTTTATTCTTATTTAGGATGAATCACTAGTCAGTTTTTTGATCGAATCTGATTCACGAATTTCCTGCTTTTGCAAAAGTAGCACTTCACACATTGCTGACATTTCCCACTGCCTACTTATGTGAAACTGGATTTTCCCTTTAAACTGCCATAGAAACCAAATACCGAAGTTTAATTAATGCTGGGGCTAACTTGAGAATCAAACTCTCAACTATAAAGTCAGAAATGATTACAAACCAAACTCTGTTTTAAAATTGCTAGTACTTCTCTTTTATTTGTTATGCACTTGTGAAAAATATGAAAATTAAAATGTTTTAGTTTTGAATTTTTATTCGAAAAATATACAATGCAGTAATATTACTTTTTTAATTGTTTTTCAACATACATACTATTCAAAAAAGGCATATAAAAATATTTATGTTATGATTTTATGAAATCATTAGAATCTGGGGTTCCCGGGAAAGTTACTGGAACCAAAAAGGGTTCCGCGTCAAAAAAAGTTTGAAAAACTCTGAACTATGATATATGGATGCTCAGTTTGGTTTGGAGCGGCGCCCACGAACAAGAAGTGCATCCAAGTTGTACAGAATAAATGTGCCCGCCTTATAGCTAGGGCTCCATGGTATATCAGAAATGTCGATATTCAACATGATTTGAGTTGGGAATCTATTGACTGCTACATTAATCGATATACCAACAATGAAGATAAAAGACTGCCCACCCATCCAAATCTCCTTGTTCGGGAACTGAATCCCAACCTTCCCCAATCCCTAATCCCTTAGAGTCCTAATAGCTCCCTTCCTGAACTAAATATGACGACCTGAGGGCTTATAAATAATATAGTATCTCAGACAATGAGAAGCCGCAAGACCATACGACCATGAATACGACTCCTTTCCCTGACAGACTGACGTACCCCTTATTGACAATGCTTGGTGACCTAAACAAAACCAGCAGGATGTGCACTGATGTGCATGAAAATATTCGTTGGACATTGGTAAAGAAAAATAGTGTAAAATATATGAGGTCAAAATAAGAAAATGTTTGAGTTGCATGGATTTATATGAAGAAAGAGAAGAGTTCAATGCAGAATCAACAAGAAAAATAAAGGAAATATTACCATTCGAGATGTATTATCGTGCCACAAGGAGCATGGGATAAACATCTGTCCTAATAACCAAACAAATAATTTATACAAATCAATTGTATTTCCATTGTTTTATAGATTAGTAAGATTATTTCTAGACTAAAACGGATATATTGCGTTATAAGTATTGTTTTCAATGTATATATTATACCTTCAATGCAGCAATGAAGCGTTTTATTGAATTCAAGACAATAACTTCTGTTTCATTTAAGAGCATTTATTGTTTCTTTAATTCTACTCATTTATAACATAAAAGATGAAATCATTACTTCATACAATAACATTGGCTTTAAAGTAGAAAGAAATACTTGAAGGTATTATGCAGATATTGGATTAAAACATTCATTGTGAATTAAGTACCTTTTCTTTATTATTTGGGAAGTACCCAGTGTGTTTAATACTTCCATTTTCTAACAAGTAAAGTCAAATTATATTTTTTTTTGTAATACAAATTCAAATAAATAATTGTTATAAATATTTTGATTTTTCAGCTTTATAACAATATACATAGTTTGAGCTTTCATCTTTTTATAAAAAAAATGCGTAAATCAGGGTTATATTTTGACCTCTACAGTAACTGATAAGAAGAATTCACTGAGCTTATCTAATCAATTATCAAACCACAACATGAAATGGGAATACAAGACTAAAATCTTTTAACCGTAACAAGCGGTCTTCGTCAGAGTCAAAAACCCAACTCTGACGATGACCGCTTGTTAAGGTTGAAAGATCTTAGTCTTCTTTTCCCATTTCATATTGTGGTTTGATCATTGATTGTTATTTCACATGTTTATCTGAAATCTTTTTATCATCTAATCAATGCGAAGTTTTCGTTCGTGTTTGGTGTCTGTATCAATTTATAAAAATCTATTATATAGACCGATATAATGAAGTATAGCTTATATATTACAATATAGAAATTATCATCAATAGAATATGAGTTCTATACCTATTTTTTTTTTTTTTTTGTAAGTAAACTATTAAAGGGCTAGCTTCGCCCAGTAGCAATGTGCTCGTCTCTGGACTGATAGGTCCAGAGTTCAATACCCTCTCTCCGTGGTCCTATACCCACTCACCGTGGCCCTATACCCACTCTCGGTGGCTCTATACCCACTCTCGGTGGCCCTATACCCACTCTCCGTGGCTCTATACCCACTCTCCGTGGTCCTATACCCACTCACCGTGGCCCTATACCCACTCTCGGTGGCTCTATACCCACTCTGCGTGGCTCTATACCCACTCTCCGTGGCCCAATACCCCCTCTCCGTGGCCCTATACCCACTCTCGGTGGCCCTATACCCACTCTCCGTGGCCCCACACCCACTCTCCGTGACCCCACACCCACTGTCCGAGTCCCTATATCCCCTCTCCGTGGCCCTATACCCACTCTCCGTGGCCCTATACCCACTCTCGGTGGCCCTATACCCATTCTCCGTGGCTCTATACCCACTCTCCGTGGACCTACACCCCCTCTCCGTGACCCTATACCCACTCTCGGTGGGCCTATACCCACTCTCCGTAGCTCTATACCCACTCTCCATGGCTCTATACTCACTCTCGGTGGCCCTATACCCATTCTCCGTGGCTCTATACCCACTCTCCGTGGCCCTATACCCCCTCTCCGTGGCCCTATACCCATTCTCCGTGGCTCTATATACACTCTTCGTGGCCCTATACCCCCTCTCCGTGGCCCTATACCCACTCTCCGTGGCTCTATACCCACTCTCGGAGGCGCTATACCCATTCTCCGTGGCTCTATACCCACTCTCCGTGGCCCTATTCCCCCTCTCCGTGGCCCTATACCCACTCTCGGTGGCCCTATACCCACTCTCCGTGGCTCTATACCCACTCTCCGTGGCTCTATACCCACTCTCCGTGGCCCTATACCCACTCTCCGTAGCACCACACCCACTGTCCGTGGTGGTATCTGGGGATATCACTGTATGTTACCATAAAAGCCAGTGTTTTAAATGTCTCATCTTCAGTAGTTCATAGAATTTACAGTCGCAAGTAGAGGAGTCACTGGATGTTACAGTAAAAGCCAATGCTATGAATGTTTTATCTTCAGTGATTTATAGAATTTACAGTCGAATGTGAAGGAGTCACTGTATATTACCGTAAAGGACAGTGTTGTGAATGTTTTATCTTCAGTAATTTATAGACTTGATATGCCACTGTATGTTACAGTAACAGCAGCCAATATTTTGAATGTTTCATATTCAGTGGTTCATAGAATTGACAGTCGAATATGGAGGAGTCACTGTATGTTACCGTAAAAGTCAGTGTGTTGAATGCTCTATCTTCAGTAGTTCATAGTATTGACAGTCATATGTAGAGGAATGACTGTTTGTTAAAAACTCTGCACACGTTAATATTTGTTAATATAGTATGTTTGCTTATTGAAGATTACAAACGATCTTTAACAGAATAAACAACCCAAAGAACAAGTGTTGAAAATTGATTCAAAAAGTTATTGGTCGTAGTGAATTGAGAGAATGTCGTAATAAGTTAGGGTGATATTGAAGTGGTTACGTGCTTGGCTGATAGGGTAGTAGAGTCCAAGAGGAGACGTGATGACTTTAGACCAGCTTTATTGCTTCCTCTGCCCTTCACAGTAAGCAATTTCATATTGAACTAAAAGACATTAGTGTCTTCGAATATACTGGCTCCCCAAAAAGTATAGTAATAATAGCAATTTTATTTCACAAAAAATAATTACACTTCTTAATAAAACAACATTCTTTTTTATAAAACTTATATACTATATATATATATATATATATATATACATATATAAGGGATCAAACCACAATATGAAATGGGAAAACAAGACTAAGATATATCAACCGTAACAAGCTGTCTTCCTCACAGTCAAAAACCCAACAGACTCTGACAAAGACTCAAGAAAATTAAAAAACAACTGGTGAAGAACAATGCGGACTCATCTTTTTTAAATGTATATATATATGTGAGATTAAATTTTCTGCCCACTTTTGTCTTAATTAGTTTTCTGGATTTCTTTTCCAAATCTCGAAGTCTTACTTTCATTTCTTTAGGAACTAGGTGTAATAACTCACCATATGTTTTGTTGTCCATTTTTTTATTTTTACCGACGTTTCGGTCTTCTTCGAATAAATAAAAAAATGGACAACAAAACATATGGTGATTTATTACACCTAGCTCCTAAAGAAATGAAAGTAAGACTTCGAGATTTGGAAAAGAAATCCAGAAAACTAATTAAGACAAAAGTGGGCAGAAAATTTAATCTCACATGTATAAATGAAGGACTGTTCCCCAAATATATACATATATATATAAATATATATATATATTAGTATAAATAGGGAGCAGACCTTCTTTTATACAAATTGTGTTAAACTAAATTGAAAAACTGCTCAAAAGAAAGGTATGTTTGATTAAGGACTGCTTTGAAAGAAAACTGGACTGCTTCACATAATATGTGCAGGTTGGCCACAACGAAAATGAAAAAAGTAATAGAAATAGAAATACCTAAAGAAGTATACAATGGGAAAAAACAATCTTATGTTAAAAAAATGTATGTTTATAAATATAAAATTTAATGAACACAAGATTAATAAATTATTAAAAATATATAAAGAAATTAACAAATTAAAAAAATTAAGTTGAAGTTATAATTAAGTGAATTAACAAAAAATTTAATATAATATATATATATATATATATATATATAATTAAAATAAGCAGTGACACATAAACAGAAACACAACAAAGACTCACTTTTCAATATTTCGACCGCCATTACGGTCGAAATATTGAAAAGTGAGTCTTTGTTGTGTTTCTGTTTCTGTGTCACTGCTTATTTTAATTGTTATTTGTCCTGCCGGACCGTTTTTCGTTTATCATGGTATATATATATATATATATAAAGATTTCACATAAACACGTGAAATAACAATCAATTATCAAAGCACAATAAGAAATAGGAAAACAAGACTAAAATCTTTCAACCGTAACAAACAGTCTTCGTCAGAGTTAAAAACCCGATTTTTGGGTTTTTGACTCTGACGAAGACTGCTTGTTACGGTTGAAAGGTTTTAGTCTTGTTTTCCCATTTCTTATTGTGGTTTGTCATTGATATATATATATATATATATATATATATATATATATATATATATATATATCTATATAGATATATATATATATATATATATAGAACACACCTATTCTATCAAACGGTCGATATATTATTGAATCTGTTATATATACATTTGGGTTTATATAAGAAGAAATATGGGTTTTTATGAGGATATAAGAAGAGTATATGGAGAAGATGCCTATGAAAAAGGTTTTAAATAAAACCGAAACGTTGGCAACGAGAGTTTGATTTTTTATCCTGGAAAATTGACCGAACCCCGATTAGAGAACACACCTATTCTATCAAACGGTCGATATATTATTGAATCTGTTATATATACATTTGGGTTTATATAAGAAGAAATATGGGTTTTTATGAGGATATAAGAAGAGTATATGGAGAAGATGCCTATGAAAAAGGTTTTAAATAAAACCGAAACGTTGGCAACGAGAGTTTGATTTTTTATCCTGGAAAATTGACCGAACCCCGATTAGAGAACACACCTATTCTATCAAACGGTCGATATATTATTGAATCTGTTATATATACATTTGGGTTTATATAAGAAGAAATATGGGTTTTTATGAGGATATAAGAAGAGTATATGGAGAAGATGCCTATGAAAAAGGTTTTAAATAAAACCGAAACGTTGGCAACGAGAGTTTGATTTTTTATCCTGGAAAATTGACCGAACCCCGATTAGAGAACACACCTATTCTATCAAACGGTCGATATATTATTGAATCTGTATATATATATATATATATATTTCATTACATCACCACATACAGGAGCACCAACAAGACCTGTGCCAACATTTTTATCACTCTTATATTGATAAAAGTATCGAGCATGGAATAGAAACAAAACTAAGTTTATCAGGACTTGGTCAGTTCTTCAGGTTCAAATTAAACTCCCATTGCCAACGTTTCAGTTTTTATTTAAATCTTTTACACAGGCAGAATGAAAACGGTTTAAAAAAAAACCGAAACGTTGGCAATGAGAGTTTAATTTGAACCTGAAGAACTGACTGAATCCCGATAAACTTTAGTTTTGTTTACATACAAATATTTACAAATATGTATATATTTATGCAACCCTCAGTTTAAAAAAGGTTGCCCCTGTCTATCCTAGAGTCTTGAAATGATTGCATTTCAAAACTTTGTTACTGTTTGAAACAAAAACAGTAACTGAAGAAAATCATCAGATTTGTAAAACAACTGGAAGTATTATTATTTAATAAAATCTAAAAATTCTAACTTATGATTCAATCTGAAAGCTTATAAGTGCGATACAACCATATCAATAAAGCCGTTTGACCGATCAAAATGATGTTATACCTAAAAACAGAGCATTATTTGAAGGATGAGTTGAGGAAATTATTTTCAAAATTACATAAACCAAGAATGTGTTAAAGATATTTTTTTGTTTTCAGAAGTAATGATTCTTTTTGTCGCAAAACAGCTTATTAAAACAATGAAATTTCGCTAAAAAATTGAACAGAAAATTAAAACTATTTATTTACACTGTTTGTATTGACTCAGAAATTTTTTTAGTGAGTCTATTGAAATAAAAATAATGTATAGAGTTTTAATGGAAAAATTTAAAATGATAATGACTTCATAAGAGATATAAGAAGAATAGAATATTTACATGTAAAAAAATCAACACCAAAATCAAACATATAATTTCTGATCCTTTCCATGTTACGATAGATTTGTCTAACAAAATCAATCTATATGTTACACCCTTGAACAAAACTTAATATAAAGTACACATTTCCTTGTGCATATAAATCATAGTTCCTTTTTTTGTGTAATATTAAAATATTGGAATAGTCTCTTTCGTTCTATAAAAAAGCTGCTATGTTGTTGACAAATATCCAGTTTTTTCACTATTGTAGTCTAATAATTTATATCTATTATTTTTAAAACTTTCAATCTTCCAGGTAAGAAAGTTTTCAATTATACTGAGAAGCCTTCTTTGAATTTGATTTGAGTATGCAGAACTGGCTAATTACTGATACATTTTTTCTCTATATATATTTACATTAATCTTACAACAGAGTATAGAACGCAGGAAAACAGCTAACACATGCTCAAAGTAATTCATGAGCTTTGACAAAAGGAGAGAAAAGTGATTTTATAAAAAACACTAGCAGTAATAAAATTCCGCGTATAATAATATTATAAAAGATCAAAATGTAAAACTTAATTCAAAATTGAAAACAATCTTTGAAAAATAATAAACAAATATTCTACATATAAATCGTGTATATGATTATAAACGATGGAAAGCAATATTTTATTTTCATTAATTTGTAAACACATTAAATTCATGAAAATATCATTAAATTTTATGTTCATTATTATTACAGCATTATCATTATATTGAACATGCAAATTATAAATAGAAATATATTTAGCATTGTTATTTGTCAAATTAAGTTGTTTGCTTAATTAATGGTATTCTTACTAATTGAAATTTTGAAATAGTGGTAATAATCAATTAAAATGTGTTTTAGAGAATAAGATCCAAAGATTTGGGAACCATTATATTTGATAAAGAAATAGAACTTTAAGATAAGGATATCAAATACACATTAATGATTTCATTGGAGAAGTATTAAATTAAAAGAATTATTATTTTCATTAGAATGAAACAAAAATTGACTTATGATTGAATCTGAAAGCTTTCAAGGAGACAAAATCAATACAAAGTTGACTGTAGGCCACTCCAGATTTTTAAATGTTTTCTTTTATGAAAATAATTACAAAGGAACAACAAACATAAAAAACATCTTTCTTCATCGTGAATTATACCTTTCTACCTGATGACGGGGCAGTTGAAATATGGTAATAAGATTTTGTGAAATCTTTTATGTTTGTTGTTTCTGTAGGTTTAGTTTATCTAGTTTGTGGAATCGTTGTATTTTATCGGTAATTATGAAAATAATATTTAATATTCAACTAATTAAGTAGTCATTAGAAACACAGAAATAAGTTAAGAAAGAATTTGTACTTACTATTTGAAGTATTATTGAAGGAATTAACTGGTTAACACAATAAACAAGTTTAAAGATTCTAACGGAAGCAGAAGACTAAACTAGAACGTAATTGAGCCTTTTTAGAATGACTAAGCTTTACCGTCACTCTAACCAATGCCATCTAAATTATTTCATTGTAAAATAGTCCCCTTCATGCAGTTTTTCTTATATAAACATTAATTTACTAAACAAAGAAATATATTGAACTATTTCTTAAAAAATAAAAGATATGTAACCAATATATGCCTTTAACTAATTAGTCCAAATAATAAAAATTAATAAAAGTAAACCTGAAATATAATTCATTTAAAATTTAAAATAATTCCTTATTATTTCATTTTTTAATATCAGAGTTTTTCAATTTTTATAATGATATCATAATTTTATAATGTTATAATGATTTCATGCAATCATAATATAAATATTTTTACATGCCTTTTTAAATAGTATGTATGTTGAAAAACAATTAAAAAAGTAATATTAATGCAATCTGTATTTTTCGAATAAAAATTCAATATTTTAATTTTCATATTTTCCACAAGTGTATAACACATAAAACAGAATTACTAGCAATTTTAAAACAGAGTTTGGTTTGTAATCATTTTTGGCTTTATAGTTGAGAGTTTGATTCTCAAGTTAGCCCCAGCATTAAGTCTACTTCGGTATTTGCTTTCTATGGCAGTTTAAAGGGAAAATCCAGTTTCACATAAGCAGGTAGTGGGAAATGGCAGCAATGTGTCAAGTGCTACTTTTGCAATAGCAGGAAATTAAGGAATCAGTCAGTTCCAAAAACTGACTAGTGAGTCATCCTAGATATGAATAGAATGTTGACCACTTCTACTTATGGGAATATGTAGATATAAACATTATTCGGTTTCATGATTCACAAGAAATATAGAATAAATCGATACACAAAAGAAATTAGAAAAATGTTTTTACTAAATGTATTTCACGGAACCTCAGACAGTCCGTTAAGGAACCCTTAGGTTCCGCGGAACCCACTTTGGGAACCTCTGGTCTATGGTATTTTGTAATGCAAAATTATTTATTTATCTGAGATGCACCTATGCGTAATTGTTTATCTGAGATAAAAAGAAACTGTCGAGAAGAAATCGTTAGATGGAAAATTATAAGAAAGTGCTTTGCATGCCAAAAACAAGCTACTAGCGTGCCATATTTGGCACGCATGCTTAGGGTTGTTCATCTCTTACTCTAGAGTCTTGGAATTTTAGCAATATCTTGGAATCTACAAAAGCAATAACTGATAAAAACATCAGAATTTTAAAACAACTGAAAATATTTTTTTTTTATTTCAATAAAATATTAAAATTTTGACATATAACTCAATATGAAAGCTTGTGAGGATGATTCAAGTAGTATGTTTGAAAAATCTAAATGAAATTATACCTACAAATATGGTATTATGTGCATGATGAGTTGAGGTAATTGCTTTCAAAATTACATTAACTAAGAAGGCGTTAGGGACAATTATTTGTTTTAACAATTTTGTTTTATTTTTTGACGCTAAACGGTTCTTTAAAGAACAATGAAATTTTACCAAAAAAAAACTGAACAGAAAATGAGTAATTTATAAAAAAATAAATTATGAAATTTCAATTACCCCAAAGACCAATAAAGCTTTAAAAACTGAATATTTATCCTGGACTAATGGATCACCAGCTATGCTTGTCGGAATTGTTTGCATTTACTTACTCACTTACTTATTGTTTACATTGGCTAAGAAATTTTTCAGCGAAAACATAAATTTAATCTATAAAATGTTAATGAAAAAATTTGAAATGATAATTACTTAATATAAGATGGAATGAAAATAGAATTTTTACTTGCAAAATATCAACGCCAATCAGACATATAATTTCTGATGCTTTCTATGGTATGATGGATTTGTTTACGAAATGCTCTAATCAATCTATATCTTAAACAAAACTTAACATCACGTATAAAATATAAAATAGGATCATATTATTCATATAATCTCTTTAATTCTACAGAGCTGCTATGTTGTTCACAAATATCCAATTTTTTTTGTAAATGATAAATTTTTAATTTATTTCACATTTCTAGTTTAATAGTACATATTTATGCTTCTTAAAAATTTTAAATTATACTGAGAAAACGACTTTTAATTTATTTGAGTAGACAAAACTGCCTAATTACTGATAATTTTTCCACAATATATATTTACTTGAATCCTAAAACAGAGTGCAGCACCTAAGAAAAAGGTAGTACTTACTCAGAGTAAATTAGATTTTAAAATTTTTGATAAAGTATTTTTAAAAAAAAATACTAGCATGTAATAAAATTACGAGAAGAATAATTTTGTAAAAGATCAAAATTAAAACATAATTCAAAATGGAAAAAAATTTTTCAAAATATATAAATAATTTATCCTACTTATAAACCAGAGATCATAATTTTTGAAAAATCGTACGACACTACTCATGTCTCATTAATTTATAAACATATTATATTAATGAAAATGTCATTAAATTTTATATAAATTGTTATTATTACAGCTTCAATATTATATTTAGCATGCAGAATATATAAACAAATATATTAAGCATTTTAATTTTTGCAATTACTTTCTTTGCTCAATTAAGGAAATTCATCCTCATTGAAATTTTTAAACAGTGATAATAATTAATTAAATTGGGTTTTAGGGAATATGATGCAATGGTTTTGGACACAACTACATTGGATAAAGAGAAACAACTCTATGACAGTCATATAAAATACATTTTCATGATTTTATTAGAGAAGGAATAAAGTAAAGAAATGTTGAAAGGTATTTTCTTTTAATTAAAATATAAATATGTTGACTCATGATTAAATTAGAAAGGTTTTGAGGGGAGAAAAATCATTGTGTTGATAAAAAGTTCGATATTTTATTACTTATAGTAAAACAAAGTGTACGCCACTCCAGGTCTTTCTTCATTTCTTTCTGTGGTTTAACGTTTAGTTGTTTAGTCTCTAATTTTTAGTTGGACCGTCATCAGGAGAGTTGAGATAGGGACATCAAGCGCACTTGTGAAGCGACTCCAACCGTCGCTTCACAAGTGCGCTTGGTGTCCCTATCTCAACTCTCCTGATGACGGTTCAACCGAACATTGGAGACAGTAACTGTGTTTTTTCCTTAGTTCTGTGTTTGTGATTCATCATGAAACGTATATATATATATATTCACTTGATAAACGGAAAGACGATCCAAACTGGACGCGATAACAGTTCAAAATTGAAGGTAGGTAGCACAGAAAGTAAAAGAAACACACTTACAGACTCAAATTTTCGGGTAATCCGTCTTCAGGAGAAAAGAGAAAGGGTGACCAAGCACATTGTAGACGCAACGGCTAGTAACCCGTTACTAGTTACTAGTAACCCGTTACCCGGCTAGTAACCCGTTACCCGGCTAGTAACAACAGTTAGTAACCGTTGCGTCTACAATGTGCTCAGTCTCCCTTTCTCTTTTCTCCTGAAGACAGATTACCCGAAAATTTGTGTCTGTAAGTGTGTTTCTTTACTTTCTGTGCTACCTATCTTCAATTTTGAACTGTTATATATATATATGCCAATTAGTATTTGTAGGCCACTCCAGATTTTTTCTATTTCTTAGTGTGGTTTAGACGTTGGTATATATCAACTCCGGCGTAACTTTTATGTTTCTTTCATACTTCTATTTTGCTCTCTGATGTCATAAAGAGAAAGACCTCAGAGTATTTATTTCTATTGTTTTTTTCCCTTTTGCTTTAAACTTCATTGATTGTATCACGTGTTTATTCTGATTCTTCTGCATATGTATATGTATATATATATATATATATATATATATATATATGCATTATTACATTTCTTTCGTTCATTGGACCTATTTACTTGGAAATGTCATTGGCGAACCTGATTTATAGTTCGTGAACCTATAGTTAGGCGAACCTAATACAATAATGAAAATAGCAAGGAGGTTAGAATCTGTTGACAAAAAGGTCGTGAATGCAGAAACTGCAATCATTTTCAATATATATATATATATAACAGATCAAAATTGAAGACAGGTAGAACAGAAAGTAAAAGAAACACACTTACAGACTCAAATTTTCGGGTAATCCGTCTTCAGGAGAAAAGAGAAACGGAGACCAAGCACGTTGTAGACGCAACGGCTAGTAACGGGTTACTTATTTAAAACCTTTTAAAAAAATCTTTATTATTTTTTTAATTTTTATTAATTAATATTTTTATTTTTTTAATTAAATCTTTATTAATTATTTAAACTCTTTTTAAAAGGTTAAATAATTTTTTTTCTTTTTTTTATACTAGTTTTACTGCACCGAAGTAAATTATTTTTGGTTTAAAAAGTTCTTAAGAGATACCAAATATGTTCTAAAAAAATGGTTGGCACGTGGAAAAAGTTTGTGTCAGAGACTTGGCTGATTTTGCCAAACACTCTCAAAAAGGTTGTCCACCCCTGGTCTAGACCAAACCTCGATAAAAAAGAAAAATAGTGTTAAATATATGTGGTCGAGATAAGGAAAACATTCGGGTATATATATGATTTCACATAAACACGTGAAATAACAATCACTGATCACCACAATATGAAATGAGAAAAAAAGACTAAGATCTCTCAATTGTAACAAGCGGTCTTCGTCAGAGTCAAAAACCGAACTCATCTATATATATATAGAGTCGCCGCCCTGCCTTCCTGCGGGACTCTTCGCTCTTCACACCTCCTGATTACGACGATGGTCGAAATATCGATGTGAGTTATGTCTGTGTCTTTCTGTGTGTTTCCTTCGTTTTGAATTTATTTTATATATATATATAAACTCAAAAATTGTTCTTGACCTCTTCTATTCTATTCTATGTTTTGTTATTGAGGGCTAGGTCAAATAAAAGAAAAAAAACTCTTCCTAGGCCGACGTTTCGATGTAGAGTTCTTACTCTAATTTTAGCCCTGAAGATGATGTACATATATATACGATGATGTACATATACATCGAAACGTCGGCCTAGGAAGGAGTTTATTTTCTTTTATTTGACCTAGCCCTCAATAACAAAACATAGAATATTTATATATACGAGTATATGCCAATTAGTATATATCAATTTTGTAGTTCATCTATTTCCACTTTTTATTACTTTACTTTTAACTTTCTAATGAAAACATAATATGTTAACTATACGCACATTTTTATTACTACAGAGGAAAGTAAACTGAAGAGTGTTGTAGAAATCCGCCATACCTTGTGAATCGTTGATGCAGACGTTCGATTCGTTTCGTATGTTGCGAATCTTCAAACAGGAGTCCCACTCGTTAAAATTGGGTCTCAGATGGCCCATTACTTTTAGACTAGTTCACCTGAAAGAGAAACGTTTACATGTTATTAATTCTTGATACAATGTAGTTATATAATTCAATGGTATATAATTCAATGTAGAAAAAGAAACATAGAGCATTCAAAACCACACACTTTAGTCTCTAATTTTCGGTTTGAACCGTATTCAGAAGAGATAAGAGAGGGAAACCAAGCGCACTGATACAGAGGGTCTCCAACCGACTCTGAACCAGTGCGCTTGGTTCTCCTCTCTTATCTCTCCTGAAGACGGTTCAAACCAAAAATTAGAGACTATAAGTGTCTGCTTTTAATTTTTCTATATTTCTTTTTCTACAATGAACTATATTTGATCGTTTCCGATCGTATTTCCAACTAAAGTAATGTATAAAGTATATATATATATAATATATATATATATATATATATATATATACAAATTAAAGTTATCATGACTCGATCAGTTCTTCAGCTTCAAATTAAACTCCCACTGCCAAAATTTTTTTTATTTAAAACCTTTTTCATAGGCTCATATCGCATCCATATGTTCTTCTTAGTACTTTACTATAGGTAAAGTATAGTGATAATGAAAAAATTCTAACACGAGATGTTGTCGGAATTATATGTTTTGAGATCCCAAAAGTCGTTTTATGATGTTTTTTCGATGATGTCTGTGTGTGTGTGTGTGTGTGGGTGGGTGGTTGATTATGTTAGCATTGGTTGTTACCACACTACGGTCCAGAATCTTTGATGGATCAAGTTGATATTTTACACAAAAATGGGCCCCATAGTGTAGATGATCCCTATTGTTGGACAAGAATTATGTATGACGGAAATGTCACTTTTTTTTTGCCAACAACCGGTTTTTAGAAAACATTTTTTCTCCTAAACTGCTAACTCTAGAGTTTTGAAATTTTGGCATTATCTTTGAGGTTACAAACGGAATAAACGAAAAATATATTCAGATTTTTAAAATAGCGGGAAATATTTTTTTTTCAAAAAATGTAAAAATTTTAATTGAGACTTATAATTCAATCTCAAGGATTATGAGAGGGATACTTGCTATACCATTTGACGGATCAAAATGTAACTAAACCTAAAAATTACACATTATGTGGAGAATGAGTTGAGAGAATTGTTTTTAAAATTACATTCTTCAAAGGGGTGTTACAGTAGAGTTTCTATATTCAGAAAATGTTTTCTTTGACACTAAACGGCTGATTAAAAAAGCATGAAAATTTGACCTAAAATGGAACGAAAAATTAGTAATTTAGAAAAAAAAATAAAGCTATAAAAACTGTTTGTTTATCCTAGACTAAGGGGTCACCTGATATACTTGTCGAATTTTTGATATTTTTTTTGCATTGTTTACATCGACTTAGAATTTTTTTGAGTGAATCTACTGAAATAAAATTGATGTTTATAATGGAAAAATAAATAAATTATTGACTTATATGACATAAAAAGGAATAATATTTTTACATGTAAAAAATCACCGCCAATAAACATAAATATATTTCCTTTGTCTTCCATGGTATGATAGATTTCTCTCATAAAATGCTGTAATAAATCTATATAAAACACTCTTGAACAAAACTTAATATCAGTTATAATTACTTTATCTTTGTGAATTGTAGTATCTTTCCATGATATTGAAATATGACGAATGGACTCTTCTCAAGAAAGATGATTTATATTTGTTGACAAATATCCAGTTTCTTCACTATTCTAGTCTAATAGTTCATATTTATTATTTTCAAAAATTAGAAGCTACTAACTATAAAAGTTTTAAATTATACTGAATAGCTGGCTTTGACTTTTATTTGAGTATGTAAACTGGCTAATTACTAATATATTTTTTCTCAATATACATTAATAGCAACCTTATACAGAGTACAGCAGGCAGGAAAAATATAACACTCGCTCAGAAAAAATTGGTATATATGATTTTTGATAAAAGGGAAGGCAAATGATTTTATTAAACACTAAGAAGCCATAAAATTCCCAGTATAATCATTCTATGAAAGACCAAAAATGTAAAACATAATTCAAAATTGAAATCTTTCGTTTGAAGGTTAATAAATGTAATTATTGTACATCCTTAATTATAAATTATCTTAAAACGACATTTTTTCTTCCAAGTTTATGTCGTTTTTCAGAGAAAATCAGAGTATTTTCTTGTTTTAAATTTAAAAATTTGACTTAAATATTCAATCTAGAAGGAAGTAAAGTAAAAGATGTAAGAAATCCACTGGCTATTTGAACAAAAGCCATGTTCTCTTGTAGGAGAATATTTCGTATCAAGAAATATTCACTTTGGCTTTTCAAAAATGTTATTACTGCTGTAGTTATATTAACGAGATTATTTGCATCAGCTGTGTGATGTACAAAAATAAGCTTATATATTGATAAGTCGATCAATCACTATTTGTACTACCTCAGGAATGAAAGACTAATGAACACATCCCATTTAAATGTTTACATTATGCTTAAATGAGACATTATATATAATATACCCAAGAAGTTTGATATTAAGTTACTTATAGTAAAGTTGAGTGTTGGCTATTCCAGAATTTATCCTTATAGAAACCCATAATTATTATCCCAAATATATAAATATTGATAAAAGCATCAACCGTGAAATAGAAACAAAATTAAAGCTTATAAGTACTCAGTCAGTTCTTCAGGTTCAAATTAAACTCTCATTGAGATGTTAAACTTTAATTTTATTTCTATTCTTGTCCGATACTTTTTTCAATATTTACATATTTGTTATAATAATTAATAGTTTCTATGAAGATATAAGAAGAACATATGGATGTGATATGAGCCTATCAAAAAGGTTTTAAATAAAAACCGAAACGTTGGCAATGAGAGTTTAATTTGAACCTAAAGAACTGACCGAGTACTGATAAAATTGTATTTTGTATATTATTATATAAATAAAGAGTAATAATATTTCTTCAGTAATAACTTATTACTGGTTATTTATTAATGGTAATTTATTTTCTCTGAACTAATTAACTTCACTTAATTAAAATGGTTTTAGTAAATCTATTTTATATTAGTCAGAGTAGAAAAAAAATGAATATCTGTAAAATGAGTTTCAAATATTAGATTTGAGTTGTGGAAACACCTCTGGTGTTTCTCTCATTAAAAATGGTCATCATATATTATAATTGCTTTTATAGTGTCGAAGTAAATAATTTGAAGAAACAAACTAATAAAGAATCTAGCAAATAGACAGCATACCAACATAAAATTGGCATATAGTAAATGCTAGTAGATATAGCACTTGCAAAGAACCTCTCATAGTTTTAATGTTCATAAGTTAGTTTCATTGCCTTCAGGGTTATTACAGGAATAAAACTTATACATCTTCTGATGTTAAGTTAATATCATATATCATTTGGTATTAACCTAGTTTCATTGTATTTAAGATTATACCAGAAGAAGTTTACATGTCTTCTCATATTAATATAGATTCACTGTTTTATGATTAATAAATGAATAAAACTTATACGTCTTCTAGAATTAATAAAGTTTCATGGTTTTTTCAGTGATTACAGGACTAAAGTTTATCAATTAAGAGATATTAATCATCATTAATTTATTATAATTTAATACAGCTATATTTTTAAGAGTAATTATCATTAAATAACTATTATTCCATTGGGTTTGGTGTTTCAATAAATTTACTTTTAGCTGTGTTTATATTTTCAATTAAAAACTTATTGCAAAAATAATATTTGATATATATTTATAAATAAAGTTTAGTAAATAGGACAAACTGATTATCAGTTTTATTAAGGATTTTTGAAATCTATACTCATAAAAACTCATAAAGTATTTATTATATCATATTCACTCATTAAGTTATTAATGATAATGATAATGTAATATTAGTATCACTCGTTTACAAATTACTTTAGAAATTCTATAACTGTTACTCATTAAAATCTTTATATAACTTTCACAAACAAATGACAAAATTACAAAAATATAATTGTCTCCTAGAGTTAATGATGTGAAATAAATTGCCTAAAAATAACTTTTAATGATGTTAACTGAAAAATACTAAAGTTCATTATGTTTGAATATATTTTAAGGTTAAATTCACTAACAGGGTTCTCTGTCATGTAAACGTCATTTATTGAGTGAATAATTTAATTCAAAATCTATTTTAAATTCAAAAGTAAGGATAAATTTAAATATTTTATGTTGTACCATGTGAAATGTTGGATGTTCAAGTAGAAAAGCAGTTTTCTCCACCAAAGATACGTTCGAAAACCGGATTCGAAGTAAGATGATATAGTTTAAATGTATGCTACCATACGAACGGCTGTGATAATACTTAAAAGAAACTAAATGTTTGTTCTAATCAAAATATATTACTGAAAAATAACAATGATATGCAATTAACTATTGATTAACTTAAAAATATTTAATTTCAAAATGAATTTAATGCATTAATTGATGCAATTAACTGATTTAAAATGAATGAAAATTAATGGAATGAAATTATGTACTATCAGTTTATGAAAACAGTACAGTTTTAAGCTACTGTTTAGCTTAAACACAGTGTAATGCTTTTAAGGGTCTATGCTTCTGCATATGTACGTATTATTATAAAAAATAGCTAATTAAACTTAAAGTATAAAACATAGAAAACAATTACTCTCAGAAAAAGAAAACGCGGAAACTATCTAATTCGCGTTTTCGAGTATGAATGAATGGTATGATGTTCCCCATAATTTTTTTACTCAATAATTAATATAAAGAATATAATTTGTATGATGTTTATATTACGATTTATTAAGTTTTCAGTAATAATATTAATCACTCTAAAATTAAGGTAAAAACTTTTATATAAAAGTTTTATATTTTACACAATAATTTAGTGAAATAAACGAAGGAACAATGGACATAACTGAATCTGAACTGGCAGTTTTAGTTGCCATTCCTGGTAAGGTTATTTTGGTTTCTTTTGAAAATAGTAATAGTAGTAAAATAATTTTTGTTTATAAATTTTTTACTGATGATAAGTCGCTTCTCTAGTTTACTACTGTATAAATGTAACCAAATTTTTAGAAATTCTATTAGAAACAGCAATAATACAGTGTTTTTTTGTTTTGTGGAAGGTTCTACTTGTAAACAACTTCATACCAGTATTTAATTTTCTTTATTTTAGTAATCATAGATATTCATGCAATTGCTTTGAAGTTCAACTAATTGCTATTTTAATTTCAGCCTTCAATTTTTATAATAAGAAAATGACTTTCGATTATCCAGTGGCAAGGAAAGATGAAGCGGTTAAAGAAGTTCTTTTTGGGAAGGAGGTAATTGTTTTTAATCAAAATTGATTTAATGTAGTTCATAAAACATTATGCCCTTGAATTTCGAATATGCAATTATTTTTTTCTGTCATTACTCTAAAATGAGTTAGAATAATTTGTTAAATAATATCGTTATTTATGGTGTCATTACATTAAGGTACTCTATGCATGTTTCGGTGAAACAATCTTGTATTGGTTTTGTTTAAAATTTAGTATTTGATTGAGATTACTTTTTATTGAACGGTTTTGAACAGGCACAGTTTCTCTCAATTCCTTACTTCGACTCCTGCATGTAATTTTTTTTTTATACTTTACTTTATATTCATAATAATACCATGTTACAATGTGGGTTTATTAGAGTTGGGGGAATTCCAGTTTATTAGAGTTTATTAGTGAATTATAAACGAGTTCCCACAAAATAATGTTATCAAATATCAATCCATAAACCTTTCTCAATGCCCTTGCAAACCATAAAGTACTGATAACCTTCTTGTAATATGCCGATTTTACAAATCCAAACATTTTCTTAGTCTAACTAGCTTTCCTTGATTTGATCACTATCACGTGTTCAGTTGAAAGTTATTATAGTGTCCTCCTTGTGACTGTATCCTTCTTTTTTCGATATATAGTCTTCTATTCCTTTCGGTTGAATAAGAACCAAAATTATTCAGTTTTTTAGAAAATGAACTAGTTTCCACCCTAGTTGATTCCTACATGTTTAGGAGAATCTTTGTTGTTCCTATTGGAATATCTGGTATAATCTTTATCTTTTACATTCCAACGGTTTGAAAGAAAGACTTCCATGAAACTTATTATAATAATCTCTCATTCCATTCACTCTTTGTTTTCTTTGGGTATTTTGGATCCCTTGTTTAGTTGAACAGTAACTTTCTCTAGAATAAGTCTCAGGAAGTTCTCATTTCAGTCTTATTTTTTATTCAAAGTAAATCTCAATATTTGAAGTTTCTTTAATTCTTGTTTAAATCTTTTTCAATGTATATGTCGGTCTTTGTCAAAAATTAGATCATCATGAAAAGTTTCTTACGTTTCTCTTCGAAAAACCTCTAGAGCAGGAAAAATTCCGATGATGCCTTTACAACTTACATATTTTTTATAACATGCAGATATCACACCAGAAAAACATATCAAGGTATTGTGGAGAAATTAAATTTGACGAGCAGTTCCGATCCTTCTATGTGACTGTTTTCCAACAAAAGTGTCTACGCGGCATTTATATTGTTGATTTGACTTATTATCATACCTGAAAGTTTCCTCTTTGAAATCAGCATATTTCAGTTGTTTACTATCAGGTCTAGTTGGTTTATTATTGTTTTTTTTTTTAATATCCTGAGTTGAAGGCTTATCGGGATGGGAAGCTGTCAAGCTAATCTCAGTTGTAGTTAACATTTTATTTCTTATAATCCTTTTAAGCTAACTCTACAGATCAATGAAAACCATTGTTCAGCTTACCTTTTGAATGGATCGGTGTCAGTACCACTGCTTGAAAAATACTGTAATTTGGAAGCTTGTTTGGCTCTTAAGTTATTAGTGTCAGATTGACAGTTAACTCCAGTTTAAACTGTGCCTTTTAGATATGCACGAAAGAAATGTCCTTTAACTGAACAATTAGGTAGGAAAATATTGGTGATTATGTAGTAGTAACGTATGTGGATGGAGGCAGAGAGGTGGCCCTGTGGCTTACATACTCTCCTCAAGACTTGTAGATCCGGAGTTCATCCGGAGGCCACTCTGGCCCTCGATTTATTTATTCCTGCGAGTATGTTAAACCGTTGGTCCATAGCCTCTACGATGTCAGTCGGTCGTTAAGGATATTATTGTTAAGTCGTCGGTCCGGAGCCTGTACGATGTCTGCGCTCGTTAAAGATCCCTACTCAAAATACACTTGATTGAGACAAAATTTAAGAATCCCAATGTAGAATCAATCTTTGTTTGGTATCACAATGAACTAATGTTGGGCCTATGTGTGTTCCCTTGTGGGACTGCCACTGCAGCCTAACCTAACCATTACTAATGTTGTAGCAGTCTAGATATAAAGCCAAGGGCTAAGGTTATAGTAGTCTAGACGGAGTACTTAGGACTAATGGTACTATATGAGTCCAGGCGACGAAATACCTAAGCCTAAGTTTGTAGAAGTGTTCAATACTGTAGTGGAATACAGTATATTCGAGATACTGTATTTCGATGCACTGACAGCATATTGAAGTCTAATAATATTCATATTACGTTATTATTCAAGATGTAGATAGATAATATAATAATATATTATAATAATAATAATTTGTTATTGTTACTGTAAGTTTTTTTTTATAGACTATCAAGGAAAAAGGTAAGAATAGAAAAGATAATGGAATAAGAAATGAAAGGAAAAAACAGCAATTAAAGAAATATGCAAAAAAAAATTAACTACACAGACAACACTGATTCCACAATGTAGATGATATATATAGGTAGGTTATAGGAAAATAACATTCTCAGTCAGTTAGGTGTTCTTGAAGATGGGATCCAGTAGGACTCGAAACCGGTCGAACTTTTCTGAGACTTTACGAGGTATGACGGATTGTATTACTACTAATTCTAGTAATTAAAAGTCTCTAATAATTACTGTCATTTAAATGATATGTTGTTGATATAAATTTCACAATGTACAATCTAATTAGATTATAATTCTAATTAAATTTATTAATTAGTCCTCCAGATTTCATTTTGAATAATTAATTATAAAATCATTTTAAGGTGATATTTTTATTTACTATGGATAGATAATATAATACAATACTAGGGTTACAGAGTAACACATGAGAAATAAAATCATAGTGTGGACTCTCGAGGCAAGCAATTATTGTATGGCATTTATTCATAATTAGTCAGGAAAGATACATAAGTCTTCATATAAAAGGGATTTGATTACGCAACGCATTTCCTTACTGATGCAGATGTACCTGATGATGACGACTAAGTGTTCGAAACGCGTTGTTTATGTGTGAAGACTTACTGTATCCTTCCTGACAAACCATAGCATGGTATTCTGAATGGAGATTAAGATTCTTTAAACAGTGATGGGTCTTTTAAGAACAACGCTGCGAATGAATTGCAGTTTGGTGTAGGAATACGTTATGCTTGATGTCCAATTATATATTAGCGTTATAATCTTAAGATTAAAATCCCAAATTATAAAAAAAAATGTAATGTCTTAAAAATTTAAGTTATATAAAATATAACATCTTCTTTTATTTTTTTTTTTTTCTAGATTCACGATCCTTATCGGTGGCTAGAAGATCCCTTTTCAGAAGAAACTAAAGCTTTTGTTGAAGCCCAAAATAAGTTAACCATTCCTTATCTTCATGATTGCCCTTATAGAGAAAAACTCTATGCGAAACTCACGCAGATGTGGGACTACCCAAAGTACTCCTGTCCATATCGACATGGTGATAGGTACTTCTACTATATGAACACGGGATTACAAAATCAAAGGTTTGTTTATTTTTTTCCTATTTCTTTGATTGTGTTATTAGTGGTATTAACTAGTGATGGGACGTTTATTCGGAATCGAGAATCGGAAATATCAGAACTTTGTTTTCAGTTATTGAAATGCTGAATCAGAGAATTTTAATGAAATCTTTGATTCTGAAAACGATTCTTTGGAGTTTATATGTTTAAAACTATAATTTTTGACCTTTACACGCACCGAGCCAATATTTCAGGCAATATCGTTTTTAAATCAAGTCAGGTTGTCATTGTACGATTTGCCCTTTAGCCGTCCCATGATCCATATAGGATCTATCTATTCCCAGTTCTAGGGGGAATATCCTAGTACCCCTAGAACGTAGTATTTATTTATTCACTTATTATATATATTAGCCATTAAGTTCTTCCTAGGGGGAATATTCTAGTACCCCTAGGACTTGTAGAATTAATTAATTAATCACCCACCTGTCTTTAAGTGCCATTGGTTAATCTATAAGTAAAAATTCGGTTGAATATCGACCTTTGACACTGTTGCGCGTTTTATATGTCTGTTGCGTGATGTAGTATCGTGCTGCCCGCCTCCGCGAGGTCCACCTCGGACGCCCCATGCTTGGTGGGTAAAGCATGGGGTGACAAAAGGGTAGCACGTATCAAGCGTCAGCCTGGTTTGGTTTTTGCGGTGTGGTAGCCGGAAGGCTTGGGAACACCGGTGAATCAAAACAGGATTTGAGAGACTGGGTGGGTGAGCGAGAGGATATATGATGGCGGGGGTAAAGAAGAGGAAACTTTTCCGAACTGCAAAACATACACGTATGTCCTGTACAAACACACACCGCAACTTACTTTAAAATCTAATCAAAATTATAAATTGAAAAGTAAATTCATTTAACTTGTTATACTATTTTTAATTTTTTTTTTAACTTTTTAGAGCTTATATTCATAATTTATTTTAACTTCAGAACTTTATCACATTTATTTCACTTTTCTGTTTTATATATATTTTTTTGCCATTTCATTGTTCATTTGTTTTAACTGCTATCGTCTGAGATAAGTTCCTCCTTGTTTGTGGGAATGCCCGGATAATGTGGGGGGGGGGGGGGGGGACTAATACGATAACAATTAGAGAGAGTCACTCTCAAACAAGATAAAACAAAGATATCAGTGTTACAAAAGTATCCCGAGATTTTGGGAAAATACCAGGAAAAAAATAACCTATATTTTACAGGTATGTTTACGTCTTAGAGCTGAGGAAACCAGCGCACACTTTGATAATTTGGATTTCATATAATGAAACAAAGTTCGTAAGATGAGGCAATTTTTTTTTTTTAGAAAGACTTTTCGTAAGATAATAATTTCGTATGAAGAAGTACCACTGTAGCAGACAAAATGAATAAATTCAGTAATTTGTTTATGCTGGTGGGGAACTGGACTTCTCTTCTCCCTTTTTGATCGTTTTATTATAGGTCAGTTAGTCAGGCCCTATAGGTAATTCCAGTTCAGAAAACTAGTTCGGTGGTCATCGTTTTTATCAAACAATTCAAGCAGTCAACAAATGATAATTAAGAGGTTTGTTTTGTTTGGAAGTCCGTGCGGTAATGGAAAGTAGAATATGTAAACGAGGTCAAAGAAGGGAAAAATTAGTGGTAACTGAGTTAACCTTTTCATTAGTGTTCGAAACGCGTCGTTTTTATAAAACCTTTTTTTTTATGTGCAGACTTTCTCCTTTCTTCTCTATAATCTAGTTGAATTTTTATTTCTCTTTTGGCTATTTTATCGCATATTCAATGAATTAAAAGGTAAAGTTAGTTTTTTTTCATTTAAATATAAATAAGTAACAAATTATGAAGTTTACAAGTTTTAAAATTACTCCTATAACTGTTTGTAGGTTTAATAATGGCTTATAATATTAACTGGAATTTAAAATTATTAAAAACGCAATATGACTGAAATGTCTATTGCTCTTGCATTGAAAGAATTGATACTCCAGTCCAGTTAATTCAAACTGGTATTGTGTTCAGTATACTACATATGTAAGAAGGACAGATCTTTTCTGAAGGACGTTTTTTGGTAAACTATATATATTTAAAACTCCTGAGGAAGCTGTTGGGGCTGTTCCTGAGGATGAAGGCAAATTCTTTCTTCATAATTACAGTGGATACTAATCTTATTTAAATTATCACAATTATCGAAGTAATAAAATTATACATATATTAACTTTTTTTTTTGCTGATTACAAAGGGGCCAGGGTAGCCCAGTTGTTTAGCTACTCGTTGCTGGAATGGTAGATCCTCGGTTCGATATTCTCACTTTTTCCTCGATATTTTATCGCGGGAGTTAAAAAAAATCTCAGCACAGCATCCCTCGGAGAGGAATGTGTTAAGTCATTAGTCCCCGAGCCCTTGAGATGATAGCTTCTCTTTGAAGACCCCTAAACTAAATACACTTGAGTTAAGACAAAATTTTAGGTCTATCAATGTATAATGAACCCTGTGATATAATATCTCACCCATTAGTAAAATGGGTGTCAAATAATAAATGAGCCACACTTTCCGCACCCTTCTTAGCGTGAGTATTGAAAAATAAAGATATTGCTTTTTACAGGGTAAGTTAATTTTTACAGTTGAAATTATGGAATACTAGCAGATGTACCCGTCTTTGTGGGGTATTTTACAAAAATTCAGAGATTGTATCTGTTATTTCAGAATATTATTAGAAATTATAGAATTGTAGAAAATATCATTATCAGTACATTCCATAAATGTCATCAGATCTAGAATTTCTTTTACATTTTGCAACTTTATATTCTAGCTTAAATTTTATTTTATTCTAAGTATACTTATCATTTAGTACGCAGGTAGGTAAGACTCACTTTTTTAAAGTGGGCAAATTATGATCAACTCAAACGAAATTAAAATCAACTAGCAATACCTACTTGCTATAGTATCGGGCAGTTAAAAATGCCAATATATTTTTATTTTACATAAAATTTTTGATCTTAAAAATATACAGGTATTTTTAGGTGCCTGATTCTGTAGCAATAGGCATTGTTAGTTAAACACCTGTGTAGTTAGCCAAACACAGCTTTAAAGTCCATAACTTTGCTTCGTTGAGTTTCCAATCCATTCAAATGTTACCTTTTAAGTTAGACATAGACAAATAAACTGTCAAAGTTTCAGTTATTTGTCAAAGTTTTAGGAGAGGCAGGCATTTTTCTAAGGGTGGATTCGGTTTGTTTAATGTATAAAACGTAAAAATAACTGAAAATGAGTCAGTTCTAAGCAATGTCCGGGGGGGGGGGGGGGGTTAGCTCAGTGGTTAACGTACTTGTCTTTGGGCTAGTAGTCCGGGGTTCGATCCCCACCTGGCCAACGCGGGAGGTGTATAAATCTGAGTACGTCGTCCCTCGGAGAGGACGTTAAACCTTCAGTCCTGACCCTGTACGATGTTATGTACTCGTTAAAGATCCCTACTCGAAATGCACTTGAGTTAGGCAATATTTAGAATCCTGCCAATGTAGAATCTGTAGAATCACCGATCAAACAAAATGCCGGGTAAATGGCTGACGGTATCACCAGCTACGGAATCGGTTTAAACAATTAAAAAAAAAAAAAAGCAATGTACAGGCAAGACCTTTCTTTTATTTGTATAGATTTCAAATTCCCTAGTATATCATCAGCTAACGACTTGTATCACACAAAATATGCCTTGCTCGCAGACCAAAAGGTGAACTGTCTTTTTTTATTTTTGGTATTTGTTTAATAGCAGTTACCAATACTTCCGGTTATTTGTACAGGTAATCACTTCAGCTGTTTATGATGAACATTGTTATGATTTCTGCGATTTAGATTACCTTCGCTAAAGGTGACAATATTCCTTTTTAAACGATTCAATTCCTATTCTCACGAGTTACGCAAGCTGTTATTGTTTGGAGTTTAGTCATGATTGGTGAGTAAAGATTCATTAACACAAGGATTTTATTATGCAATGCCTTTGGAACCCATCTTCCACAGTAAGGTGATGTACCTGATGATGAACACTAAGTGGTCGAAACGTGTTGTATAAAAAAAAAAATCCTTGTTTATGAAGACAATGTATCTTTCCTCACTAATCACCAGACCCTACTACAACTATTCTTTGCAAGACAATATACAGTTCTCAGGAGGAAGCATTAAGCGAAGTTTTCAATTATTTAGAGAAACCTATAATTCAAAAAAAAAAAAAGAAAGGAGAAAAAAGTGATGTTAGTTTGATATATATAAAAATAAAGCAATAAATTTATTTTATAATTAGGTTAGGTTAGGTTGCAGTGGCAGTCCCACAAAGGAACACACGTAGGCCGAGCATTGGCCCTTTGTGATACCATACAATGAAGATTGATTCTACAGTGGGAGTCCTAAATTTTGCCTAACTCAAATGTATTTAGAGTAGGGATCTTTAACGAGTATCTGACATCGTACAGGCTCGGGACCGACGGTTTAACGTCCTTCTCCGAAGGACGACGTGCTCTCTTTCTTATTGCACCTTTCATCTGTGTCTTCAGTGTTAGATTGTTCATAGTTTACCTTCTGGGGAGGTACTTCAATATTTTATACGAAATTTGACCCCTTATTTTTTACAAGCCTGATGAATTATAAACAAAACTGTTGAAATGTTTGTCTGTCTGTAATCAGTTAATTGTTATTAGTATTACTAAATAATAAAGTAATTTTGTTTAGTGTACTATACGTGCAAGAAGGACTCGAAGGAGAACCAAGAGTGTTTTTGGATCCTAACATTCTCTCATCTGATGGAACTGTTGCCATTTCAAGAACAAGTTTTTCTGAAGATAATAAAGTAATGGCGTATTCATTAACGAAAAGCTGTTCAGATTGGGTTACGATTCACTTCAAAGATGTTGAAACTGGTGAGTTTTCATCTTTTTAGATTTTATATTGAATTTTTAAAATTCATGTTGCTTTAAATTTTAAAGTAAATACCATTCTATATTATTTGGTTTTAGATATTGTCTGTTCTGTCTAGATATGACGGGCTTTCATCAATATTAATAAAACACAGCATATCGGTGTGCATGTTCGTTTCAGAAGTCATTATCTGATCTGAATAAATTTGTAAATTATCTTTCTCTCTATCCAGATGAGATTGTTGGGAAGTTTCATTACGATTAAAAATGTTTTCATAGTATATTTGCATTTTCCTATGTTTATACTACCTGCTACAGTGGCGGTAACATTGAACTACATTGCAGTAACTGCAGATATTTTATAGAAATGAGTTTTCGATTTTCACTGCTCCACTGTTCTGTTAAAACGAACCTCTATTAATCGGAAATATTGATGCCTTTAATGCTGCTGGTGGTGCACTTAGTGATTCCTTGAAAAGTATACAGTGATTCCTGATAGTGCAGTTGGTGCTTCCTAAAATTTGCTGAGGGGTAAAACTAAAGGGCAAATTCATAATGAAATTGAACGTTAATTAAGAAAACTAGGAAATACAATATCCACCCCTGCCTCTGTTCTGTTGCTGTGCATAGCTAGTACATGCAGCAAAACTATCTGACCTCTGCCATATTGCTATGCGTAGCTGCTACTTGAAGTAGAACTATCTGACCTCTGCCATATTGCTATGTGTAGCTGCTACTTGAAGTAGAACTATCTGACCTCTGTAATACAGCTGTGCATAGCTAGTACATGCAGCAAAACTATCTGACCTCTGCCATATTGCTATGCGTAGCTGCTACTTGAAGTAAAACTATCTGACCTCTGTCATATTGCTGTGCATAGCTAGTACATGCAGCAAAACTATCTGACCTCTGCCATATTGCTATGCGTAGCTGCTACTTGAAGTAGAACTATCTGACCTCTGCCATATTGCTATGCGTAGCTGCTACTTGAAGTAGAACTATCTGACCTCTGCCATATTGCTATGCGTAGCTGCTACTTGAAGTAGAACTATCTGACCTCTGTAATATTGCTGTGCATAGCTAGTACATGCAGCAAAACTATCTGACCTCTGCCATATTGCTATGCGTAGCTGCTACTTGAAGTAGAACTATCTGACCTCTGCCATATTACTGTGTGTAGTTACTACTTGCAGTAGAACTTTAACTTTTTATGGCTTTAAAATAAACCTCATGATTAACTTGGCAGTGATGAAATGCCATTTTGGTTCATAGGTGAAATGAAATAAGAAAATGGATATGCAAAAATATTCAGTTAATTTGAAATAGTCGGAGTTAGAGTTTGAGTTGGTCCTTTCAAATATCCAGGTATTGAATGTCAAAAGTCCCCAACTCACCAGCCCTGATATTATTAAAATTACAATATTCATTATTCGAATACTAAGTACAATACAAACTTAGTAAACACTGGACGTTAACATAGGGCGCCTAACAGAAAAAGGTACGTAGTATAGTCGACAGTACATAATGAGATAGGACTAGAACTTGAAGAGAGATGGAGGGAATGATGTCTAGCAGGTGGGTTAACAGAGGCAAGCGGCTGTAATTGAAGTATAAATCAAAGCTGGACTCCCACTACGCTTACTCAGCTTGACTCTTAGAACTGAAAGATAATCGGATGAAATCAAACAAACATGGAGTAAAGGAACATGTTGATCAGTAGTGAAATAAATAAAAATAAAATACAGTGATCCCTAAATTATCGTGATTAACTGGGAGCAGCAGAAACGACTGTACAAAATATTAAACCATGAAGTAATGTCCCCCGCCGCCATCCCATTCCTATTTTTAACATACTTTTTTTGGTATGTATATATGTGTGTGTTGACTGTCGTCCTTCCGTCAATTCACTTCTTCTCCTGAGGACGACCACCATAACGGTCGAAATATTGAAAAGTAGGTCTTTATTATGTTTCTTTCTATGTGTCACAGTTTATTTTAAGTGTATATATATACTTTTTCGATGAAAATACGAACTGAAATGGACAAATGCAGTTCAATGTACATAAAGAAACATAGAGAAATTAAAAACACACACTTACAGTCTCTAATTTTCGGTTGAACCGCCTTCAGGAGAGATAAGAGAGGGAAACCAAGCACACTGTTACAGAGACGCTTGGAGACGGTTCAACCGTCTCTGTACCAGTGCGCTTGGTTTATCTATCTGAATACGGTTCAACCGAAAATTAGAGACTGTAAGTGTGTGTTTTAATTTCTCTATGTGTCTTTATGTACATTGAACTATATATATATATATATATATATATACAATTAGATGAAACGATTCTTCGAACTGAATAAACTAGAATTTAAAAAGAACACATAGAAAGGAAATCACTGAACTCACTACTATATTTCGATGTCCTCGTCTTCAGGAAAAGAAGTGAATCGCTCCAAAGGCTGATAACGACTGCTGAGTCGTTATCAGCCTTTGGAGCGATTCACTTCTTTTCCTGAAGACGAGGACATCGAAATATAGTAGTGAGTTCAGCGATTTCCTTTCTTTGTGTTCTTTTTAAATTCTAGTTTATATATATATATATATACATAAAATATCAGTATTATCACGAAATAACTTCCTGTTCAGTTAAACCCTGTTTGCAGGAAGTTAGTTCGTATAATTGAATCTCTGCCTGAAGATCGTGAATGCCAAGACTACGGTTCTCTTTAATGATACGTGTTTAAAAGTAGATTTGCTACCTATTTACACCCATATCAATATGTGTATATAAAGCCCTATAAATACATATGTTAAAATTAGATTATTAAAGAATAGTTTGAAAGATATAAATATAATAATAGTAGTAATAATATAAATAACATACACATAATAATGTATAAATAATAAATAAATAAATAAATAAATATATTTATTATTTGTACAATTAATGAATTTAATATGTACTGTACATTCCTTCTTTCACACTTTCTCTCATATGATAATATATATATATATATATATATATATATATATATATATATATATATGTGTGTGTGTGTGTGTGTGTGTGTGTGTTTGTGTGTGTGTAAGTGTGCATAAATGTGTTGTAGAACTCTTTTACTGTTATAACAATAAACGTAACAATTTGAGATTGTAAATATTTTTTCCAATTTTTTAATTATTCATGAATACTTTTGACAAATTTGTGATGGACTAAGGGTACGAAAGTTGAACCTGGAAGTAGCGAGGGATCACTGTAATGTTAACATGAATACTAAAGCTTTAGGTGTAAGCCACGTTGTGAATATACCGGTTCTCCAAGCGAAGTTTTTCAAGTTAAGCAAAATTAAAGAATAGTTGAAAACATGTAAATAAAATATTAATATTTTAAATAACATACATAAAATAATGTTAGGATCGAAGAAGAGTAACATACAGATTAAAGAAACACACAAACTCAAATTTTCGGGTAATCCATCTTCTTCATGAGAAAAGAGAGAGGGATTGCACGAAAATTTGAGTTTGTAAGTGTGTTTCTGTACCTGCTGTCTTAATCTTCTTCGATTTTGAACCTGAATTGTGTCCAGATGGATCGTTTTTTCCGATTTTATAGTGAATAAAATAATGTTAAACAACATTAAGCGTGATTATACTTGGCTGGGTTACATTGTGTTGGTCAATTGGTAACGTGGTTGGTCGAGGTTTCATTTGTGCCGTGAACCACACCTTTCCTCCCTGAATCTGTATATATTAAATACAATGTTTGTTTGTCTGTCCGCTAGAGAAGAAATAAAACTGGAGACATTTAGATACAAAGAAACATATGGATCTTATATAACTTTTTTGGGGGGGGGGGGGGGAACTAACTACGGTATTTTGACTTTGATCAGCGCCCTTTTTTGGGATCTACCGCCTATAAGCAAAGCGTTGGGGCATAATCTACCGCCTGGGTAAGGGTGTTGGATAAAACAAAATGTGGAACTAAAAAATCTGAGATTCTTTATAAAAATAACTTACAATAAATTTTTATATTTGTTTGTTCCAGGTAACGATTACCCAGAAATTTTAGATAATGTGAAATTTACATCCATAGCTTGGACTCATGACAACAAGGGAGTCTTTTATGGGGCAAGTTATTTATTTTGATATATTGCGTTTTGTTTTAATACCATTTCAGTTGTTTTGGTATACCAATTAACTGTTGTAAAATAAATCCTAGCAAGTCGCTTGAAATCACCTGTTCTGTGTGTATTGCTGGAAAATCCATTTACACTACTTAAAATAATAATATTTGTGCATTTAATAAAAAAAAAAAGTTATTTAGTTGGTTCATTAAGTAATGAAACAATTAGAATCAATATTTCTTGTTTAATTTTTAGTGTAAAAAGTTTATAGAAATATATATAAAAAAAAAGTAATACAAAATTTAGAATTACCGGCAATATTTTAAAGTCTGCTTGATTGCATTACCTTTTTTTTTAAACTACCGTCGTGATACTCTGACACGAATTGATTGTGATGTCACTTCTTTGAAAAAGTAATTCATTAATAATAAAATCTATACTATTTTAAAAGAAGCCATGTCTGTCAGTCCATCCATCACAAATGCAAAACAAATCCGACAAGTATAGCAAATGATACATTATTCCAAATAAATTTTTAGTTTTTATAGGTATATTACCCTTTAATGTAATCGGAATTTCATGAATTTTTTTTTTGTTAATTGCTAATTTTAGGTTTAGTTTTTTGACATAATTTCATTGCTTTATAGTAAATTGTTTTGGCGTTTAGAAGCATTTTCTGATAACGAAAAATGTTCCATAACGCCGCTTTTGTTAATGTAGTTTTAAAAAGAAATATCTCATCTCATTCACCAAATAATGCTTTATTTTTATAATTTCATTCTGATCCGTCAAGCGGTGTGATCTCTAACATCCTCACAACCTTTCAGAATGAATCAGCAGTCAAAATTTTTATATTTTAAAAAGTTTTGTATTTTTACTTTATATCCAAGCAATATAGGCGTGGATATAAATATAAGCACTATTTTATGGTTAGATTTATTATTATGATTCAAAAAATAAATAAGTATTTTACTATAAAACTTAAAAGTACTATTCGCAAGTAGTACAAACTATGACTCATTGGAATGATTCCATAGGAAATATATTTGCTGTGCTTTTTAAAGAATCATGGAAGTATATTCTAAAATACATTATTTTCAAGGAGAGCGAAATTGTTTAGGCTCTTCATTTTCTTTTTTATAAGAAACATTATAGTTGCTTATAAAAAGGGTATACCGTAACAAATTTCGGTGAGATGAGTCAGTATTGTAAGTGACTGGCTGTTTGGTAAGTGACTAGTTTCCTTATTGGTGAGTATTATTTTTAGAAGTATCCAGAGATTGAAGGAGTGGCAGATGGATCGGAAACAACAGCTAATCGAGATAATAAACTTTACTATCATGTTCTTGGAACAAAACAGTCTGAAGATATCTTAGTTGTTGAGTTCCCAGAGGAGCCAAATTTTATATGGTATGTATTAACTATATTAGAGACTTCAAAAAGAATAATATATAATGAAATGGCTGGTGTTTATTTGTTTGTTATCAAACTCCTCCTAGGACAGTGCTTCTCAAATAGTGGGGTGCCCCCCCCCCCCCCCAATTATTACAGAAAATAATTGAAAAGCACTGTCCTAAGATTTGAGAAATACGAGTATACCCCCCACAACCATATATATAAACTCTAAAACTACATGAACCTGGATACTTGGAAATGCATTTTTGTTTTATGTATTATTCGTTTGGGTTGCATAACTTCATTTGGACTTTTTTCTGTAGTAATTCATATTTTTGTTTCTGTTATAAATGAGCGAGTAATCATTTTAACGACCCTATTCCGGTTGAGTAAACTACTACTGCTACAAGTAGTATTATTAGTAGTTGTCTATACGACTACTGGTAATGAACCATTACGTCTTGGATTCTACGTGGATGATATTTTATATAGTAAATATGTAAAAGCTACAGATATAAATCTGTAAAGGTTATTAGGTATATATATATACGTTTCACGGTGAATTACAAACACGGAACTAAGGAACAAACATACTTACTGTCTCTAATTTTTGGTTGAACCGTCATCGGGAGAGTTGAGCCGGTTGGGTCTCCAACCGTCGCTTCACAAGTGCGCTTGGTATCCCTTTCTCAACTCTCCTGATGACGGTTCAACCGAAAATTAGAGACAGTAAGTGTGTTTGTTTCTTAGTTCTGTGTTTGTGATTCACTGTGAAACGTTTGTTGTCCTTTTGGATCGTTTTCCTGTTTACAATATATATATGTACATAAAAGTCGGTAGTCAACAATTCATTCAGATTAAAATATTGTAAAGTCAAATGACTTTAAAGAAAATCTGAAAATTCATAATCTATAACAAATTTCATTCGGTGCACTCAAAATTCAACTTTTCTCTCTGTTTCATTAGAGCAGACGAAATTTTGAAAAAAACTGTAAACAATGTCACATTTCTTTACATTTTGACCTTAATTCTGTCAATGGTATAGGTGTCATATTAATAGTTTTATATTATTGTTGTGAACGTAAAAATTTGTTATTTCATTTGTTGATACCGTTTTCAATTGGTGAATTTGTTACTGTAAGAAAATTAGGAGTAATTGTTAAGAATATTCTCTCTGATTTCATGCGTATGATACAACATATTTATTAGTGTGGATTATATTTTGTTTTGTTTGATAGTGTTTCCAAGACATTTCTATTCACTTGAAATTTAGTGAAGTAATCTGTAGTACAAAAATAAAGAAAACAGGGTTTTTTAATATTTTAAACAAAAAATAGTGAAATTAATTAGTATTATTGCATATTCACTGACACGAAGCCGGATTGGAGTATTTATGATAAACGTATAAATGGAATATGATTTTGTTTTTAAATGAAGGAGGTTGTTGCTTTGAAGAAACACCAACAAGCTGTTTGCTTTGACGGGATGTTTTGCCTAGTGGGTGATCCTTTACCAGAGATGATTTGGTTTGTAGCGATGCCGAGGTAAGCGACTGCGGGGAATGGTTGCTGGTGATGCCCCGGAAGCTGTGCAAGGATAACCTCCTCTACTATTGCCATCTGGCGTCGCTGCCCAATGGAGGAGCCATTACAGGCAAGCTACCTCTTACGCAGGTCATCCACAGGCTGGAAGCTGATTACATCGTCAGTATCACCACTAAATATCTGATTCCAGTAAAAAGTAATACTTCACTACAAGTAAAATAGTTGGACACTTTAAGGTTTGTCTGGTCAAAAAACTTGGGATTATAAACGGTCAGAGAAACATTAAATATAAATACGTTATTGAGTATTTATTAACTTTCTTTTACTGGTTTTACATATCATGACAAACGAAAAACGGTCCAGCAGGACAGATAACACTTAAAATAAACTGTGACACATAGACTGCAACATAACAAAAACTCACTTTTCAATATTACGACCGCCATTACGGTCGAAATATTGAAAAGTGAGTATTTGTTATGTTTCAGTCTATGTGTCACAGTTTATTTTAAGATATATATATATCTATATATATATTGTTAAAAAGATTTCACATAAACACGTGAAATAACAATCAATGATCAAACCACAATCATCAAGTAACGGTCTCTTCAAACTTGATACTTACGTTACGAGGGCAATAGCCTCTTCTAAGAGGGTTGACAGCTAGCGGATAGTTTTTTACTCTTTCTTACTGTACTCCTTTGGTTCCCCAAACATCCCTTTCTGGACATTATGGTAGTCCTTTCCTGCGCCTTCACCCTTTTAAAATACCACTCTTCCCTCCCACTCTTCTCAACCCCTCACCAGATGTTTTCTGCATTTAGTGTTTCAGTTGGGTTTTTGACTCTGACGAAGACCGCTTGTTGTGGTTGAAAGATCTTAGTCTTGTTTTCTCATTTCTTATTGTTGTTTGATCATATATATATATTGTATGTTTTGTTATTGAGGGCTAGGTCATACAAAAGAAAATAAACTCCTCCTAGGCCAACGTTTCGATGTATTTGTATATCTTCTTCAGGGCTAAAATTAGAGTAAGAACTATAATACATTTACCAAAACCATCTACAACTCACATAGAGAATAACACAAATTATTGAAACCAACAGATACATACAAAAGGTTATTTTATAATCAGAGTCGTTAAGTACACATCTATTTCAAAGTATCAAACAAAAGGAAATTAGTTTTACCTTGGAAAGTGTGCTAATGGTTATTTAACCATTAGTTAATGATGACCTAGCCCTCAATAACAAAACATACAATAGAATAGAAGAGACCAAGAACAATTTATTGATTATATATATATATATATATATATATATATATATAAAGATTTCACATAAACACGTGAAATAACAATCAATGATCAAACTACGATAAAAAAATGGGAAAACAAGACTAAGATCTTTCAACCGTAACAAGCGGTCTTCGTCAGAGTCAAAAACCCAACTGTTGGGTTGGACGAATACCGCTTGTTACGGTTGAAAGATCTTAGTCTTGTTTTCCCATTTCTTATTGTGGTTTGATCATTGATATAATATATATATATATATATATATATATATGTATATAGTTCAATGTAGATAAAGAAACAGAGAAATTAAAAGCACACACTTACAGTCTCTAATTTTCGGTTGAACCGTCTTCAGGAGAGATAAGGGAGGGAAATTAAGGAGAGCGAAAATAATATTTAGTTAGTTATTAAATAGTGTTAGATGTAAATAGTGTCAGAAGGTGTATTTATGTAAGGAAAAGTTTGGGCCAGTTGATGTTTTTATTCCCCGAGCCTGTAGGACATTAGAGAAACTCTCTAAAAATGTAACCACAGATGAAATTAGCATAACATTTTTAGAAAAAAAAATATGTATAAGGTTTTGTGTTTACATTACTTAGAACTGACTCATTTCAAGTTATCTTTATTTTTTTATACATTAGAGAAACTGAATCCACCCTTAGAAAAAATTCTGTTTCTTTGTTTGCTCGCAAAATTTTGTCACAAGTAAACTCAGCCTCCATAAGTCTTTCTCAGTAGATTTATGTATGTCTAACTTAAAACCTAAGATTTGAATATAAAGGAAATTGAACGTAGAAGTGAAGTTATGGACTTTTAAACTGTGTTTCGCTAGCTACATAGACAGTTTTATTTTAAAAATGTACAGGTGTATTTAGGTGCCTGATACTGTAGCAAGTAGGTATTGTTAGTTGTTTTTAATTTCGTTTCCGTTTATCATAATTTGTTCGCTTTATAAAAGTAAGTCCTACCTACCCAGGTACTAAACAAGAAGTGTGCTTAGAATAAAATCAAATTAGAGCTTAGTATCTAAAGCTGCAAAACGTAAAAGAAACTCCAGATCTAATGACAATTATGGATTCTACTAATAAATTTTCTAAAATTTCTGTATTCTAAATTATATTCTATAATTTCTAATAATATTTTGGAATATCATCTAAGAATTTTTGTAAAATATGCGTCAAAGACGGGCACATATAGTTTATTATAAACCATCACAGTAATGTCAATTATAAGAAAATATTAAAGATATTGAATTGAATATTATAATAACAAATAAAAGTAATTTAGTTTTACTGGCATTATTTAATTTGATGCTTATATACTCCGTACTTATATTTTCTTTTTGATTTAAGCAAATACTAACAGATAGTATAAAATTGTAACAAATCTGGAGTGCCGTGCCCTACACCAGGCTTCACTATAAGTAAAAAAATACCAAACTGACTTACAACATAATGATGTTGTCTCCTCGAAAGCTTTCACATTCAATCATAAATCAAAATTTTTACATATCATTGAAAAAATACCTGTTTGTTCTTTTAAAAATTTGAACTTTTCTTTCATTTATTCTTTTCTGATTAAATCATGAATATGTACTTTATGTCACCGTCTTAAAGTCCTATCTCTTTATCCAATATAGTGGTTCCCAAAATCATTGCATCTTATTCTCTAAAATTCAATTTAGTTGATTATTATTACTATTTAATCATTTCAGTGAGAAAGAATTTCATTAATTAAGCAAAGAAATAAATTTGAAAAATTAAATGGCTTAATATATTTATATCTTGCATTTAAATTTATCTAAATTAAAAAAATAATAAGAATAAGTTTATTGAATTAACACAGATATCATAGAAAAACGTCATAAAACAACTTTAGGAACCTCAAAACATGAAATTTCATCAAAATCTCGAGAGCTAAGTTTTTTATGATCACTAAATTTTACTTATAGTAAAGTAACAAGAGGCTGCAATTAAAAAACATTTTAATCTCACCTTGACTGCTTGTTTGGTGGATGCTAAAACGAGAAGCTTTTGACGGCTTTTTAGCACTTTATACGTTGTTTATGTTGTTTCATCGCTAGAAGATGAAAATGTTAAAAAATACTTAACAGTCAATTTTTAGCTTATAAAATTTATAACTATAATTTTTATGGTTTTGTATTATTTTATAATATGCTTTCATTCTTTAAGCCTTACGATATGGAGTTGCTCAAATTAAACAAAGTTTTTTCTTTTTTTTTTTGTTTTTAAATTGTTATTTTCAATTTAATGATGTGACTAATTGTTAATATTGATTTGTTAATAGTATATTACGAACAATGGGTCTGAGTTTGTGCTGAGGACGAATAAAGATGCTCCGAACTACCAGCTGATAAAGATAGACTTGAGGAAGCCTGACTCGTGGACAACACTGGTGCCTCAGCATGAGTCAGACGTTCTGGACTGGGCTACTCCGGTGGCACAAGACAAACTGGTCCTGTGCTATCTGCACGATGTTAAGGTGAATTTCTTCTTTCATCATGTTCGATTTGATTTTTTTTTTGTCTGTAGTCTTACCTGTTCAAACAAGAAACCATGTTTGAAGCAGTTAAACATGATTACAACATACCTCAGTATGTTGTAACAGTACTGAAATTCATCATGATTCATGTTCTTGACCCAAGATTCATGATTTCTTTTTTATTTTAGAGTTGAGGTCTTATGATTGAAACTAATTCTTTCGCCGACATTTCGTCATATATTTATGTCATCTTCAGGGCTATGACAGGTTTTTTTTACAATTAGCGCTATTACTACTACAATTCTGGTTATTGTTTACAATTTAAATTTATAAATGAAGTGTAATAGAGAGTAGTGATTAAAACACTTTAACTTAATAAAACGGTCGATATCCTCAAACAACTTTTCGTCAGCAATTGAGAATTGAAAAACATATCAAAGAATTTATGGATAAACAAAACAAAGCCAAAAAGAGGAAAGAATAAGAGCAGGGTAACACTTTCAAAATCTTCTATAACAACCAATATTCTGAAAGCTACAAACAGACAAGCGAGTTCTAAAGACCATAATAAAAAAACAATATTGATGGCAAAAAAAAAAAGAAGACAAAGTAAACATTATTGTGTATTATAGCAGCAGAATAACGAGCCACCTCATTATAAGAAACAACCCAAGAAACCTAAGTCCCTTCAACAAACGAATCTGATATATGAGTTCACATGCCCAAACAGAAACTGTGAGTTCCGCAATCCTTCATATATCGGATCGACCACAACAACCTTGTCAGGGTGTCCCACAATGCATATCTCTACAGGAGGGCCAAAGAACCACATGCAGAAAATACATAAATTCAAAATAAACCGTGAAACACTTGTCAAAACACAAAAATAATAGCAAGAGAAAACGATGAAAGAAGATTACGAATAATAGAAGCATTGTATATCCTAGAGAAAGCCCCAGATATAAATAATCAAAGTTTGAATTTTAGCAGAGTTCTAAGGTTATTCGCCAACGCCAATACTTAGTGCGAGGGACTGCAGGGAATGACCCGCTACATACCTGAAACGACCCCACCCTCTCCCATCAACCACCCAACAGATGTCTCAACCCCAACTAGAAATGGTTAAGTTTTGTGGATTGACTCTTACACAATGTGACATAACATTGTAATATACTCTATACTTTAGTCGTAAGCTTAGCCTGATAATGGCCTAAGAGACCGAAACATGTCGTCGTTTTATTGAAAATAATATTTAGTTAGTTATTAAATAGTGTCAGAATGTGTATATATGAAAGGAAAAGTTTGGCAACTCAGAAGAGCCTGCAGGACATTAGAGAAACTCTCTAAAAAGGTAGCCAAGCATGAAATTGACATACAATTTTAAGTATATATATATATATATACACTTTAACACATAGAAAAGAACACAGAAAGACACTACAGAACTCACTTCGATATTTCGACATCCGTCGTCATCGGGAAGAAGTGCGAAGTACTCGCGTTGAGAAGCAAACTACTACTCTAGAGTACTACTCTCGTAGTTTGCTTCTCAACGCGAGTACTTCGCACTTCTTCCCGATGACGACGGATGTCGAAATATCGAAGTGAGTTCTGTAGTGTCTTTCTGTGTTCTTTTCTATGTGTTAAAGTGTTTATTGTCCACACGGACCTTTCATTTTATATATATATATATATATACATATATATATGTATAATGATCAAACCACAATAAGAAATGGGAAAACAAGACTAAGATCTTTCAACCGTAACAAGCGGTCTTCGTCAGAGTCAAAATCCAACTGACCCAACTGGTTGGGTCAAGACTTATGAAAGTCTTGTTTTCCGATTTCATAATGTGGTTTGATTTTTATTTCACATGTTTATGTGAACTCTTTTTATACATGTATATATAACAGTTCAAAATTGAGGATAGGTAGCACACAAAGTAAAGAAACACACTTACAAAGTCAAAAGTGTATGTATATATTTATAATGATCAAACCACGATAAGAATATATATATATATTGAATTTCTGATTACAATTAATATTCATATTATTTTATTTTGTTATCATTTAAATCGTCATTGTCAGGCGGTCTGTCCAGCCATAGAACTGTTATTGTTAAATGCAATCTTTGTACTTTTAACTACAACAGTGGCATAGTTGAAAAGAAAGAAGTTGTCCCTGCGTTTTATTTTTTCCATATGTTAATCTTGATACTCGTAATCATGATCGTAGGTTTCGTAAAATAGTTATTGCCTAAAGTAATTAATACTTTATTTCTCCTTTTTTAGAATGAGCTGCGTATTGTTCGACTAGATAATGGAGAGCTGATAAGAAATCTGCCAATACCTCTAGGAACTATTACTGGATATTCTGGAAAACGGAAATACACTGAGATATTTTATCAGTTTACCTCGTTTTTAAATCCAGGAATAATATATCGATGCGACCTCTCCAAAGATAATGAAGAACCAACGGTATTTAGCTATCATTTTTTTTTTAAAAAAAGAAAGTAATTCTTGTTTTTGAAAATGTTTTTATTAATTTACAAAAATTGTTTTTTGTTGTTGCAGGTCTTTCGTGAAATTATATTACCAGGGTTCAACCCAAATGATTTCGAACAAAGACAGATATTTTATGATAGTAAAGATGGTACAAAAGTACCGATGTTTATCATGAACAGAAAGGTACTGTTGATTTCAATAATAACTAACGTTTTAGTTAGTATCAGAGGTATAAAATGATTATTCATCGAACAAACTAACAAAAAAAAATAGAAAAATAATTGAAAATACTGATTGATAAATTAATAGACTGGCTTAAGTATCCACTTTCAATATTCTTGATAATGGTCCGTTAACATGCTAAACATGTTTAATTGGGAAGACATTCACATGGAATTATGATTTTGTGTATTTGAGAATACTGATTGACAAATTGATGTACACTCGACCCTCTATTTCCGTACTAACAGAGATCGAGACAAGTCCGGAAACAGAAAAGTCGGGAAATTGGTAACACTGGTAAGTGGTAGCCTAATGGTGGGTAGGGCAGGCTAAGTGCTTGACAGCATGCCAAGACGTACTATATAGATAATCTCACTAAAACTTTCTAGAAGGGCTAGGCTATCTCAAATTAATTTACTTTATCAGACAACAAATATAATTTAAATCAATACTATTATATATATATATATATATATATCAATGACCAAACCACAATAAGAAATGGGAAAACAAGACTAAGATCTTTCAACCGTAACAAGCGGTCTTCGTCAGAGTCAAAAGCCCAACTGAACACTAGATGCAGAAAACATCTGGTGAGGAGTTGAGAAGAGTGGGAGGGAAGAGTGGTATTTTAAAGGGTGAAAGCGCAGGAAAGGACTAATGTCCAGAAAGGGATGTTTGGGGAAACAAAGGAATTCCTTTCCTTTCCTGCGCTTTCACCCTTTAAAATACCATTCTTCCCTCCCACTCTTCTCAACTCCTCACCAGATGTTTTCTGCATCTAGTGTTCAGTTGGGTTTTTGACTCAGACGAAGACCGCTTGTTGAAAGATCTTAGTCTTGTTTTCCCATTTCTTATTGTGGTTTTGGTCATTGATTGTTGTTTCACGTGTTTATGTGAAATCTTTTTATTTATATATACACGTATATATATATACATATTTAACTTTATCATGAACAGAAAAAATGTAAAACTTGCTTAAGATAACGAAATTGGAGTATGCTAGGTTATTCGGTCTCACCCTGCCCTCATTGTGAATGACTTATATCCGGATGATAATTTATGAAATTTGAATGAAACAAAAGTTCGGAAACATGAAAGTACAATTTCTTGAAGTACGGAAACTCGAGGGTCGAGTGTACTAGTCTTAGTAACCACTTTCAATAGGCCTTTGCTAACGGTCCGTTGTGAAACAAGTTTAATGGGGAAGAAAGTTACGTGGAGTTATGATTTCATGGGTTAAATATATGAAGTGATCAGTAATCAATTTTATTATAAGTATGGCATTAACAATAAATTTATTAATTTTTTTTCAGACTGATATATCTTAATTTTATTAAAATCTATAGAGTTTTTGTTTATAGTTTATTCATAAAATTGAATTTCTTGCAGTTTTAATTGTTGTTGAAATATGTGTTGTTTTTGCTTAGGGCATTAAGATGGATGGTAATAATATTTGTCTTCTGTACGGGTATGGAGGCTTTAACGTGTCGATCCAGCCAGTGTTCAGCGTCAGCAGGATAGTATGGATGAAGCACATTAGAGGAGTGTTCGCTGTGGCTAATATCAGAGGAGGTGGGGAGTTTGGCGAGAAGTGGCACGAAGGAGGACGTTTGCTGAACAAGCAGAACGTCTTTGATGACTTCATCGCTGCTGGCGAGTATCTGATAAGGACTGGTATCACTTGCCCGAACAAGTTAGCCATTCACGGCAGTTCTAATGGAGGCCTGCTAGCAGCGGCTACGCTCAACCAGAGACCTGACCTTTTCAAAGCAGGCATTGTGCAAGCAGGGTTCGTAAGCCGTAGGTTTAATATTTATAATCTAGCACTTCAGTATTGTTCAGTGAGAACAAGTTAGCCATTCACGGCAGTTCTAATGGAGCCCTTCTAGCAACGGCTACACTCAACCAGAGACCTGACCTTTTCAAAGCAGGTATTGTGCAAGCAGGGTTCGTAAGCCGTAGGTTTAATATTTATAATCTAGCACTTCAGTATTGTTCAGTGAGAACAAGTTAGCCATTCACGGCAGTTCTAATGGAGAACTGCCTTCTAGCAACGGCTACACTCAACCAGAGACCTGACCTTTTCAAAGCAGGTATTGTGCAAGCAGGGTTCGTAAGCCGTAGGTTTAATATTTATAATCTAGCACTTCAGTATTGTTCAGTGGCGCTTTTTTATCTGGTGGGATGATTATTGCTTATTATAATTCAATTTTTTTTTATTTTTATCCTCTCAAAATGCCCTACCGCCACCACTCCCCTTGCTAGGCCACTGGTGTTGCGGTGAAAAAGAAAGCTCAAATTGACCTGATTGACACTTTGTTTTGAAAACTGACCTCAGATGTGATGAAGAACTAGGCTCAAATTGATCTGATTGACACTCTTGTTTTGAAAACTGACTCAGATTATAATTTAAGCTGTGACCTTTTTGTTTTTTTTTTTTGTAATTTCTACTGCATGTTCTAATGCACTGAACGCATCCGATAACTGTCTCCCTGTGGGTCACAACACAAGCAACCATGTTACTGCTGTTCTTGGTTCTTCTTTAAATACCATCTTAATCAAGGCATTGCAAATTTCGTTACTGCGATGTACCCTGAAGAAATTTAAAAAAAAATAACTGAAAGAATACAAAATATATTATTCAAACTTTATTTTAACAAAAAAGCTATTCTAACTTGAGATTTTCGTACTTGACTGATTGCCCCAAAACAGTACAGACAATTCTCGGTATACGTTTTAGTTACATTCCGAACGGCCGAACATCAGTTGTTACTGTACGTTCTGGTAATGTATGCGCTTTCGTACTGTACTATACATACATTAATTCAATTGCCCTGTCTTATAAAATATCCCTCAATCCGGTATTATAAACATAATATTATTAAATAATATAGGGTAAAAAGCTAATGAAATGGTCTCCACATATATAGTTGAGAATAGTCTGAACATGGTTTTATCTATCTTTCAAAAAACATCATACACCTTTCATGGGGTCAATTTCATTAAAAACTCCTTCCCCTTTTTAATAATAGTATTAAATAACTTTTCAATTTTTTGAAAGTCTGTTTAATTTTTAATCAGTCTGTTTAATAGTCATTTCATTTTTTTTTCTTCTTCTTCTCCTCCTTTTTTTCCCCTCTTATTTTCATTTAAGACAGATTCTAAAAAATTCCCCTGTCAGAAAAATCTTCCATACCGTTGTAATAAATATTTTATAGTTTGTAGACATCTTCAAATCATACAAGATATATCTTCAATAGATTTTACTGATTATTGAAATATACAAATATATTTATACACATTTTATAAATTCAGAAAAACAAGTTATCTTTTTTTACTTTACTATAAGTAAAGTATAGTGATCGTGAAAAAATTCGATCTCGAGATTTTGACGGAATTACATGTTTTGAGGTCCCAGAAGTCGTTTTATGAGGTTTTTACGATGATGTCTGTGTGTGTGTGGGTGGGTGGGTGCGTGTGTTAGCATTGCTTGTTACCACGCTACGGTCCAGAATCTTTGATGGATCAAGTTGATATTTTACACAAAAATGGGCCTCATAAAGACGAAGATCCCTATTGTTTGGGAAGAATTATGCATGATGGGAAAGTCACTTTTTTTGCCAAAAACCGTTTTTTTTAAAACATTTATTTCTCCTAAACTGATAACCCTAGAGTTTTGAAATTTTGACATTATCTTTGAGGTTACAAATGGAACAAACGAAAAATATATTCAGAATTTTAAAACAACAGGAAATATTTTTTTTTAATAAAATGTAAAAATTTTGACTTACAATTCAATCTCAAACCTTGTGAGAGCGATACAAGCCATACTGTTTGACGGACAAGAATGAAACTATGCCTATAAATAGAACATTATTCAATGATCAAACCACAATAAGAAATGGGAAAACAAGACTAAGATCTTTCAACCGTAACAAGCGGTCTTCAGAAGACCGCTTGTTACGGTTGAAAGATCTTAGTCTTGTTTTCCCATTTCTTATTGTGGTTTGATCATTGATTGTTGTTTCACGTGTTTATGTGATATCTTTTTATAGAACATTATATGGAGAATGAGTTGAGATATTTTTTTCTAAAATTACATTCGCTAAAAAGGCGTTACAGTACGATTTGTGTTTTCAGAAAATGTTTTTTTGACGCTAAACGGCTCGTTAAAAAATAATGAAAATTTGACCAAAAATGGAACAAAAAATTGGCAATTCATAAAAAAAAATCATGAAGTTTTAATTACGGGAAAGAACAATAACGATATAAAAACTCTTTGTTTATCCTAGACTAAGAGATCACCTGCTATACTTGTCGAATTTTTTGTATTTTTTTACATTGTTTACATTGACTTAGAAATTTTTTGAGCGAATCCACTGAGATAAAATTGATGTTTCGAATGAAAAAATGAAAATATATTATTGACTTATAAGAGATGTAAGAGGAATAATATTGTGCAGGTAAATGATAACACTCATTAAAAAAAATTCGTATATATGTTATTTGACAAAGGGGTAGGAAAATGATCTTATTAAATACTAAGAAGCCATAAAATTCCCAGTATAATAATTCTGTTAAAAACTAAAAATGTAAAAGATAATTCAAAATATAAATCTTTCGTTTAGAGATTAATAACTGTAATTATCGTACATCTTTAATTAACAAATCACCTTAAAACAACATTTTCTTCGCTGTTTAAGATGTTTTTCAGAGATAAAAAAGGGTATTTTACTGTTTCAAATTTGAAAATTTTACATTAATATTCAATGTAGAAGGATGTCAAGTAAACGATGTAAGAAATCTACTGGCTATTTGAACAATAGCCATATTCTCTTGTAGGATAATATTTCGTTTCAAGAAATGTTCACATTGGTTTTTCAAAAATGTTATTACTGCTGTAGTTACACTAATGAAATTATTTGCAAATAATAAGTTATTTGTGATGTACAAAAATAAGCTTATAAATTGATATGTCCTTCAATCACTATCTGTACTACCTCACGAATGCAATGCTAATAATTATATCCCATTTAGATATTTATGTTATGCTTAAATGATACGTTATGTTTTATATACTCAAGAAATTTGACATTGAGTTACTTATAGTAAAGTAGAGTGTAGGCCACTCCAGATTTTTTTAATTAAATGAATATTGTTTGATCGATTACATGGTAAAATGTAAAAAGATCGATTTTAATGAGTTTTATTATTAGTAATGTTTTAAATTGATTTTTATTTTTTTTATTTGTAATGAAACTTTTTGAACTCGTTTTTGTTTAATGAAATATTTTTTGTCCCAACGGCCACACTTATAAGTCTTTCACTTATGTATGTAATAATTGACAACACCGACGCTCCTATGAAGAAGAATGGTGGTTTCTTAATCTATTGAAGAAAGTACTGAGGATGCTCCTATGAAGAAGAAGAATTATAGTTTCTTAATCTAAAAGTATATTTAATAAATACATGCATATTGTTAGTGCCACAGAGGTTAGTAAATAAGATATCATTATTATCCGTCATACCTTGTCTATTGCTGGTAAAGTCGCCCGACCGGTTTCTCAATGGCTGCATCATCAATGGGACTAACGTTACCTTCCAAAATCACGGATATTTTATTTTAATGGTGCCATTAAAATAAAATTAAATTAAATTTAATTAATTGCTATTTTAAATTAATGGTGCCAATATATGCCTAAATTTCCATTGGCACCATTGAGTTAAAATAGGTATTTATATCCGTGATTGTGGAAGGTAACGTTAGTCCCACTGATGATGCAGACGTTGCGAAACCAGTCGGGCGACTTCACCAGCGATAGACGAGGTATGACCAATAATAATGATATCTTATATTTAATAACGTCTATGGTACTAGGGAACTCCTATGAAGAAGAAGAATGATGGTTTCTTAATCTAATAGTAAATCTAATAACCTCTATGGTACTAGGGAACTCCTATGAAGAAGAAGAATGATGGTTTCTTAATCTAATAGCATATATAATAACCTCTATGTTGCTAGCGAACTCCTATGAAGAAGAAGAATGATGGTTTCTTACTCTAATAGTAAATCTAATAACCTCTATGGTACTAGGGAACTCCTATGAAGAAGAAGAATGATGGTTTCTTAATCTAATAGTATGTCTAATAACCTCTGTGGTACTAGGGAACTCCTATGAAGAAGAAGAATGATGGTTTCTTAATCTAATAGCATATATAATAACCTCTATGTTGCTAGCGAACTCCTATGAAGAAGAAGAATGATGGTTTCTTAATCTAATAGTAAATCTAATAACCTCTATGGTACTAGGGAACTCCTATGAAGAAGAAGAATGATGGTTTCTTAATCAATAGTATATCTAATAACCTCTATGGTACTAGGGAACTCCTATGAAGAAGAAGAATGATGCTTTCTTAATCTAATAGTAAATCTAATAACCTCTGTGGTACTAGGGAACTCCTATGAAGAAGAAGAATGATGGTTTCTTAATCTAATAGCATATCTAATAACCTCTATGGTACTAGGGAACTCCTATGAAGAAGAAGAATGATGGTTTCTTAATCAATAGTATATCTAATAACCTCTATGGTACTAGGGAACTCCTATGAAGAAGAAGAATGATGGTTTCTTAATCCAATAGTATGTCTAATAACCTCTGTGGTACTAGGGAACTCCTATGAAGAAGAAGAAGGATGGTTTCTTAATCTAATAGTATATCTAATAACCTCTATAGTACTAGGGAACTCCTATGAAGAAGAAGAATGATAGTTTCTTAACCTAATAGCATATCTAATAACCTCTATGGTACTAGGGAACTCCTATGAAGAAGAAGAATGATGGTTTCTTAATCTAATAGCATATATAATAACCTCTATGTTGCTAGCGAACTCCTATGAAGAAGAAGAATGATGGTTTCTTAATCTAATAGTAAATCTAATAACCTCTGTGGTACTAGGGAACTCCTATGAAGAAGAAGAATGATGGTTTCTTAATCTAATAGCATATCTAATAACCTCTATGGTACTAGGGAACTCCTATGAAGAAGAAGAATGATGGTTTCTTAATCAATAGTATATCTAATAACCTCTATGGTACTAGGGAACTCCTATGAAGAAGAAGAATGATGGTTTCTTAATCTAATAGTATGTCTAATAACCTCTATGGTACTAGGGAACTCGTATGAAGAAGAAGAAGGATGGTTTCTTAATCAATAGTATATGTAATAACCTCCTAGGGCACTAACAGCCTTATAGTACATAGTGATGCTCAGAATTTGGTTGTTGTTACAGAGTACTAGACATGCTTCGCTATCACAAGTTCACCATTGGCGCCATGTGGGTGTCTGACTACGGTTCTCCCGATGAAGAGAAGCACTTCAAAAATCTTCTTCAGTATTCTCCACTCCATACCATCCCACCTCCTTCTTCTCCGGTATCCCGTCTTCTTCAAAGTTTCTCTTTTTTTTTCCTGTTGTTTGTTTTCATAACTGGTCTTTTTCCTTTCTTCCACTCTAGTACCCTGCCACTTTGATTACAACAGCCGGCCATGATGATAGAGTAGTGCCTCTTCATTCGTTGAAATTCATCGCTACTCTTCAAGATAGATTTTTAAATAGCACAAAACAGGTTTGACACATTCCTTTCTTTCTCTAAATTGTATGTTTTGTTTATTCTACATATATTTCATGTGTATTGAAAAAACTAATAAAACTGAGAATAGTATGATTTGGATTCTGTAAAATAGTCCAAGGTAGTAGATACACATAAACAAATACAAAACCAATATAATAACACTATAATTGATTTTGTATTTCATATACCATCTGTCTTTATAGCATTCGTTGGGTTTGACCAACAATTTTTTGAAAAAAAAAAATGAAATCCTATATTAGTCGATATTTATTAAAAACAATATACAACTAAAATGACTACATATTTAAAACAACAATAAAGGTATTTTTTTTCAATGAAATGTATAAATTTTGACTTATGATTGAATGTGGAAAATGTGCTTTGAGGAGACAAAAATCATTATGTTGTAAGCTACTTTGATATTTTTTTTACTTATAGTGAAGTTGAGTGCAGGACACTTCAAATTTCTTTTAAATCTGAAATATATTTAAATAATAATAATTTATTTAATAAATACAATTTATATATCTTAATTTATAATATAATTTATTTATTTAAATAATAATAAATAATTTAAATATTAATAATTCAAATTATAGAATTTCAAATAAACTTTAATATTCAATGATCATAAAAAAATATTGTCTGAAGGACAGATAGCTAATGTAGTGTATGCACTGTGCTAATACTTACTTAACACTGTGCTAATAAATATATTTTTTCTATTCTATAATTTTCTAATATTATTTTGAACTACATATATAGTCTATGAATTTTTGTAAAATACCTGTCAAAGACGGGTGAATCTGCTAGTCCTAAAATAAATTCCTTGTGATATGTTATATTATATAGTTTATAAAATATATTTTCCTCACTATCAAAACATCCTAGTTTATTTTGTATATCAGGCTTCTATGACACACCGAGTTAAAAGGTCTCTTAAAATACAAGAACACAACCATTGTCTAGAGTGGCCAGGCTTCTTGGTGAAGCACCTTGTTTATTGAACTTTACCAGTTCATGTTACTGCAGAGTGGTTCTATCGTTGCTTCGAGACTCAAACTTTTCTAGTTGGAACACTAAACTGGGTTTAACTTTCAACAGAATCAACATCTCATTGATTGTTTTTAAAACTAAGTAAAAGATGATAGGCCTCTAGCCCTGAAAGGAATGTCCTGGTTTATGGTTTTTTTTTCTGGTAACATAACATTTGGTAGCTTCCTTCGCTGTTGGATGGTAGCAAAAGGAAAAAAGTTATAAAAAATGATAAATGATAGTTATTGGGCGAGTGGAGAGAAGTACGAGGGCCATCCGGAAAGTAGTACCCGTTTTGGAATAAAATAAAAACGACAGCATTTTAACAAATAATAATGTTTTATTTGTAAAGAACATACTTTAAACTACTTCTCCACATAGTCACCTTGCAAATTTAAGCATTTGTCGTAACGTGTGACGAGTTTTTGTATCCCAGCTTCGTACTCCTCTGCCGCCAAAGTGTATTTAGATACGTAGTCACAGCTGATTTCAGTTCTTAATCACTTTCAAATTTACGTTCCTGCTAAAAATTCTTCAGTTTTGTTAACAATGAAATCTGAGGGTGCAAGTTGGATAGGGTGATGGTTTAAAAGTTTCCAATTTGAATTTTGCACAATTTGTGTTATCGAGCTGTATGGCTGCATTGTAAATGGAGAAGAAATAATCGTTAGACATAATAACTCGCCGTCGAATTATAGAATTTCCTAAATTTTAATTTCACATGATCATAAAAAAATATTGTCTAAGGATCATGATAGCTAATGTAGCAGTATGCACTGTGCTAATACGTTACTATAACTTGTAATAGAATTACCTTTTGTTTCTATTTGCTATAATTTTCTAATATTATTTTGAACTACATATATGTCTTTTATGTTTTGTAAAATACCTGTCAAAGACGGTGAAATCTGCTAGTCCTAAAATAAATTCCTTGTGAGTAGTTCATATTATATAGTTTTAAAATATATTTTTCCTCACTATCAAAACCCATCCTAGTTTAATTTTGTATAATCAGGCTTCTATGACACACCGAGTTAATAAGGTCTCTTAAAATACAAGAACACATCCATTGTCTAGAGTGGCCAGGCTTCTTGCGTGAAGCACCTTGTTTATTGAACTTTACCAGTTCATGTATACTGCAGAGTGGTTCTATCGTGTGCTTCGAGACTCAAACTTTTCTAGTTGGAACCACTAAACTGGGTTATAACTTTCAACAGAATCAATCATCTCAGTTTCATTGTTTTTAAAACTAATAACAAGTGATAGGTCCTCTAGCCTGAAAGGAAGTCCTGGTTTATGGTTTTTTTTTACATGGTAACATAAACCATGGTAGTTCCATGCGACTGTTGGATGGTAGCAAAAGGAAAAAAGAGTTATAAAAAATGATATATATGATCAGTTATGGGCAAGTGGAATCGGATGAGTACTTTGTTACTTGGGCCATAGACCAGGCTCAGATTTTACATTAAAGGGTGCTTCGACCTGAGGGGGTGGGGGTGCCCTTAGTCGTACCAGCTGATTCTAATCGTTGGGAGGTATTCAAAGGTGGGTGAGGTATGACTAAGTCTTGTCGATTCTTGTGACTTTTAGGTCTTTCTTTGTTTCGTCTATGAGTGGATTATTATCATTGATAATGTCACATTAATGATAATATCACATTATCAGTGATATCCACCAAGTTACTCATGGTAACTTGAACTTTTTCTCACACATAAGGGCGAACATCGGCCCTTTGTGATACCACAGAATGAACATTCTATATTGGTAGTCCTAAATTTTGCTTAACTCAAATAAATTTAGAGTAGGGATCGTTAACGAGTAACTGTACAGGCTCGTGAAGGACACTTAAAGTCCTCTCCGAGAACCGAAGTGCTAGGATTTTTTCACCATCCGCGTGAATAAATCGAAGGCCAGAGTGGGTACTAGTCCAGAGGTGAGCATATTACCAATGGGCTACCCAGTCAGTTGGGGTGTCCCATAATACGCGAGCCTGTTGCATGCCAGGGGTCTTCATCTGCAATACGGAGATTGCACTATTGTGCGCCATGTCAGAAAATGAATGACTTATCCCATTTTGACTAACTCAAGTGTATTTCCAGTAGGAGTACCTGACATCGTATAGGCTTGGAACCGACAGCTTAACGTCCTCTCCGAGGGACGAAATGTTCAAATTTATTCACCTCCCTCGTGTAAAAATCGAGCCTCAGAGTGGATATTGAACTCCGGATCTATCACTCGAGAGGCAAGCACGTTGCCACTGAGCTAACCTGGCCTCTAGTACTATACTAACCACAAAACATAGATTCCTATAGTGTGTTATATTAGTATTATTTAATACTGGCTTAAGTATCCTAATAACTTGTATTTAGTAAAAGTTTAAATGGTAATAAGTTTATTTATTGTACATTTGAGTAAAGATCACTGCAGATTTTGTCTTTTGTTTGTTTCAGGACAATCCGCTTTTAATAAGAATCGAATCGAAAGCAGGTCATGGAAGTGGTAAACCAACAGCAAAAACTGTAAGCTTTCACGATTTCATCTTAACTTATTTAAAAAGAAAAAAACACAAGTATTTCATTACCAATGATACTATCCATTGTTTTATTTATAACTTGCACACCTGTTGATGCCTGGGATATTCAAATCTGCATATTTTAAACAAAGGAGTCATTAAGTTGGATGCTATTAATATTTATGTATATATCAATGATCAAACCACAATAAGAAATGAGAAAACAAGACTAAGATCTTTCAACCGTAACAAGCGGTCTTCGTCAGAGTCAAAAACACAACTGAACACTAGATGCAGAAAACATCTGGTGAGGAGTTGAGAAGAGTGGGAGGGAAGAATGGTATTTTAAAAGGGTGAAAGCGCAGGAAAGGACTAATGTCCAGAAAGGGATGAAAGGACATTAGTCCTTTCCTGCGCTTTTCTCCCACTTCCCTCCCACTCTTCTCAACTCCTCACCAGATGTTTTCTGCATCTAGTGTTCAGTTGGGTTTTTGACTCTGACGAAGACCGCTTGTTACGGTTGAAAGATCTTAGTCTTGTTTTCCCATTTCTTATTGTGGTTTAATCATTGATTGTTTTTCACGTGTTTATGTGAAATCTTTTTATATATATATATATATATATGATTTAATTTTTTAGAGGGTTGAGGTCTAATAATTTGAAACTAGTCCTTTTGCTGACGTTTCGACATATATTTATTTATATTAGAAATAGGTAAAACCGTCATACCTCGTAAGATAATCCTGGAGTTGGAGCGCTTTCGGACGTTGCCCATCTTCGATCGCAATGAGTAGGTGTTTGTTGCGATCGAAGATGGACAACATCCGAAAGCGCTCCAACTCCAGAATCATCTTACGATGTATGACGGTTTTACCTATTTCTAATATAAATCATACTAACCTCAGTGGTATTAACAATATGCATGTATATATTTATTTCATCTTCAGGGCTACAAGATGTTTAAACATGGCTAAAACATGTTGTAGCCCTGAAGATGACATAAATATATGTCGAAACGTCGGCAAAAGGACTAGTTTCAAATCATTAGATGTCAACCCTCTAAAAAATTATATCAAATAAATATTGGGTCAAGAAAACAAAGTATGCTATATATAGGTTTTAAAATAAAACCGAAACGTCGGCAACGAGAGTTTGATTTTTGAATCTAGAAAATTGACCGAATCCCAATTTTATAACACACCTATTCTATCAAACGGTCATATATTATTGAATCTCTTATATATATATATATATATATATATATATATATATATATATATATATATATTCACAAACGAAGAAAAGCAACACACAGAGAAAGAGACACACTTACAAACTCAAATTTTCGGATGATCCGTCTTCAGGAGAAAAGAGAGAATGGGCGACCAAGCACGCCAGAAACACAACGGCAGGAAACCCATTTGAGTTTGTAAGTGTGTCTCTTTCTCTGTGTGTTGCTTTTCTTCGTTTGTGAACTGATTTGCGTCCAGTTTGGATCGTTTTTTCGAATTTTAAGTGGATATATATATATATTGATATACGAGTAGCTCGTAGCTTCTCGACCACTGATATTTCAAATTCACACAAGGGGTTCTTGAGGATTTTGGTCATAAACATACAACTCATTATAAGCCGAATCGTCGCTTCGCAAGTGCGCTTGGTTTCCCTATCTCAACTCTCCTGATAACGGTTCAACCGAAAATTAGAGACGCCTTGAAAATGCCAAACAACTTTTGGCGAAACGTCGGCTTATAATCAGAAGTTGTATGTTTATGACCAAAATCCTTAAGACCATTTGTGTGAATTTTATACATATATAAAAAAACGTTTCAGGGTAAACTATAGGTGAACAGTATTTAGAAAATACACAATTACAGTCGTAATATGCACTGTAAGCGATTAAGTATCTGTAAATGAGTAACATATACTTAACATTGATACTGTAAGTGCATATTTTGGTTGTTGGTGTATGACCGTAATCCGAATGATTGGTTTAAATATTTTTGAAATTGGATTGATTGAATGGAAGGACAGGAGAAAAAATAGTTTTAATAACACTACAGTTTGATTTCCGTACATGTAATACTATTTTGTTTCTTTCATCAACTATATTTGTTCTTTACACTTTATCTGTTTTTTTTTTGTTGTAGATTGAAGAATGCACAGACATCTACTGTTTCCTAATAAAAACTCTTGGCACTGAATTCTACGAATGAGCTCTTAAAAATGAAGGAGTTATTCTTTTTTGAATCGTTTCTGCTTCAGAATGAAAACCTTTTATAAAAGGAGGAGCAATTCCAAAAAGTTGTTTCCGTTTTGAGTTTCTTTTATACCAAATGAAACCAAATATATACATATATATATATTTATTTTGATGATTTTCCATGTTTTCTGCGTTAAAAAAATTACTATTTTATTGATGTTGTCGCTTGCTTTGATTTAAAATACTATGTTTTTACTTTACTATAAGTAAAGTAGGTATAGTGATCGTGAAAAAATTCGATCTCAAGATATTGACGGAATTTTATGTTTTGAGTTCCCAGAAGTCGTTTTATGATGTTTTCTCAATGATGTCTGTGTGTGTATGTGTGTGTGGGTGGGTGGATGAGTGTGTTGCACTGCTTGTTACCACGCTACGGTCCAGAATCTTTGATCGATTAAGTTCATATTTTACACAAAAATAAGCCCCATAGTGTAGATGACTCCTATTGTTTGCGAAGAATTATGCATGACGGGAAAGTCACTTTTTTGCCAAAAACCGTTTTTTAGAAAACATTTTTTTCTCCTAAACTGATAACTCTAGAGTCTTGAAATTTTGGTATTATCTTGAGGTTACAAATGGAAAAAACGAAAAATATATTCAGAATTTTAAAACAACGGGAAATATTTTTTTTCAATAAAATGTAAAAATTTTGACTTATAATTCAATCTCAAAGCTTTTGAGAGCGATACAAGACATACCGTTTGACGGATCAAAATGAAACTATGCATAAAAATAGAACATTATACGGAAAATGTTTTGAAATAATTTTTTTTCAAAATTACATTCACCAAAGGGGCGTCAAAGAACGATTTCTGTTTTCAAAAAATGTTTTTTTGACGCTAAAAACTCGTTAAAATTTGACCATAAATGGAACAAAAAATTTGCAGTTCATAAAAAAATATTCATGAAGTTTGAATTACGGCAAAGAGCAATAAAGCTATAAAAACTGTTTGTTTATCCTAGACTAAGGGATCACCTGCTATACTTGTCGAATTTTTGATATTTTTTTGCAATATTTACATTGACTTAGACATTTTTTGGGTAAAACCACTGAGATAAAATTGACTATTCTAGTCTAATAGTTCATATTTATTATTTTCAAAAATTAGTAGCTCCCAACTACAAATGATTTATATTGAAATTACGAGTATATTGAATAGCTGGCTTCGACTTTGAGTTGAGTATGTAAACTGGCTAATTACTAATATATTTTTTCTCAATATACATTCATAGCAAGCTTATAACAGAGTACAAGACGCAGGAAAAAAGATAACACTCACTCAGAGAAAATTGGTATATATGATTTTCGATAAAGGGGAAGGAAAATGATTTTATTAAATACTAAGAAGCCATAAAATTCCCAGTATAACAATTCTATAAAAAACCAAAAATGTAAAACATAATTCAATATGGAAATCTTTAGTTTAGAGATTAATAAATGTAATTATCGTACTACTTTAATTATAATTCATCTTAAAGCAACATTTTTTCTTCGATTTTTATGATGTTTTTCAGAAAAAATAAGGGTATTTTCCTGTTTTAAATTTGAAAATTTGACTTAAATATTCAATGTAGAAAGAGGTCAAGTAACCGATATAAGAAATCCACTGGCTATTTGAACAAAAGCCATGATCTCTTGTAGGAGATTATTTCGTATCAAGAAATTTTTTACTTTGGCTTTTCAAAAATGTTATTACTGCTGTAGTTATACTAATGAGATTATTTGCATCAGATGTGTAATGTACCAAAATAAGGTTATATATTGATAAGTCGATCAATCACTATCTGTACTACCTCAGGAATGAAAGACTAATAAACATCTTCCATTTGGATGTTTACATTATGCTTAAATGAGACATTGTATATTATATACCCGAGAAGTTTAATATTAAGTTTACTTATAGTAAAGTTGAGTGTAGGCCACTCCAGATTTTTTGAAAGAGTATATGGTTCAGGACGATTAGGAATTTAGAAGTTTCATTTGTCTATATTGATTTAGAATTTATTTAAGTAAATCGACTGAAATAAATTTGATATTTATTTCAGTAAAAAAAAAAATAAATGTTTGAATGATTTAATATAATATGTTAGAAGAACTAAATTCATAAATATAAAAAATAATGCTAGTCAAACATATATGTTCTGTATAGTTAATGGGTTAGTTCCACTGGAAATTTGGACATAACCCAGACAGTATGGAAAACACAATGGACTTACTACAGACGGGACAAAAAGGACAACGAATGAACATACAGGAACAAATAGAAATATATAAACATAAAATGACAGACAATATAATCAATGAACAAACAAACCACCAAACCGACATTTTAACAAAACCACTAATAACATTTAAAAGACGACACAAGGAACTGGAAATAGATAATGAAATAAGCAATAAAAGAAAAAACATAGCAATTAAAGAAATAGGAAAAAAAAATTAACTACACACACAACACTGATTACACAATGTAGATGCTATATATAGGTAGGTTATAGGAAAACAACGTTCACAGTCAGTTAGGTGCTCTTTAAGATGGGATCCAGGCGGACCCGAAACCGGTCGAGCTTTTCAGAGACTTTACGAGGTATGACGGAATGTATTATTACTAATTCTAATATATATGTTCTGATTATTTCCATAGTATGACAGATTTATAGTCTAACAAATGATTCACATCAAACTATATGTTGCACCTTTGAACAAAACTTAATGTTACATACACATCTTGCTATGTTTATGTACCCATTGTTTTTGGATAAGATTGAAGTATCGGAAATGCACTCTTTTGTTCATTACAAAATGAATGCTAATTTTCAGCTAATTTCTTCGGTTATTCGATGAACAAAAATAACATTTTTCAGACAAAATAGAAACACTATGAAATCTTAAAGGAATAATTTTTGGCTTCATTGGTGGATGTAGAAAGAGTCTTAGAATTTATGAATGGTACTCACATATAGATGGTTTAATCCACAAACTATAGAATGCATTAGAGTATTATTGTAAAAGAATAATTATTGTTGGATTTACCACAACTTATTAAAGACCTAGTAAATAATCTATATAACGAGGATTATGATACCCAGGAAAATGCAGAAGACCTTTTATTAGAAATAGTAATGCTTAATGATTGATTATACCTTTCAGATAATGCAGCATATTCCCCAAATTGTTAAAAGATGAATAAAAGGAGAAATATCTGACTATAAATCCACCTATAACGTTCCTTATATGTGCCAAAACAAGTTATAGAAATACTATTGGAGATTTTTTAGATGAAAGATTAACTTGGAAAAGCAATGTTTGCTGTAAGAGATTTTTGTCGTAAAATATGGAGTCTTAACATGAATTCTTCACTTTGGCTTTACAAAAGTATTATTATTGCTGTGTTAAAACCAAAGATATAAGCATCGATTGTGTGATATACAAAAAGAAGCATTATAAGGATAACTGGATCAATCACTGTCTGTACTATCAGAAGGATTGAGAGACTAATAAACATTTCCTGCTTAGAAATTTATAACAAACATGAATAATTTTCTGGTTATATTACAAAATGGAAAAGTCTTTATGGATGAATATAAAAAAAAATTAATAGCGTGAAACGTTAATAGTTTGACCTATAGATTGGTTAGATATAATGCCAACAATGTTATTGTTTATTTTAGAGGGGATCTCGAAAGAACACAAATATTACCGGTTTGAATGCTTTCTGATTTCAATAAAAGTGTTTATCTGATATACTGATGAGTTGTACATTAATATAAAACAATGTCAGTAATTTTTTCATTTAAATACCTGGAATCATGTGAATGAGTTAGTAAAGAATTTAAAAATGTTTGGAAGCTTACAAAATATCCTGTTGTAATTGATAATTGCAGGTAAATAATGGCTATTTATTAGACTTAAAGAAGTGTTTGGTCTTCTCCCAAACCAGGAATATAGCAAGAACTAATTGAACTTATATTGATTCAATAAAGTTATATTGAGATAAACATTACTGCAGTATGAGTTGCCATTTAAGAAAAAGAATTTACTCCAAAAACCCTACTGGAGATTAAGGAAACCCTTAGAACCTCTGTGTAAAGGTCCGTCTCTGTAAACGCTGGGGCTTATAAAGTACTCTCGCCTTAAGAGAAAAGGATTTTTATCAAACATCTAAAACTATTAAAGTGAAGGATACTTCCCTATGCACATTTGTAAAGGTCATTAAAGAGCTTATCATCTGAAGTTCAATATAGTTACAAAAACTGGATTCACAATATATAGGTATGTAGCAGAATGAAGGAGTCCGATGAAATTCCTCAGTTTAATAATTTTAATATCATATCAGATTGATATAATGAACACTATCTTATTACTGATAACATGATTGTAGCCATATGTAAAAAAATGATAAATATCTATGTATAGTCACATTAAAATAAAAGAAAAATCAGTTTGTTGTCAACGAAATTAATATTATGTTAACTTATACTGAAGTTGAATTAAGTGCATTCCAGTTTTTTTTTATGATGAACGGCCAACTATTTAAAATGAGAACTCAAATTGTAATAATGGATATCCGCTGTACTTGTTTGATGTCTTTACATTCACTTATAATTTTTTTTATTATTCTTGGTCAGATACTTGAGAACTTACTGTTGGCAAGAGAACTACCAACGGTAAGCTCTCAGGTATGTGACCAATGATATTTTAAACAAAATTCTAAGTAAATATAAAGACATCAAACAAGTACAGCGGATATATATTATTACAAGTAGCCATGAATAAAGAATGTTTAATACTAAATTGAAGAAATGTTCAACACGGACTGTAAACATTATAGAATAAAAGATATACCATAAAACATTAAAGAAAGTATAAGGTAGAGTATTCCCTACAATCTACTTAAAGTTACAACTAGAAAACACAAAAAAGATACTTAATACTTACGATTTCTCGATTATTTTGGCTTTCTTTCCGTCTTCAGGAGAGAAGAAAAAAAAAAGAGGAAGAAACACAGAAATGGATACAAAGCGTCCACCAACTGATACAAAGTATTATCTAACGATACTAAATTACCTACAATCTAGAAAGAGTCAATTATAAATCTATGTAGATAACAATGCAAAGGAACTTTGTTTCAGACTTATTAGTCTCACATCAATCTGAGGAACGATACTGGAGAGATTATTCATGAACAGAATAATGAATTGCTCTTACTATAATGACAGAGCAGTAATATGGTTTTACTCCATAAAAAAAATTATAGATGCCATGATCAATGCGCGTGGTTCTATTGACCCCTTCTGAACTACGAATTGTTGAAAATAAGATCAAAAATAAATCATCATCTATTAGTGTAGCATTTTACTACAAAAATAGACAATATTTAACTGAAACTTACTTCTTTATAAGTTTCTCAAGTTTTCTAAATAACGTTCTTGTTGATATATCTACTGTATACAATATATTACCATTCGTTCTATACTCCTTTGTGAAACGTTCTTCACGGGATGCTAGGTCATAGGATCTGATATTCTATACTCCTTTGTGAAACGCGATTGGTAATATATTTCATACTTAGATATTGTAATAAGAACGTTAGTAGTAGTAGTAGAACGTTATATTAAAAACTTGAGAAACTTATAAAGAAGCAAGTTTCAATCAAATATGGCTTTATTTTTAACAATGTTTCTATTCTGGAAAGACTACTACGAATATAGATTCAAAACACAAAATGAAGTTATAATTTATATCACAATATCTTTTGGCATAAATTATGTAGATCATTAATGAAATATTGTTCAATATATCTTTTCCCACAATGGTACACTTGCTTGCCATCCTAATGACCGGAATAATTAAACAAACACAAAATACTGGTCTGAACTACCTTTTCCTACAAACAGATTTTAACTGAAATTTAACTCAGTCAGTTTTAACTGAAGAGTATTGATAATATCATAATCATTTGGATTTTAATTTCTTTGTTATGATTTATTATAATCTTTAAGGTCTGAGAATATCTTAATTTCACTTATGGACGTTCAAATTGAAACTGGTGTCATTATAAGGCTTTCACATTTCATGATTAATTTCATAAAAATAATGATTTGTTCCAATATAATTTTTGGGTAATTTTACAAAATATTATTTAAAATAAAATTTACATTTATATTTAAAAACTAACATTAGTTTTATTTTATGAAGTTTTAATGCAGTATAAATTTCCAGTTTAAGAGCATAAAAATTCGACATTATGCTTTTTTAAATCATAACATTTTTACTTAACTAAAATATTTAATAAATTAAAAAACAAAACAAAAATGACTAACCCTTCAAGGTTAGTCAAGTTGTATTCTATTGCGTTGTAAAACATGAAGGCAGTGGGACGCCATTTTTCGTTCCACTTCCACGAGTTCCACGTCATTCATACTCTCTCTTTTGGGATAGCCAGTGAGCTGTAGTGGTTTTGTGTTCCTCATTACTTTTATGTTGTATATGATCAATAAGGTTGTTAATAAAATAATAATTATCGTTATTTAATTCTAAATTTAATACTAATTTCTTAAATATTGCAAATTAGCAGCTGCAGGAAATAACTATTTGAAGTGTTCAGATGGCCTGGTCAGAAGACGACTATTGGATAAATAAATCTCTCCTTGTCATCAAATATTTAGGTATTTGGAGGTTTAACCAATTGGAGTAAATTGGAACCACCATACTTCATTTATATTTTCGTACAAAGCAATTATAGTAAATTTATCATAATATAGTAATAATGATGTTAAATTTCTACAAAATTGAACTTTTTTACCATTCTAAATATATTACTCTTTTAATTTGAGAAACTTAAGGGTCATTATTTATTTATACGAAATGCATTAACTAATTAATTAATAATTACATTATGAAAGAATTATAATTTATGTTCAAAAATGCATCCGGTTAATATACAGAACAAGGTCACCCCCCCCCGCAATCTTCCATATTTTCAGTTAAAAAATAAATTATATAACATATCTGGCTTTCAGCATATAGTATCTATTAATAGTATATTAATTTAGAATATAAAATCTTATATTATGTATAAGACCTAACTTTTATAGACAGTTAACGATACTAATAGATATCAACGCCCAAACGCCATGACAGGTGCCCCTTGTTCTGTTTACTAACCTATGAAAATGATCGCCAAATTTCCACAAACTTTTTAAATTAAGTTCATCAAGGTCAGTCATTAGTGCCAAATACCAACAGGAACTTGTAATTTGTACTTCTTTTTATCTTAACATTCTGTTGTCCGAACTCCTTTTTACATCAGAACCTATGCAGTGTTAATTGAAGTTGAAGAACGTGTTTTTTATTCATAGCAAGTAGTCATATTGAATTACAGTTATTATTGTTGAATATCCGATTTTATTGCGAACAAACACCATGTGTCCTTGATCTAAAACTAATTAATTCATTTTAAAAGCCAAAATCTTTGAATAAAAGAGCCTCCAATGGGACCATATTTGTTTTTTCGTTATTAGTATTTATTGATTAATTTTTTATTCCACCTATATCTATATATTATCCCTTCATAATGTCTCACAAATAATTTTGTTCATATAACCATTGATATCATGCTCACACTTACTTATCTTTTAATAATGGGAATATGTATAGGAAAAAGTATTTGTCTCTGTTGTGATATTGTACTTTATTTGTTAAACTTCAATGTTTTCTTGTAATTGCAAATTCTTTTGTCAAGACGACTATTTTGGTTAATGTCTTGTTATTTACATCAAAGTTATTAGGAAGTAGATGGATGTATGTTTGTAACCCATTCGATAGACTGTCAAGGTACTTTATTCAGATTAACTCCCACTTTCCCAATTGCTTCGTGAAATGAAATGAAGTTGACATGAAGTAAATTGTATTAAATTTGCTTATGTAGTAAAAACAATTAATGAATGTTTACAATATGAGTATAGTTATTGCGTAGAGAGAACATTAGAAAAGTGATTTAAGATCTCTAGGAAAGGATTTTAAGATATATTAAGTCAGTTAACAAATTGATGGAGTTAAACTGCTAAGTATCCTGATGCATTATGTGTTCAGACGTGATGATTTTATATTCTAGTAAAATGTGTTTTAAATTAAATGAACTACTCGCATTAATTAAATAGAAATAAGGAATTTAGATTTTAATCAGTTTGTATATGATTGTTGGTATATTTCTCTGCATTGATTTAAGATGTTAGATTTGTCAACTGAATGATTTTAATTCCATTGTTTTAATTCTTATCCATACAAATATGTACAAACATATTTAAGTTTTAGTAAAACAAATCTATTTGATAGATATATATTTCCATGTTTAATATAGTTTTGTCATTAACATGAATATAATTGTGTAAAATGTGGAATTTGTTAAACACTGGAGAGTGAAATCGAAGGAAACTTATTTTGAGTGGTTTTATGTTTCATATTAATTAATGTTTCTTATTTTTAATATTTCCAATGTCGTCTGATGTAAACATTTTATTCAAAATTTGTATACTGTTGTTCACTTTTCACTATGTTTGTTTTTAGTTGAATGGTACATCAGTAGTTTAATGTTCTTAAGAATTTGAGAAGTGAAGTACCATACACTTTGTTTTGTTATGTTTGTACTACATTATCATTAGACTAATCACATAATGCTATTCTTAGTTTATGTGCAATCAAGATGAGAGAGACTTATTTTTCGTTTTATATTTTGTAAAAATGTCTTATTTACTGCATATGATGTATTGTGTAGTTAATAAAGTTAACTGTTATGTTTGTAATGTACGAGGGTGAGTTAAAAAGCAATGCTCATTTTTAAAAAGAAGGAATTCAGTGGAAAATTTATTTATTCGTGAGTTGAATGCTTCCACTTAGGCCTGTAATTCATCAGGACAACTGCTTTCCAGTCTAAGGTTGATAAAGGTGTTTCATTTAGATTTGGTTTTTATTTTTATGATGTACCTGACTGAGCTATGCATCTACTTACGAATCTGCAGATATATTCTGAGTGAACTCATATGCTAGAGGGTGTTATTGAACTAGTGAACTCATATAACTCTTTGATATGGATAATAAACTGACTTCCTGGTACTACACCAGATGACTCCTGCAATCTTAGCAAATCCCGGTTATTTGATTAGCCGGAATGTTTGATTATTTACAGGCTTCATCTGTAAACACAAGACAAATGTGTAAAACGCAGCAGCAGCATGCAAGCAGATTGATGGCTTACTCAATCAGTGAACGCGCATAAGTGGCGCTACAAAAACTACTACTACTACAGAAACCCATATCTGGATGAATATATTTTGGAGCTCTCAGTTGAACTGGACTGGAAAAACCCGTACCCAATTACAGCAGTCCTGAGGCAGTTGCATAATACTGATAGTACTTTAACTCCTACTTGGATAGAACTAGGTATCATACCTCATAGACAACATGCGTTGTTTATCTACTTATGCAGTTCATATTACATCATGTTATGCATCTATTATCAGTCAGCTTATCTTAATGAACATCATAAAATAAAATGAAAATACTACTTTCAATATCAGCAGAAATTACCAGTTTCTCACATATTGAATGTTCACTAACCATATAAAGTATAAATTAAGCTTCAGTTACTTGACTCTTAATTTATATATGATGAATCCAACACTTGGATGGTTGTTGTGACTCTAACTTTCCACCATCACAGCTAGCCAGGACTTGGTATCTTGTGAATTTTTCAAAATATTTTTGTTTTGGTATATATAAGCTGTTCCTAAAATAGGAAATCTTGAATAGAAGACAAGCAGTCTTGCAAAATCAGTCGTGGGTGAATACTAATGAATACATAACTCGCTAGCAAACCGGTTCGTTTGCATAATCACAGTTCCAAGTAAAAATTGTTACTTTTTGACACTCCCTCATACCACTGATAAAATCTAGGATCCTCGTTAAATTTATTTTTGTATTCATCAAGTTATATCTGTGCTATGAAGTATTTATAAAACCATCTGTACAACTGAAAATCTACTTAATGATCCTGTTTTAGTTATAATAAACATACATGTAATCATCACCTTAGAGATATTAAATTTATTCAAGCTGTATTTAATAATTACAATTATATTTTTTTAAATATAAAATACTTGAAGTGACTTATTTTCACATAACTGTTATTTATTAATTTATATTAATTTTTATTTATAAATAATTATAAATATATGGAAATGTTATTTACATACGTGATATATTACTACAAATTTTGTTACTTATCTGTTAACGAGAGGCCACCCATTTAAAAACCGTTATTCAATCAAAACAATAAATTGACTTTATTATATGAAATAACATTCCTAGAATTTATAAGTAACAAAATATTACTTTTTTGTTATTTATATTTTATATTTGTATATTATATTAGTTTATTTATATTTTACTTTTTTTTTTATTTCTTAAAGCCTTTCGTTATAAGATAAGTTCCTTCATTTTTATCTGCATTTCTGATACTGATGATATTGAATAGTAGACAATATAAAATTTCTAATCCTGTGTTTTTGCAATTTCAAATTTGAATCAATTAATCAATCTCAAATTAGTATGTCTTTTCATTTTCTCTGATTGATGAAATAAAAAGAGTTAACAAGTGTTACATGAATTGTAGACGCCTATTTTCTAAGTTCTAATCTTTTCTTAAAATTCTAACAATTATTTTTCTTAATTAACACAAGTATGTAATATTGTTCTTTTCATTTACAAGTTTGTTAGTTACAAACGTGTCAGATACAGAAGAAATTCTATTGTATATTTGTTATAATTTTAGAAATTTGCAAATCCAATTTATAGCCATTGGCTGTGGATAGAATTCCACATCTAAAGTTTCTTCTCATTGCAGTAAGTAGTTACCATATTTTGTGTTATCCACTAGTTTGTTCTTACATTTGATTTTATTTTCTGAAACTATTTGTATATTGATTGAAATGATGTTTGTGACGTTAGTCTATATTTAATGCCATCTTCTTGATTATTGTACGAAGGCCGCTAAGTAGTAGACAAGTTTTGATTGCTTGTGTTTCATAATTCAGTAATGTTTGTATTTGGACTAAACGTTTGCGATATATTTATATAATAGAATTTAGTGACTTTATTTTAGTAGCACTGTGTATTTTAGAATAATATTGTTAGTAGGACTTATTTTTTTATGTAACAATTATCCTTTAATTGTGTTCGTTCTATAAATTATATAATGTAGTGTAATTATGGTTTGTTTCGGATAAATCTTATAAATAATGTCGAAATGTTTACAAATTTTTTACTTATTATGTAACTTAAAACAGAAATCTATCAAATTTATTTGTCAGTACCTATTCAGTAATTTGTATTATTTTTTAATGAGTTTTATAATTTTAAAGGTTGGCTGAAAAGTTTGTAGGCTGACATAGATGGTGTTACTATATTAGATTTCATATCATTTGCTGTTAGTAGCAACATTCAACAGTTGGTCAATTATTTAATGTGTTATAGTAGGGTGAAAGAAGCAAATTTCGTTATTGTGAAAAAAATTCGTGTTTTAATAAAGCATTGTTTTCTCATGAAGAGATACCGTTGAAACGAAAACTTGGATCGATGAACATTATTTGGACAGTTCATCAGCAAAATTAACCATTGAAAAGTGGTTTGCTAAGTTTGAACGTGGTAGTGAAATGATGACCGAAGAAGGTGCTCATAGAGGATGCCCAAAAGAAGCTGTTAAAAGCCCACAAAATAATTTTAAATGACTGTAAAGTGAAATTGATTGAGATATCAAAAGAGTGTGTTATACTGGACATATTGTGCCTGAGCATCTGGACATGCGAAGGCTGTGTGCTAAGAGGGTAGGGTGTTGATCAGTTCATTAAAAGCACCAAGTTGTCAATGACTTGAAGCAACTTGGTTCCACCGCTACCCCTTTAGTGTCCAATCGAGATTCAGCTGGTAAGGTTATGGCATCGGTATTTTGGGATGTGCATGGTGTAATATACGAGTACATCGATTACCTTGAAAGGGGTGATTAAACCATCATGATTTAATCTTCATCGAGCCCAACCCATCAACACCGATTATTATGAGCCTTAATTCAAGAGTTTTGAAGGAAAGAAATCAAGAAAAAAATGGTCCCATTTAAAGAAGAAAAAAAAGTACTGATACTTCAAGACAATAATGCACACATCAATGAAAACCATGGCGCAATTGCATTAGTTAGGCTAGGAACTGCGCTTCCCCATCCTCCGCATTGTCCAGATCTGGCCCCCAGGGACTTATATCTGGTTGCGGACATCAAAAGGATGCTTGCTGGGAAGAAATTCAGCAACAATGCAGAAACTGAGGCCTCTTCGGAGACTAAATTTGATTTTATTGTCTTCTGAAACTATTTGTATATTGAGATGATGTTTGTGACGTTATATATTTATGAACCGTATATGAAATAGATATTATTTAGTATATGATATATATTATTTAAACTAGAATTTTTAAAAGAACACACAGAAAAGAAATCGCTGAATTCACTACTATATTTCGATGTCCTCGTCGTCAGGAATAGATGTGAATCGCTCCAAAGGCTGATAACGACTGGCTTGGCGTTCAAACCCAAGCACTCAAACTTTGTAGCCAACTTTCGGAGGAAAGGAAGACAAGGAAGATAAAGAAATAAAAGCCAAATAAAAATTAAATGAAAGAAAACATTTAACTAAAATAAAATTGAAAGCTAATAACAACTTCTAGACAAAATAAATAAATAAAATCAATTAAAAAATAAAGGAACAATCAACGATTGAGGTTAAGCCCAGGAGCAGATCAAATGCCCAGAAGACTAATAAGTCCTTCTTCTGAAGCTCTCAGAGTGACTTTCGAATATATTATTTATATATACCATATTTTGAAAATTATATTGAAAAGTTACCTGACCGCTATAACCGTTGGGTTGCTCTTCAAGGGTACTATATTGAATAAAATGATGGAATTTTATAGAAAAAAGTATGTTTTACTGTGTTAGCCTACGAACTTTTCAGCCCACCTATTAGTTTCGATACCATGTGTTCTTCAAATTAAAGCTAATGTATTCCTTCACAAAATGCCTAACTTTTCTCTCTCTTTAAGACGACTTTGAAGATTGAAAACATTATATGCGATGTAAATGCAACAAAATCCAGTTTATTTTTGTATATCTTTATTATCGGGTTTATGGTTTTACTATTTTTACCTTTTTTTTTTTTGCAAACAGCTGTTCTTAGACATTACTGCTTAGTCTTAACGTTTACCATGTATTTATACATTCAATGTGTTTCTTAACGCTTTCACTGCTAATGACGTACATATACGTAATACAATTATTCATCACCAGTATATATATACGTATATATGTTGGACATATATATATATACGTATTTTTGATCAGGTATACGTATACCTGATCAAAAAAAAGGATGGAAATTTCAGGTTCTTCAAAAAAAAAAAAAAAAATTAGCACAGGGTAAAGAAATCATGTTTTGAAATTCAGCCTTCAAGAACATGAAGTGTTACTGTTTGGCTGCAGTGAAAGGGTTAATATCCAAATTGACTGTTGATACTATTGTGGAACTGTTTTGTATAAACATATTACTGGAAGGCTGTTCATAAAGGGAATCACAATGAACCTATTAAATTGAAATCTTTGAATGAAAGAACCTATTTATGACATATCTATTAAGAGCTTACTTACCGAGGAGGGAACTTGTTTCCTTTCATTATTAATATAGTTAATTTTTTTATGTTTCATGTGTGAATCCCTTTACATCTCTCGAATAATTTTCTTAATGTCAATGTTGAAATCATCAGATGTGATTTTACTTTAGTATGTAGAATATACCAACATACTTTGGTATGTTGGTCAAAGTATTTGTCTCTAATTTGATATTGTTCATTACTTGTTGAACTTCGATTTTATTCTAGTAATTGGGAATAACTTTTACCGTTTAAAATGATATATCTGTTATTTACATCAAATTTCTTTAACATAAAACATAAACATCTCAAGGTCACCAGTTGGTGCCATGTACCAATAGTGCATCTTTTAATTAGAAGTTTTTTTTTTGTCTTTACATTTACTTAATGCTATGTCTTTTTGGCTACATAACCTGTATAATGTTCATTGAATAACTGTTAATGAAGTGATGGTGTTATTTATTGTTATTTACAGAATTGAAAGCATTTCATGTGATGTAAATGAATAAAAAATCTTGTTTGCCCTAAGTCACTTTTCATTACATAAAATATATTACCTTAAGTGACTAGCTCTCACTATCTTTAGTTTCTTTTGTAGTATGCACTGAATATTTTTAGTTTTACGTTTAGTTCGAAGAGAAGTTCTTTTGCATTACTGGAGACTTGTAATAGATATCTCTTATACATTAATAGTTCGGATGAATGTGAATCATAGTTTCTAGTTACTTAACTGTTTCCTATACTTATAAACATTATGAGTCACAATGAACATATTAAATTAAAGTCTTCGAATAAAAGAGCCTCCAATGGGACCATATTTGTTTTTTCGTTATTAATATTTATTGATTAATTTTTTATTCCACCTATGTGTTAAATCCCTTCATAACGTCTCACAAATAATTTTGTTCATATAACCATTGATATCATGCTCACACTTACTTATCCTTTAATAATGGGAATATGTATAGGAAAAAGTATTTGTCTCTGTTGTGATATTGTACTTTATTTGTTAAACTTCAATGTTTTCTTGTAATTGCAAATTCTTTTGTCAAGACGACTATTTTGGTTAATGTCTTGTTATTTACATCAAAGTTATTAGGAAGTAGATGGATGTATGTTTGTAACCCATTCGATAGACTGTCAAGGTACTTTATTCAGATTAACTCCCACTTTCCCAATTGCTTCGTGAAATGAAATGAAGTTGACATGAAGTAAATTGTATTAAATTTGCTTATGTAGTAAAATCAATTAATGAATGTTTACAATATGAGTATAGTTATTGCGTAGAGAGAACATTAGAAAGTGATTTAAGATCTCTAGGAAAGGATTTTAAGATATATTAAGTCAGTTAACAAATTGATGGAGTTAAACTGCTAAGTATCCTGATGCATTATGTGTTCAGACGTGATGATTTTATATGCTAGTAAAATGTGTTTTAAATTAAATGAACTACTCGCATTAATTAAATAGAAATAAGGAATTTAGATTTTAATCAATTTGTATATGATTGTTGGTATATTTCTCTGCATTGATTTAAGATGTTAGATTTGTCAACTGAATGATTTTAATTCCATTGTTTTAATTCTTATCCATACAAATATGTACAAACATATTTAAGTTTTAGTAAAACAAATCTATTTGATAGATATATATTTCCATGTTCAATATAGTTTTGTCATTAACATGAATATAATTGTGTAAAATGTGGAATTTGTTAAACACTGGAGAGTGTAATGGTATAATCAAAGCAAACTTTCTTGAGTGGCTTTGTGTTCAGTATTAACACTAGATTGCCTAGGCAAGTCATTTTGACTGTTTTTACAATTTCAATTAGAATAAAATTGTATATACAATGACACAGCTTCTTAGAATTTTCTAAATGAAGTATTTTTTTTTATTGTTAATACTTATTAATAAGTTCTTTTATGACTGCAAATAATATAAAAAATAAAAAAATTAATTTTAAACAAATTTCTTTACACATTAGTTATTCTTTCACAGTCCAGTCATTTCGACTGCTTTGGGCAATATAGGTATATACTTCAGTCTTTCTATTGTTAATTAATGTTTCTTATTTTTAATACCTCCAGAGTCTACTTATGTAAGCGTTTCATTTATTGCTATTTTATTCAAAATTTTTATGCTGTTCACTTTTCATTATGTTTTACATGGGTGAAGAGGAAATCTGTATTTAAACTTTGCCAGGGATGGTTGGGAGGCTATTGATTTTATAAAAGAAAATTAGTATAGTGTGACATGTCTTATAACTGCGCCATTATACCTGGAAAGTCGTACATAACTGAAGTGGATTGTTAATTTAGGATGGCTCAAATAATCTGTTAACAATAAAGTAAAAATGGTAAATTAATCTGTTTCTGGGTCAATGAACTTATAATTGTAATTGAATTCGAAATGTTTTTAGATTTAGTCCCTCCATTATAGTTCATATTGCTCTGCTATTAAAAATATGTTATAAATGCTATTAATAATTTTGTTAAGACTTGTTAAATAATTTTTAAACTAATAATTTAATACATCCCTCACATCTTTTTTATCAATGGGAAATTTGGCAGTGATTTTCATGAACAGCTAAAGATGTCATTGCTGAAAGAAGAAGTTGATATGTAAAGTCAGTTTTCATTTTGGTCTTCTGACAATTGCTGTCTTGTTAATCACTTCACGTGGTTGTTTCTTGAAGTGACTTGCCCACGGTGGGTTACTGAATAGTTACGCTGAGAGCATGTTTCTGTATGTAGGTACTGTATATTTAGAGTATAGTGCTAATGATAAACATGCACTAAATTTCATGTTTCAGGTTTATTTCATATCTGATTATCAGACTGTGATGCTCATTGTATGATTATATGTCATGTATTAATGGTATTGATATCTTTGGAAAAAGGTAAAACTTTTATTGCTGAGGTGAGTAGTGTATTAGAACTCTGGTATTAAAAGATGGCTTTTAAGTTTATCAAGCTTAGTGGATGGCGGTGAAACATGTCACTACAAGAAAACGTCGCTGTGTGAAGTTTGGTATGTTGGAGGCCAATCAGAAAAGAAAGGTCGTTGCTCCCTTCCCGACCAGTCAATCGCTGGGATACTCATTTAAAAGGACTGAAGTCATCAGACGCCAATTCACATGGTGATGCTCCATGTGAATCGTTTTGTAGTAAAGTGAACTGCCAGTTTTGGATTATGTGGAGATGATCAAGGTTGTTGACAGTGTCTACTTCAATGTGATTTGTATTTTATATTTTAAACTGTGACACTCAGCGAGGAATATAGAGTACCCCTGAGTAGGCTAGTTTTTTGAGTTAGTGTAGTTCATCAGGAGTACTTCACGTCCTCCTGATGAACTTTCTCTTGTAGAAACTCTTATTGTTACTTTAGTTTTAAGCACCTTTCAGGGGGAATATTGAGTACCCCTGATTTCCTATGTAGTCCTAATGGACACGTCTAGTATTATGTTGGTTCCTGAGAGGGGACCCCATTGTATTTTTGCGTGATGTCGGTCGTGCATGCCCGCCTCCACGAGGTCCACCTTGGGCACATCGGTGTGCTGTTGCTCTGCCTCTTCTATTTAGTATGAGAGAAGTTTCGGCACGCTCGATGTGGTTAAAGGGAACCACGTAAAAAACATGTGTTGCTTTATCTCATGTTAGTGGTCGAAAGGTCAGGGGGCATGATTTTGAATCAAAGCAGGTATTTACTTCAAAGAAATGTGATCGTATATCTTGCCAGTAGGGAAAAAGTAGCGGCCGGAAATAAGTTTCCGTATAAGGGAACAGTTATGTATCTTTTCGTATGCGGACCAACTGTTCAGTGTTTTGAGATGCTCTGCCTCTCCCTCTCGGTGTTCCAGGTGCGAAGTTCTTCTTGGCAGCCTGAGGAGATGATGAAAACAATTTCCTCTTGGTATACATCTTGGGGGTATAAAGGAAAAAGTGTGGAGCACTGTATTGGGCTGGGCTATGATCTCGTGACTGAACAGTGTGTGTGGGGAGTTATGATGATAAGATAAAGCAGTGTTTTTCAACCTTTTTCGAGCCAAGCACACTTCTTTCATTTAAAAAATCCCGTGGCACACCACCAGCTGAAAATGTGGAAAAAACCTAATATTTAGAATATAAGTGTTATATTGTTAAATAAGCTTTTTTAACATTGAAGAGTGACGTTGAATAGGACATCTTGAATATTAATCAAATAAAAACAAAGAAAAAAGTATTTTACAATCGTTCACATTTATTTTCACTCAGTGTGAAACCTGGGCCTGTTTGGATGAACACAGAGCAGATATCCTGGCAGGAATCGATGAAAGACACACACGAAGCTCTTCCTCCACAGCTCTCAGTCTTTCTCTGTTTTTAGTTTTTACAGCAGTCAGGCTTGAAAAGTTCACCTCACACAGATATGTTGTGGAAAATGGGAGCAATGTCAAAATAGCTTTGTGGGCCAGCATGGGGACTCCTTGGCAGCTGCCAACCAGAAACTGTCCAAAGGTAGATCAGCAAAGCTTAGCTTGAGACCACGATCTTGTTTCAGTTCAGTTAGTTCCTCCTGCTCCTGTAAAGTCATGTCCTTTCCAACAGCTGATGCTGAGCTGAATGGGTCCCTAACCCAGTCAAGGCACTCTGTGGTGGCTGAAGAGAAATAAAATGACATCTTCTCCTCAAGAGTTTTCAAATGTTTAACTATTATGTCACACAGTGCAGCAATATTAACATCTTGCCATTTATTGGTGAGTGGGAACATTTCAAGATTGCCACTTTCCACATGTTGCTGCCATAGTTGTACCTTGGAATGGAATCCATTTATTTTATCTGTGCTTGTAAGCAGGTTTTCATTTCGGTCTTGCATTCGTGTGTTCAGTTCATTCAGATGATGAAAAATATCTGCCAGGTATGCCAGCCTTGCACACCACCCATCACTTGCAAGCAGCTTTGCGTAATCGGACCCCTCATTTGTCAGAAACACTTTAAGTTTCTCTCGCAGCTCATACACACGGGCCAGCACCTTGCCGCGTGACAACCATCGGACCTCCGTATGAAACAGCAAGGCTTTCTGCTCTGCTCCCATTTCCTCACACAAAGCCGCAAATATGCGACTTTTCACAGGTCGTGACTTAATAAAGTTTACCATGTATACAACATCATCCAACACAGGAACGAGGTCTGCCGGTAAAGTCTTGGCTACGAGGGCTTCGCGGGCGTAATGATCACATCTGGGTTTTTCTCCTTCACTCTGTTTACAAAGCCGTTGGTGCGCCCAACCATGGCTGCAGCTCCATCAGTGCAGACACTCGTGCAGTTTTCCCACTTAAGTCCTCCCTTTTCCAGATATTCTGATGTGACCCGAAAAATTTCCCCTCCCGTTGTTTTTTCTGGCAAAGCCTTGCAAAATAGAACGTTTTCTCTGATTGTATCTCCATCCACAAAACGCACATTGGCCAAGAGTTGAGCATGTCCACTAATATCAGTAGACTCATCAAGTTGCAAAGTAAATTTATTACTGATACGGATCTTGTCCAAAACTACTATTTCGATGTCTGCAGACATCTCATTGATTCGTCTGGAAATTGTGTTATCTGAGAGAGGGACTTTGGCTATTTCTTTAGTCGCTTCGGGTCCGAGCATCTCAGTTACAATGGCTTTGCAGGCGGGAAGTATTAATTGTTCTGCCACAGTGTGGGACTTTTTTGATTTAGCCACAAGTTCAGCTACGTGGTAGCTAGCTTTAAGGGCTCTCTCGTTTACCTTTGCGGTTTTTCTCATGAAAGTGGCATGTTCCTCTCTGTGATCACGCAGGCGAACAAAATAATCCACATTTTTGTTTTGAAGTGAAGGGTGTTTAGTTTGGAGATGGCGTTTAAGCTTGCTTGGAACCATAGCACTGTTGGAGTCGGTGCCGTTGCATCTCCGGTAAAAGTGAATCCAAATGAAAGATAGTTTTCGTTGTATTGCCTTTCGCCACAAACTTTGGTCGATGTCACCGTCTTTGCTTTCTTTTGACCTCCACTCATACTAGGGCCCTCATCTGGGTCCCGAGTTTGTCCAGGGTTCAGTACAGTGTCATCATTTTTTCTCTTCAAAAACGTCTCCATCACTTTCACCATCGACTCGTCCCGCTATCCACAATGACAACGTCACTGTCAACGCCACCTGCCGCTGCATCCATGCATCACTAATTCGCTTGTCTCCAAGCACAAGGCAATTAGCTACCTGCTGCTGCTGCCACCTTCTGATATGGAAGAGTACTACATGATTACTCTATTGGGCGCTACACCGCACAGGCTTACAAAGTGGAGAATTTCCCACGGCACACCTGACAATATCTCGCGGCACACCACTGTGCTGCGGCACACCACTGTGCTGCGGCACAGTGGTTAAAAAACACTGAGATAAAGAAACTGTCTTACGCCCAGCTGGGCAGCTTTCCTTGCCATTTTTTTTTATTTGATCATAAGTCGCATAGATCGTAAGCTGACGACTACCTGTATTGTAAGGTTTATATGTAGATATAATCCTCCCGACGTGATGAAAGTTAAAAATGTCGCTTTTATATTTGGATGCATAGTTTCAAGTTCTGTTTGATATGAGGTTAATCTTCATGCAGGCGTTGAGACTTCCATCCGTTAAACGTAATCGTAAGTTGCTCTTAATGTCTGCAGGTTGAAGTTCTTCATTTCTGACCACTTCTTCTGGCTTCCCAATTCTGCTTGCTGTTGTGCAAGTCCTTACAGATCTTCATTCAGTGCCGAATTTATCCACCCACAAGTCTGAGGCCTTCAGGTCAGCAGCTTGTAGCTCAAAATCTCTGACAGACACCGGAGATGTAGCCAGGTCAGTACTGTTCACTGCCCACTGGTGTGGATGGGTGATGCACTTAAAAAGACGAGTGAGCTCACGAAATTCTCCTAAGCGCGCGTTGAATGAGTGCAGGGGATTAGATGTGAAGCTTGCTAGCTGGTGAAGATCAAGATGGTGAGCAGGGTCACTTGCTGTGTATGTATCTTGAAATTCACTCAGTGTTTCAAAGTGAAGTAAACGACCTATTTTAATGTCGGCGATGAAGAGTTCAAGTTTGTTTTCAAATGCAAACTCTGCTTGTTGCAGAGATATGATTGTGTTTCCAACGAGAAAGTCATGTCCACGAAAAAGTGAAACTTCAGGAGCCACTCGTGTCGGCTATTCGGGATGCTTGACATTTTTTGTTTCAAGAAGAGTCCGTATTTCAAGACAAGCCGCAAAACGAGTGAGCACCCTCCTTCTTGACAACCAACGCATATTGCTGTGCAGAAGCAGACCAGGATAGTTGCTCCCAACTTCATCCAGCAGGAAACTGGCGAACATTTGAAGCTCGAGGAACATTAAACTTGACGACCGGAACGACCAGCGACATCATGTCACCAAGCTGCTCTACACTCAGCTGAGCATAGAGCGCCTCCTGATGTATGATGCACTGAAAACTTAGGATGGGTCTCTTTTCCTGATAACGAATAAGCGCTACGATTCCTCTGTTTTTTTCCACCACGGATGGAGCACCATCAGTCACACCGAAAGAAGTTTATCCATCGCTAGATTTTTTTCTTTAGCGAACTCAGTAAACGACTTGAATAAATCCTCCCTCTTGTCTCTTTGATAGGCAAAACAGCAAAACTTTCCTCACATAGTGTGTCACCGACAACGTACCTTGAAATCACGCTGAACGGAGATAACTTGCTTTCGTCTGTTGACTCATCCAAAGCGAGAGAAAAAAGTGCGACCTCATTTATGTCCTTCACTTGCATTCCCTCAATTTGATTTGACATCATGATGGCACGATCGTGCACTGTTCTTGCCGACAGAGGCATGTCTTTTATCCGTTTCATTATCTTGTCTTTATTTGAAAAGTCGTCAAAAAGTTCATTGGCAACATCAAGCATGAATGCTTTGGCGTACTCCCTATCTGGGAATGGGGGGGGGGGGGGTACTTTCTCACAAGCGCTAAAGCGCCAACAAAGCTAGCCGAATTGCAGTCACATTGTTGGGTCCAAACACGGAGTGAGTTGCTGCTGACAAGCATGCACTCTTGATAGAGTTGCTGCTGACAAGCATGCACTCTTGATAGAAGCTCTTGACATACTTTCTTCCTGCTTTCTTTCTCTTTCTCTTGGTTGCTTTCTTAAAGAAATCTTGTTTCCTCTTCAAACATGTTTTAAGACTGGCAGCCTGGCTGACTTTTCTCATATCCCTGGTATTTTTTTACTCCTCAGCATGTCTAGATGTATAATAACATCTCAAATTGTACTTCCTTTTTTTTTTTTTTAAAAAAAGGACGATGTTAAGGGGGAGGGGGATAATTAAGGGGGAGGAGTCTGGTCATAGGGACATCACCTATTTATAACTCCCGGGTGGATCAAAGACTTTTCAGTCTGCTGGCCTTTCGGCCGCGATTAGGCTTCTGAGCCTTAAACAGGGTTCTGTCGTATGGCTAAAACCTGTAGTATGGGTTCTATCGCACTCGCTGGTACGTCGAAGCCCAGTAGAACCGCTACCTCGAAGGTGGACCTGAAAAGATGAAAGTTGAAAGAAGAGACTCAACGTCATCTCCAGGCCTTACGGTCAGAGCTCTGACAAACTCAGACTCCTCAACGATTCTGGCTGTGTAAACATTGCTGCAGACTAGTAGGCTCCTGGATGTCTTACTAAAGTCTAACTAAACAGCCCTACTGTTTAGGCCTTTTTCAGTGCAAAAGAAGATATGTTGGGGCGCCACCCCTCTGCTCAACAAAGAAATTCCCACTTGTGAAATTGTCTGTGCTCATCACCGACCTTTCTCATCACTGCAGATTTTGAAAAAGACATCTCTGGGGCTCTGTAATATGTGATTCCGCTTGGAGTCATTCTTGGGTTCAACTTCGCGCATGCGCCTCAGCATCAGTAGCCTGATGGTTCCCTCTGAAGCAGCTCACCGTGCTTAAAATTCTCAAAAACCGTGCCAAATTTTTTTTCGAGTTTAAACCATTCAAAAAATTGTTTCGAAAGATTGGCAATTTCTTCAAAACAAGCAGATATAATTGACTGCTTATTAAATACAGTCCGATCTTCCACAACACGGACTAATGGGCTACACGGACCACCGTCTTCGACGAAACCGTGTTGTGCGAATAAAAGAACTAATGGTATCATACCTTATGGGCGACACGACCTGAAAAACAGTACATTTTAGCACATTTGTTGCCCAAAAACCCAAATAAATTAGAAAAATAAATGATATTGGTTTCTTACCTTAATTATAATCCTAGCACAGCACACGGGGGTCATTAACACGTTGACTGCTGACTACGAGATAGCTCGTAGGTAGCGATCTTTTCAAGGACGGCAACTACGAGTTATCTCGTACTGTTTACTTGCCATTTTTGTGCAGCTACGATTAAACTCGTATTATATCAGTGCTAATATCGATAGATGGCTTCTGGGGAAAGAACAAAAAATCAATGTTGGCTTGTATGAACAGAAAATTTATTTGAAAACGAAAAAAAATATAAGTATAAGAATTAAGTCAAATTACAGAAGTAAAATAATATTTTATTGTTTGTGGAACTTTTTAAAACAATCTTTCACACAAATAGCTGGCTTTTGACTAGTACATACTGGACAGTAATAACGCGTTTCTTTTCGTTTTTTCCTTGGGTACATTTGCGACATGGTTTCGTTGGACGCTGTTTTTTTTCGGTAGGTGGTAGACTTTCTAAATAATGGATACTTTGCAATTTATTCTTTTTCTTATTGTGTTGAATTTCTTCTCCAATTAATGCGAGGACGAATTCCTCTCTAACTTTATCAGTTTTGTGTTAGAAGAAGTAACTTTTTTAAAAATTGTGTGAACATTGTGGATGTATATCTCTATAATATGTAATGCAACCTTTTTGGGCCATCTAATGGTCTTTCTTAGAGAAGAATAGTACTAACGAATTTTACAAATTTGCCGAAATTCAAACCCAAAAAACTATAGATCTTTATTTTTAAAACCAAATTTATTCTTTAAGATAAATTGTTCCCAACAAATCAGATTTATTCTTCAAGATGAAATTATTCCAAACAAGTATGTAGAAGGGGCTAGGCATTATGATTAAACGCCAGAATTCATAAGGTCCTCTGTAGCACTCACAACTCTATGCCCTATATTAGAATCTTCATTTAAACTTATTTTATCTATCATATTTAGCAGATTTTTCTTTTTTTCAACATCTTTACTCAGCACAGAGAAGAAACCTTGACGAACCAACTGTTTTATACAGCTGACCTCATCTTCAAAATCTCCTATTTTCCCCAATAAATCTCTAACATTCACCAAGCTTCCATCTTTTTTTGTTCTGATTATATACTTGTAATCTAATGCAATAGATCCCGCAGCGCAAACTACTGCATCATTTGTTAGCAAACCATCCTTTCCTATTAAAGACATTGGTAAGAATGCTGAACCTGGAATCAATGATGCACGGAAGACTCTTTCTTCACCAGAACCTCATTCAAGGTCAAACCAGAGCCAAGAGATCTAACAATGCTTGAAAATTTCTCGATTCTCCGCTCGGTTAGCATTGCAAATGTTAGCAAAGCGCAGAATCTCGGGTAAGTTAATGTTTGGTTATCCACATCGTTACAGTCTATTATCTTTATTTTCATATCAAATAAATTCACAAATTTCATATCCTTTCGCTTTGCAGTCTCAAACATTAGCTTTTTTGTTGCTCTACCTTTTGTGAAAATGTTTTCTAAGTTTCTATATGCATCGGGACTAGAAAAGAACTTTTGAATCTTGCTCTTGTTCAGATTGTAAAGTTCATTCAAGTGAACCGTATTGCCAGTCCTTTCCGAGTCTCCAACCTGAGAGATGTCAAAAGCTGCTGAATTCATGACTTCTTTTGAAACCGTTTAGTGAGAAATTATGTTAACTTTTTGATTAAGTTTTAATTTGCCTGATATTATATTGGCTTTTCTCTTTTGAACTACAGGTGGTGGACAAAATAATGGAAACACCTTCAAAAATCAACAAATTACAATTTAATATGGTGTAGGTCCGTCTTTTGCGGCAATTACAGCTTCAATTCTCCTAGGTATTGATTCATACAACTTGTGAATTGTTTCCAAAGGAATTGCAAGCCATTCTTCAGTTAGAATACCCTCCAATTCTTTAAGAGATGATGGGGGTGGAAATCGATGTCTTACTTGAATCTCTAAAATGACCATAAATGCTCAATGATGTTGAGGTCTGGAGATTGTGCTGGCCATGCAAGATGGTCAACTTCATTACAATGTTCCTCATGCCATTCTTTAACAATTCTAGCTGTATGGATTGGAGCATTATCATCTTGAAAAATGGCGTTTCCATCTGGAAACAGTGTTTGAACCATAGGGTGAACTTGATCGCTCAAAACTTGTAAATAGTCTCTGCTGTTAATTTTTCCATGAAGGGAAATCATTGGCCCTGTGGATTTCAAGAAATAGCGCCCAGATCATCACAGAACCCCCGCCATGTTTCACGGTTGGTTGAAGGCAGTCTGAATCAAACGCTTCTTTCGGTTGTCTCCAAACGTACACTCGGCCACTTGTCGGAAATAAGGAAAATGACGATTCGTCCGAGAAAATCACACTTTTCCACTGTTCAAGGGACCAATTCGGCGAGCCAAACACCACTCTAAACGCTTTGAAACATTTGTCTGTGAAAGCAGAGTTTTCGAATTGCAACTCTTCCATGGAATGCCCCTTGTGCAGCTCTCGACGGACAGTTTTTGTGGAGACTGGGTTCTGAAGGTGTTCATTGAGCTCAGTAGTAATTTTATGAGCCGTGCTCCTACGGTCGTTTCTAACAATTCGATTTAAAGTCCGACGGTCTCTCTCAGACAACTTCGACTGTCGGCCAGACTTGTGCTTTGCTGAGGACGTTTTCCCTTCTTTTTCGAAGGCAGTCATTACTTTTGAGACAGTGCCTCTTGAAACACCAAACATTTGGGCAGTCTTAGTTACACTAGCGCCTACCATACGAGCACCAACAATTTGGCCTCTTTTAAAATCTGAGAGGTCTGCCATTATGGGGTGTAATTAATATTTTAAATATCTGAAAACAGAAAAATAACATACATTTTACATCAATATACCGAATAACAAAATTATTATAAAGAAAATAGGAACATATGCCAAGTTTTGATTGTTTAAATTATGTTCTAAGATTATGATGGTAAAATATTAGGTGTTTCCATTATTTTGTCCACCACCTGTATAGTGTATATGCTTGCTTGTTTCTTGATTTTTTGTAACAGATTTGTATAATATTTAGGTGTATAATACTGAGAACTCTGTTTGATGAATAGTACGAAAGCATTTGATCTGATCGGTCAATGCCAGACATTCCATTATTGTGATCTCGAATTATATTCGGTTTCATAGAAATTTTTCCATTGCGATTGGGCACCTCTATCATTTCAACAATATGCATGTTTGAAATGCAAAGGACATCTCGCTTGTCTTTCCATTTGCATACAGTAACAGGACCATTTCGCTGCCAAATACACTCCCCTTTTTTCAATTTACGATTTACCACATCTCCAGGGTTTCCTTTTCGTAGGGTTCCACAGACATAAGTTTTTCGTGTATTTAGCAGTTTTGTAAGAGTAACAGAATTATAAAAATTATCCATGAAAACCGTGTATCCTTTATCGAGATAGTCCTCAAGTAAATGTAAAACAATGCCAGTAGTGTGGCCTACGTTATTTTCAGTTTTCTCAGATTTTCCACTGTAAATCTTTATTTTCATAACAAGACCATCGGACTCAAAAAGTGTTGGCAGAATGGACGTCTCTTCCAGTCCAGTGTTTTTATGCATGTCAACTTTTGACGGCTATTCACGTCTTTGCTATTTGGGCCAAACTATAAAACTGAGGCGTGCGTCAAAGTGTTAAGCAAGTCATCAATTCATAATCTGATTTGTTGAGTTGAATACAATCTCCCAAGATGATAATCTCCTTCCCCTTTTGATTCACCAAAGTTACGTTAACATAGTCGCATTCGACTATGTAAACTCGTTGTAAAATCGTTGTATGACTAATCATCATTGTTCTTATCCCAAGCCAGTCCATGGTGACGACGATTCAGCCATGTATTTGTCTTTACACAGCTCCTCATGCCAGTAGGAGGCTTGAAATAAAAGTGTTTTATGCTTAGTCTTTCCTCTCGCACTGCTGATGAAGTATACGACAACTCTTTGAAGATAAATTTTCCATCCTCTGATCTCAATCCGTTGACTTCAATAACTGCGAAAAGTTCCATGGTTTATCTGAAACAAGTTACTTGGTAATTAATAACAACACCAAAGAGAGAGCGAGAGAGGATATTCAAATCGTTCTGTTCATTAGTATTTATTGTAGAATGGTAATAAAAACATTTTCACAAATATATCTACAGACAATGCTCTCATATTCAAGTAATGTTAAGGGTGAGAGGGGATTGCATTTACTTCAATAAAAAAAGAGCAGAAGAACTAATTTCTTTATTTATTTTTTAACCACTCCCGAGGCGTTGGATGTTTCATCCTCCTCCATCGTGCCGGCTGGAGGATGTTGGGTAGCTCCCGTCGTCGAAATTCTTCGTACGAAGGGAGCAGCCATTGTTGTCTATAGATCTCCAACCCCTCCTCAGTATTGGTTATCCACTGGAGGTGGAGGAGGTGGATGTTACATTCCCATCACCGCTGAAACAATAGCAACTTAATAAACATCTTCCAAATCAACACTGAAACAATAGTAACTTGATAAACATCTTCCACATCATGACCAGTAGACTATCTGTAAATCAAAACTATACACACCTTAAGCCGACTTTTTCTGTGTAATTTTAATTTTAAACGATGGTAGCATGAAATTTTTACAAATAATGGTATGAGCTATTCGACTAGAATAGCGAAACCTTAACATTAGACAAACACAGAGGAGCATAGAATGGAAACAGTTCAATCATAAATGTAACAAAAATCAACAACTGATATTAAGCTTTGTACAATGGTTCAACATATAAATTGATTAGAACAAACCATCCATAATGCTATAAAAATAATCTCTTTCATATGCTCCAATTATTTTGATTTTATTTTTCCTTCATTATGCATATAAGGCCTTAACTAAGTTACACATGTATATTATACCTCTACATCCAATATTATTTCGCTGAATTCAATGAACACAATTCTAAGTCAATGTAAACAAATATCACAAAATTCATCAAGTATAGTAGGTGATCCCTTAGTCTAGACTACGATTTATCAGAACACATGGTGCTATCATACGAAATAACTTGCGTGGTAAACAACAAAAAAACAAAACCAGGACAGACACTTACCATTCAATCACTGCTGATGGTGATGATTCCAACAACGCAGGGGTGGTCGTCATCTCAGAATTCATTTTTTATTGTTTTTTATCTGAAAGACCATCCAAACCATCAAAATTATCAGCCAGTCATTCCGGGTGTTTTTTCTCCTTAAACGTGTAATGTCATACTCTGTCAACATCCAAATCAGTCGCCTTGATCGTGATTGTGTTGTTTATTCTGTTTAGTTTTTGATCCATGATTCTAAAATAATGAAAGAGTTTTTTAATGAAAAAAAGGATTTAATTGTGTATGTATTGGTAAAGAAATTTCAACTTACTTGAGATATGATGAGTTGCTGCTGCTGGAGATGCAAGAGCTAGGGCGTCTGAGGTGACTGTGAATAGAATGGCTCAGGCGATGGGGTTATATAACAAAAAGAGGGGTGAGGGGAACGGTGGGTGGGTGCTTGGGGGTTATGACGCAGTAGTGGGAGTGGCAGTCTCTTCGAAAGGATAGGGTTGATATTTCCCACGGCATTGTATTAGACGAGCTAATTGGAATTGTGAATTAGTCATGCGGGATGTTTAGTTGATTGCCTGATGTAAGAGATAAATGGAATGTTAATTATACAGATGGTAGGCAGGTGGACTAAGGTGAATTATACATGCGGGCTGTTCAGTTAATTGGCTTACGCAAGATATGCAGGCTGTTTATGCTAATTGGCTGACGCAAGACATGCGGGCTGCTCATGCTAATTAGATAGGTGGACAAAGGTGAATAAATTTAGGATCATTTATAGTCCCCATCACAATCTTTGTTTCTAATCCAGTTGTTAATCCTACACTGTAGTATTTGATGTGTGGTGTTCCGGTTTCTTTTGCCATGTCCATATAATTATTGAATAAGAATTTGGAAATCAAGGCATCTTTCTTCAAGCTGGCCGCACAATTGGCAATTCTCCAATCTTCCTTGTACTTGCCACAATCTGCAACTTTATCTACGGGTTCTGTCTTCTGTTCATTTTCCATCAATTCTCCTCCTGATGCGTTTGTCAAAACAAACAAAAATTACAAATATTAGAGTGTTCATTGTCTCCTTCTTTCTCTCAATACAAATGCTAGTTTGTCGAGATACTGTTGTTTAAGCACTTCAATGTCAGGAATGTCCGCGTTTCCCAAGTATGTTGAATAAATTGTCCTAACACAAAATGCACAATTAAAAGTCTCCCATCCATCCATCCACGTTCTTTACTGTCACTTCATTAGTTTCAGCTATGGCTATTTCCATAACTCCACTTCCTATGACTGGGAACCACTGGTTAGGTCCCATGACTATTGCTAGCGCAGGAGTTCTCACAGCCATTGTGTCTCTTAACCACTCCGTGAATTTTCTGCAATTCTCCTTCTGATGGAGATTATTTGGTCCTGCATCTTCTGCTCTGTAAGCTGTCACCACTTCCTCTATTCCTGTCTTCTGCCATTAACTCATGTGCTTACCATCCCATATAGGGAGGTCTCGCACCTCATTCAACAGGAACAAAGCAACTGGCTTGTCAAAACAATAGCAACTTCAGGATTTCTTATTGTATCTGTAAGTTTCAAGACGACTCTCTTCCCCAAGGTCCCAGTCAGTACTGCCTGTCTGAGCTCTTTTCCAGAATACACATTTAGGTCATATGCATATCCTGTGACAGCATCACACCGTTCCCATAATTTTATCCCTCGTTTCACAGGCTTTATGGGAAGATACTGTTTGAGGGAAGACCTTCCTTTGAATTTAGTCATAGACTCGTCTACGCTTTGAAAAGGGCAGTCTTCCCTTGCCCTTGGAAACGTGTACTTCAAGCATGCAATTACCTCATCTATGTAAAAAGTTTTTGAAGAATCTCTTGGTGGATCTGGACTATTGAAATACAATTTGGATGTCAAAACCTGAAATCTGTTTCTAGCAATTACCAGTTTTATAGCCTCATTGCCCAATGATGGGTTATGTGACCAGTAGTTTGAGATATTGGGTACCTTGTTGTAACACATAACAAGAACACAGCCTAGAACGAGCATTATCTCATTTGGGCCAGTGTGTTCAAGAGCTTTCTTTTTTTTTTACGCATTATATCTAACCGTTCGTTGGTACACTGACTAATGTACATCAACAAACTTCATGGAAACACCTTCAAAAAACACTCCAACTCAATCGTTGATGTTTTCAGGTCTATAAGAGAAAGAGTTGGTCGATTATCAGGGATAGTATGCCTAGGCATGAAATGAATAGTTGGCTGAGACCATATAACATTGTTAGAACCATTTACCGAAGGTACAGAATTATCACTAACTTCTTCAGTACTAAGAGAACGTTCAGTATTTATGCCATGATCATGAGAAGTGCTTGCTCTTACCTCGTTGTTATCAGAAAGAGAGGTACCTACTTCATTGTCAGGAGCCAGGTTACAATCATTTTCGGAGCTGTCAGATAAATCGTCACTATTGTCACTTTCAAAATCACTTTCATTTGCCTCGAATGTATTGTCTATGAACGAATCGTCACTGTCACTAGATAAGTCACTATCGGTGTTTTCAAGAATGCTCCTGAGTTCATCGTTCGTGTAGTATCGTTTTCTGTTTCGATCCATCTTTTTCAACAAGGAAAACATAATAATATTAGCATAATAACAAAAATGGTACAGAAAAAAAATAGATTAGCAAAACAAAGAGGAAAACAATATTACTGAAGGTATTGATAAACATAATAAAGCTCTGTAAATACTAATGGGACATATAATCCCACTAACCTCTGTTCGACCAAACTAATTACATGTGAATAAAACTGTATAATAATACGAAGATTGTTTTTACTTACCGAATGCAGATGGGTGTTATAAATATTATACAACAAGAAAAACGAAAATTGAACACTTTCCGACACTGATAAAGATAACAAAATGGCTTAGCTCTACAGATGACCTGCTGTTGTTCACAAAATCGGGCGTTTGATAACCTTCTCTGGTCTACAAATGAAACATAACAACGATTTAGCGGCTAAAATTGGTACTACTCGCAACTGAGATGTGTCTCAACCACTGGGACAGAGTTTTGGAAGAATACAATAGCTTTCAGACCCATTGGCACCGTCATTTCTGCCCTTGGGATGATATGTCCCGTTGGAAGTCAAAGGGTTAAACTAGGTCTGGAGTAATGACCATAAGGCAAAGTATTTACACCGTCTTCCAAAGTGATTCCTTTATCGTCATAATTTCTCAAGGCTAACTTGTTCAAGTGAATCGTGCTCACTTTATGATATCTAGATTGAATCCTTTTCATTTCTTTGTAAAGATTTTGACTAGTCTGCAAGGCGTTGTAATAGTCATCAAAACTAATTCCTACATGCTTTGATATTCCTTTACACCTTTGCTTCTCAACATCACCATCGAGTTTTAAGCAATACATTTTTGGTGATAGACCGACAAATTTCTCAATAATTGTTCCCGTATCTTCCTTCATAAGCCCAGGAACACCCTTGTTTTTATTGGAAAACAGTTTGTGTTTAGCCGGAATATTTGAGGTGTCCAAGTGATTTTCAATGGCAAGCAAATTTTCATAGATATCTTCAACATTGGTAATTTTAAAGTAAAACGAGTCAGTGTCTGTATAGATGAGAGATAGGTCTTGTTTAAAAACAGGTTTGAAAACGTCACAAAAGTATCGATACATTATAAATTTTGATATCGCAAGGATACTGGCTCCAATTATTGTAGGCTTGTTATAAAACAGTTCTGTCATTATTGTTACCGGATAAGAGCTTGTCGTCAAGATTACTAACCGAGTGAGCCAGATTTCCGCGTCTAGCAGTCTTCACATCAGTGAGCTCGCGAGTCTTGACTCTACCTTGTATATCAACACCATCATCGGTACGTCGGAAAGATGTTCTTGTACCGAAAGTATCCGCCACTCTCGGAGCGGAGGCGTATATTGCGTCAACCAAGGGATCCACCTTTTGTTTTAAACAAGGTTCCCTTGTCAGTGGCGTATCAATGGATAGGAGAGTGGCCCGGGAGAGTTTCATCATTGCATCTTCACATCCTGGTATTTTAAGACGCTCGAGCACATCGTCAGAAGAAACGTAGTCTACAAGAAACCCCAGTGTTTTGTTTACACACCCAGAGAAAATCTTGAGTTTCTTATCCGTTTGTTTTTCTTTAAGTATGACTTTATCCAGGCTCAAGTCATCACCTGTGGAATCGATTCTTCTTAGGAGAGATTCCCCGGTCGCCACAGCAGATGAAGTTGCTTTATAAGTGTCAGGAATTGGACCATCGACACGTTGACTCATGTCATCCCCGACTAACGGAGCCAAGAGGGCACTGGGTACTCTCTGAGTCTTATTGTGTGCCATCTTCAGCGCTTCTTGTGTTCTATAACGATGTAATTTTGCTTCATGTACCCTATTTATTTCAGCAAGAAACTTTAACCTTTCTACCCTAGGAGTCTTTGCCAACTGATCTCTAAAAGGCTCTTGGTCAGGGCTGCCAGAAGGATTTTGCCAATAGTAACAATTCCAATTTCAAAAGGTAACAAATCACTTGAAAAAGTAACAAATTCACAAAATGACGTATGAATATGAAATAAAGTTCATTCTAACTAATTTGAACTTATATTTATTTACTTATTGTTTAAAGTATCCCATAAAATGTGCGTTTCTTAACTTTTACAGTCTAGAAAGTAGTATCATCACCAGCAGCCTCTGTATTCTTAGTATATAATTTTTCTGTACGCATTAGCGTCAACAGCTCTTCAGAAGGTCTCCATTTAGTACAATCTACATCAGTCATTAGGCTTTTTGAGTATAGCAGAGCATTTATTGTATAAGTTTTTAATGAAGATCGATTTTTAGTTTTAATTACATTTAGGATTGAAAAAATTCTTTCAGCACAAGTAGAGGAATGAGGCAAAGCAAGAAGGCTCTTCATCAACATTGATAGCAACGGATATCGAAATTTGTCACCAAATTTTTCATTGGAAATGTTTTCCCAAAACACTTCAGGCTCTTCCTCACTAATACGATCAGAGTCTTCTAGTGTCAGCTCTCGCCATTCCGTATTTAAAGCATCGAGATTATCTTCAGATACAATATTAGAAAACGGCAAATCCAATGAAATAATTGATGATGGTTTTCCCTGATTAACATTTTCAGGATCTAATGCTTCTAGTAATTCAAAGTCTCTGAATAAGTGATTTGCCAAAAATCGATTTAACTTTGTTTCATTAATTCTACATAAAAGTTCAAAATATTAATACGAAACTGCTTAAATTCTCTGTCCCCAGTTTTATCAGTATTCTGTATGTAAATACTTTCTCCTTTTGCACCGAAATAAATTTCTTCAGTAGGAAGGTAGATTGAAGGGTCAGCCACATTAATTTCTGATACATTTCTATTCTTGATTAATTCTCGTTTCACAAAGAAACCAATAATAGTTTTGCAACTTGTGTTAATTGAACACCTTAGCTTGTGTAGACGAAAGGATTCAGCTTGAAATTCTACATTAAGTTTATTTACCATAGGTAAGATGAAAGATAAAAATGAATAATACATCCTGGTATATACATTTTGCAATTGTTCGAGTATCAAAGCAGCTGATGCAATATTGTCTTCTAGTGAAGCTGAAGTAAAAAACAAAGTGAGAGCATTCCATTGATCAAGTATCCTATTGACAACTTACTCTAGGCATAACCATCTTGTACAGCTGACGTACAAAATTTTTCTGGAGTTTGTATCAGTAAATTTCTGGAACTCTTTGTAATGAGAAAGGCGCTTTGGACTATTTGAAAAGTACGAATGAATACTTCGAGCTAAATCTTCTATTTCATTGGGAAATTTTAAACAAGCCATAGATGCACATAAATGCATCGAATGACACACAGCCTTGCACGTATAATGCTGAAACTTTCTGTTGTAATAGATGTTGAACGCCATTTTTTCTACCCATCATTACACTGGCATTATCACTTGCAAATCCTATAAGATTATCAAAAGGTATTTTATTCTTTTCGAAAAAAATCGATAAAGAGTTCATAATTCCTGTAGCACTGCAATCCTCCACCTCTATTAAAGCTAAGTATATATCAACAGTTTTTTTTACATTTGAATCATAGTATCTACTTAATAAAACAAGTTGCTTAATGGTAGAAACATCAGTTGTTTCGTCGATTATAAGAGAATATTTACATTTCTGTAGTGTATTGATAAGTTCATCAAGGTAATGCTTACCTAGAACAGTACGAAAAAGACCAGACCCTTTTGTCCGTGCACATTTTATAGATTTGCTGATAGTCGAATCTTTACAAACATTTGAAATTAATCCTGGCAAATGGTCTAAAATTGCAATAGGTAGGTTGTGCTCAGCAACAAAGGCACAGAGTTTAAGTTCAGCTGCTGCAACTTTTTTTGCGTGAAGCGAAATTTTATTTGGCTGCATGAACTCAGTTAATTTTCAGCATTTATTAACGCAACAAATATTTTTTCGTGTTTATCTGTTTCACCGAGGCTTTTTAACTTGTGTAATCCCACCAGAAATTACAGTTTTACAAAATTTACAGAATGCTTTGTTTTCATTCAGTTTACTCACTTCAATCCAAGCTGCAAATCGTTCATCTTCCAGCCAATCTTTCCTTAATTTTCGATTGTAACTTTTGTTATACTTCACTTTTTTCTTTACTGGTGTACTTTATTTCTTACTCTCATCGTTGGATAAATTTCTAGAAGAACTCATTGTCAAATAAGGGTAACAAAAAGCAGATAATCACTGCAATTAGATTGACGCGTGTTCACTTCACTGATGTCTGGCATAAACTGGCACTGGCCTAATGGCGGTAGGTACAGTAATGCAGTTGCACACACACACCGTTCGCTGCGCACAAAACAAAACCTTATTTATACTGATACAGAATATGATTAAACAGTATTTTAATAGTCATCACTGTAATATTGCAACATTTTATTACTATTTCATGATTGGTTGTTCAAATAGTAACAACTTTTGGAAGCGTCGTAACAAAAGTAACAAATTTAAGTTTTGCAAGTAAAAAGTAACAATTTGTTACCAAAAGTAACAACTCTGGCAGCCCTGCTCTAGGTCAGGGAGAGAAGGTACAGGTTCCAAAATGTCGACCTTCTTTTTTGGGATGAGGACCGGCGCCGGAACATCTATAGGTGTTAAATCTAGATTTATGCTAAAGTCCATCTCCATGTAATCCTTGGTGGTAAGGACCTTGTGACCTCCTTGCCCGTAGTTGCTGGCGGGAGGTCCATTCGCCAAGTCAACCGTCGAAGTTTTATCTGGGTCCTGACCCTTTCCATAAAAAACGGGAAAGAGAAAGAAAACCAAATCGTTTAAAGACACTCGATAGCCTTGGAGACAATTATAAATCCGAGTTTTCTTCACAACAGATCGAGCAAAAAAACGGTGGAAAATAAATCTACTTTTTCTGGACACATTTCCTTAGCTACCTCATTTAAGCACTGTTTAATAAGTTCACCATCTGTAAATGGCTTATCTTTCTTCGCCAAAAGGTGAGCAACATGGAAGCTTGCACTTGTTGCTGCCTCATTTTCTATAGCCTTCTTCTTGAAAATAAACTGCATTGATGATAAATTGTTCTTTAACCCATTATGGCCGAAAGTGTAAAAACTATGCTAATTTAATGAAACTTGGTAAAAACCCTCCTAATGGATCAATATTCATATATATAAGAAATAATTTCATTCTCTTGAATAGAAAGGAAATTATCGGCATGTAGAAAAATCTACACTTAGGCATTCTGGGTATGAAAACATCTAATTTACAAAATATATTTATTTTACTTCATAAAACAGTGATAATGTAAATCTTTGTTTATCGAAATGTTTTTCCTTTATATATGAGCTTTTTCAGAGATGTAACTATAATAAAAATAAAATTATTACTATAGATCCTTTGTAGTAATACAAAAATAATTCCTTTGGAAACACAAATAACACAGTTTCAGGTAAACTAATTTGAACGATATAGGAACTTGATTCCATTAGACATTCAAATGGTACGCTTCAAAGCATTTAGGATGTAAGCCTACATCACACTTCTTGTACCTAAATGATGCTCTGCCTTTACACTGCCGGCAAGATCTGGCTTGATCACAGGATAAAATGAAGTGATTCATACCATCGTATCTTGCAATATCAGTCAGTTTTGAAGTAACTTTTCGACCTTGGCGGCTTGGTTGACCGAATGACTTACAGTAATGAATGGTGAGAGCCTCAATGAACTCGTACTGTGTCATAACTGTTCTTTTTTCCTTCAGTAGCTGGTATGCATTATTTACGGTCACTGTGAGAAGATAAGAAAAGATTGGCCACCACCACTTTCGTTGTCGCATCCTTGTCCTATATGTGCTAACAGCCTGATCCATAATATCCACATATCCCATGTGAGCATGGTATAGCTGGAAACATGCTGCCTGAGGAACATTCACATATTTTTTTTCCTGTCTGTTATAGCGTCTAGTGGATTTCATCTCTGTTGAGTCAAAGTTAGAGACGAGAGTAACTTCTTTGTTATCCTTCCACTTCATCAACATTATATCGCCACTCATTCTGCTTTGTGCAGCACCTCGTGGTTCGTTCTTCAAAAAGTTCTTCTGAGATATGGGGCACTTGTCAGTTCTGTTGTCTCTACAGGTTCCAGACGCATAATAGCCACGATTTTTCATTTCTTCCATAGAGTAATGCTTGTAAAATAATTATCAAAAAATACAGTATGGCCATTGTTTGCTGGAAGCTCTGCTTTTGCTATCAAAGAGATTACAATATTCCCTCCTAGACCAATATTAGGAACACTATCGACTGCCTCGTTACTTGTTTTGCCCATGTAGAGATCAAAAGAATGAAGATAACCTCCTTTTGAACACAGAGCCCACATTTTGTACCCTGTTTTGATATTAGAACGTGCTCCCGAGCCTTTCGGCCATATCACGTATAATAGCAACTCAGATTGATGCTTTTTAACGTGAAAGCTCTTTCGCCACATCTCGGAGGCACCAAGGTTCCATCCATGGATGGAGACCAACTAAACCTCCGAGATGCGCCCGAGGTGGACCACGCGGAGGCGAGCTTCCACGACCCTACATCACACATCATAACAAATTATAAAAAAGCCATAAACAAACATCATGCCAAATCATAAGAAACCATAAACAAAGCAAGGCTAGTCAGGGATGTATACTAGGCTAGTCGGGGGTACTAGCTAAACTCCTGATGGTACTTATCTTTGCCCACCTCCCTGGACTTTCTTTAACATGGAAATATAAGACAGAAATTTTAGGAAGGGGTCCCTATATTTGCCCCACCAAGCAACTCTGTATATATCCATCACGAATCTTTCAACCTCCATTTCCAGCCTGTATCGGGCATGGGAGTATAGCTCGCACTGCTCCAGTACGTGTTGAACAGTCTCCTCGGGGTAACCGCATTGGCATACCGGGCTGTCTCTTCTGGCAAACCTGTGCAGGTAGGACATGAAGTCTCCGTGCCCTGATAGGATCTGTGTAATCCAGTGGGTCACAGGCGGGTTACACACTCTCATTCTCACGCTGACATCTGGGAAGAATGAGTAGGTCCATCTGCCCGTGTTGCCAGTGTCCCATCTTCTCTGCCACTTCCTGAGAGCCAGCCCATTGTTTCAGCTCTTTTTCCCTGCCATCGCGGTCAGTGCTGACAAAACCAATTCTTTCTGAGGGGATCCCTTTCCTTAACTTGTACTTTTCCAGGCGGTACTCGATCTCGATGTCCATAGGCAACTTTCCTGCTATTACCTGTGCCGAAAGGGCCGAAATAGTGCGGTAGGCCTTCAGCACAGGTATAAGGGCACGTCTCTGTTCTGAAATAAGGACCCTTCTCAGATCGCTGGTCAGTTCGTTTGCCCACAGAGGGGCTCCATGGCATACTATAGAATTGAAGATCGCCGTGTACATTACTGAGCACTGCCTGAAACCAATCCCCCAGGTCGGCCGTGAAATTCGACAAAGAAAGGCGAATCTCTCCTGAGCCTTAGCTCCAGCCTCTCTCACGTGCTTTACGAACGAGAAACCTTCCGCTATAGTGACGCCTAAATACTTCACTTCCCTCTTCACGTGGATTCTTTCCAGGTTGCAGAAGACTCTTGGGAGACTGCATCTATTTAATTTCCCTTTCAGGAGGAGGGCGGAGCACTTGTTATATGACAGCTCTACCTTGACATAGTCACACCAGTTTCCCACAATTCTCATAGCCAGGTTTGCCTGTTCTTCCAAAGATGCTCTTGAATTGCCCGAGATCATTATGGCTATGTCGTCGACGTAGGCCACCGGGTGTAGCTCGTTCATCATAAGTTCTAATAACAGCACTTCAAAAGCATAGGACCAGAGAACCGGTCCCAAAACGGACCCCTGGGGGCAGCCACGTTCCGCCGGACGTATCACCGAAGTACCCACAGACCTCATGGTAGCTTTTCTCCCCTGAAAGTAGCTCCCTAGCAAGCGAAGTATACCTGGGCTCAGTTGAGACTCCTTTAGCTCTCTCATGATAGCAGGCCTCCAAACGCAGTCAAAAGCACCCCTCATGTCGAGGAAAAGGCCCATGACATATTTGCTATCGGTGTCACTTACGAACCTGTAAACATCCCAGAGAGCATCATCCACGGAAAGGCCACGTCTAGAGCCGAACTGTCGACCAGTAGCGACAGTGTCCAACTTCAGGGACGGCGGTTTGAGGATGAGGGCTTCGAGGCATTTCCCCATCACAGGCAGTAAGCAAATAGGCCGATATGAGGTAATCTGAGAGGGGTCTCTATCCAAGCCTTTACTGACCATAACGACGTCAGCCTGCTTCCATTCTTGAGGAAAGTACCCAAACTGGTGGCACTCTTTAAACATTTGCAGCAGTAGCCCCCCTACTACCGGGAACGCCTTTTTAACAATAATCGGACATAACCCGTCCAAACCCGGCGCCTTATGGTCCCCCTGGCGCCCCATGGCAATCTCAATATCCATAACATCCCAAGTGCAATCTTCATAATCCTCAACCGGCTCATTACAAATCCTCCGAGTCGTCACCTGTTCAGCCGTCTCACGCGCCCGGCAATCCTCAGGGAAAAAATGGCCGAGAAGTGTTTCCAGACGTCCAGCAGGATCAACAACGCGCCCAGAAGGGCCCTCCAGGTCCGATAAGGCCCTCTCGATCCTTATTTTGTTCGTCACAATCTTATACGGCAGTCCCCATGCTTCCTCCATATGCAAATCAACAAAGCGCTTCCATGTCTCCCTTTTTGCTATTTTACATTCCTTGTGGAAGCGCTTTCTCAAGGCAACGTATTCTTCATGTCTGGCCGCCCTCAAATCTCCACGCCTTGTTTTTTGGAATGCTCTTCTGAGGGCCCTGACCCGGGCTCGTAGTTCGGCCAAGTTCTGCGACCACCAAGGGACGTTCTTCTTTTGTTGTCGTCGTTCACCATTAGCCTGGAGCGCCGACGACACCAACAGTTCGGTCAGGACCTCAACTTTATAGTCGATGTCATCCACGCCATGGGACTCGGCCTCCAAGATATGCTGTACCCGCTGCAGCTCCCATGTAACAGTGCGCTGGAAATGGCTCCAGCACACCCCTCTTGTTCGGGGGATGCCAAAGGACGGGGTTCCCCCAGCAAATATTCCAATGCTCAGCGACAAAATTACTGGGTTTGGTCACCAACTGACACGTCCACTGCGACTGACCAGCTCCAAATTCTCCCGAAGAGGGCCCCCGTAACCGCAGTGACGTCAATTCAAGAGTCTCCAAGTGGACCTACAAAAGTAGGGGGCGAGCCCGGGTCATTCACGACATGGAGCACGTGTGAAGTCATGACGTCCATGGCCAGTTTTCCTTCCTCCGTAGTCGCTCTTGATCCCCATGCTAAGTGATGCGCATTGATATCCGTCATAAGGACAATCTCCCTCCCCCTCAAGGAATTCAATGCCCTCTCAAGGGCGGGGAGGGCGTCAACCATGCACACTCCATACTGCTTATAGTAGGACACCACCGCAACGTCCACACCTGGTCCGACCACAACGCAAGCCACCACATGACTGTTAGAGACAGAGGACACCATGCAGACATCTAGGTCCTTTTTCAAGGCGACAACTGCGGCCTTAGGTCCATCCGCGGTACCAACACATGTTTTAACGTTCCTGCCCATTCCCATGTTAATACCATAGTTCCACGGTTCCTGAACTAGAGCCAAGTCAACTCCAGATTCTTCACAGTACATTAAAAATTGTTCAGTTGCACCCCTTGACTTGTTCAGGTTATTCTGGGCAATTGTGAGCGTAGCCATGGGTGATTTTTTGCTTTAGAACCTTCAATTCACGCAATCTCACAGGGCAGGACTTCGAGAAAGCGTTGTGCCCATCATGCTTCAGGCCCCGTCGCCCACAATTCTTGCACGTGACAACGGTCTTATCAGGACACTCACGGGAGTTGTGATCTCGGCCACAGTATCCGCACGCCGGGCTTTCGCTACTACATTTCGTGGACACATGGCCGAACCCCAGGCATCTAAAGCACTGGCAAAGCTCCTTATATGGTGACACTGGGCACAGTCGCCAATCGATCCTTATCTTCTTACCGCTGACGACGTCTGTAAATTTACCGCTGGCAACCGTGCAGACGACAGTCATGGCCCCCTTAGTCCTGGAGGGTATTTTGAATAAGGGAGAGATATCCCCTTCACTTATTCCCTCATTATTAATTACCAGCTGCCGAGAGATATCTTCAAATGCAAGATCTGCGGGGACCGACCTTATCTGAATCCTAGGTGGCATGGGGGGAACGCCTCTCGCAGTTCCCCAGTCCGACAAATCTATGGCCTTCATCAATCGCCCAGCATCATCCGATGAAGCAGTGACCACCATGACTGCCTTACCGGATGGTCTCGCAGAGTCGACACGGACGCCTAGAGTTGATGGATTCAACTTCCGCCGCACAAAGGACAAAAGTCGTTCTCCCTTCATGTCAGGGTCATCTCCTTTGGGAGTTATGAGCACTAAATTCTCCCTAGGAGCGAGGTTTATCTCTTTCAAAGACACTGGCTTTATGAGCTCAGATCCCAAAGGTTCCCTCAATATTTCTGGAGCGGCCTTAGTTTTCTTCCTCCTCCTCTTTTTTGACTTCCCAACAAGGTGCCATTCCAATGGTTTCTCTCCCGCAGGGGCCAATTTTGGAAGTGTTACCTTATCTGCATAGGTCACTTTTTCAGTCTGCCGAGGCAGGGAGGCTCCACCCTTCACCACAGTCGACAGCCGAGAGACTTCATTCGTGACGCTCTGGAGTTCTACCCTAAGGGTAGATATATCATTTCGATGATATTTCCAAATCCATTTGGATCAGGGTAGTCCTAAAACTATCAGCGTGTAGGTGCTGGTAAGACAAGTGTTACTTCCGCCGGGACTGTGGGGGAGTCCCTAGGGCGTGACCTAGCCTTATCTGCATAGGTCACTTTTTCAGTCTGCCGAGGCAGGGAGGCTCCACCCTTCACCACAGTCGACAGCCGAGAGACTTCATTCGTGACGCTCTGGAGTTCTACCCTAAGGGTAGATATATCATTTCGATGATCTAAGATGTCGTTTTTTACGGAGGTAATCATTTCCTCCCGGAATGCTGAGAAAATGTCCCTCATCTCCTCCCTAAGGCAGGGGATGGGCTCCTGGCATCTTTTGGGGGTGCCCTCACTCTCTTTGAGACTAAGTTCAGCTCTTATATCATGCAGTACCCCCATGATCCGCGTATTATGTTCCTTCAGTCGTGCTGCTACGCCGCATTCATCAAGGGCGTCGATGTCCTTATCCATTAGGCTTAGGATATTTATTCCCTTAACCAGGTGATCGATTATGGCATGATCTATGCACTCATGTGCAAGAGGGGCTTGTGCCTTTGGATTAATGGTTTTCGCCGACTCAACCACCTGCTGCACTGGCCGAGTGGAAGCATCTCCCTCCAAAGGCTCCATAGTTGTAGGAGAATTCTCCTTCCTCCTCATCTCTGGTCCCGTGCGTCGAGCTAGACCTTCTGACTTAGTTTTCCTGGGTCCAGCCATCGTAACTGTATGGCCTTGTCTTACTACAGCCCTGTCGGCGCACAATCGCCTTTTGCTGGTGCTAGGGAGGCTTTTAATTGGTTTTGAGGTCGCCTCCTGCCTCGGTGGAACGTTTCTTGAGCGTTCAAGGAGGTTACTAAGGAGTGAATCCTTCGTACCACTTGAGTCGCTGCTCGAGAAGAACTCCTTCTCCGAGTCCGGCCCCGTGCTGGGATCATTGGGGTTAATCGGTTCATACGTCACCTTACACTTCGGAGTGGGAATATCCTCTGCCTTTATAAATTTCCCGTCAGGGCCCTTGGGCCTCAGTTTCGGCGTCTTCCTTTCTGCTAAGGCAATGGTCTCCTTTGATGATTTCGAAGTGGTCGAGTATTTTGTGTAGTCATTTGCATTTTGTGAAGAAGTTTCCATTGGGGTTTAAAGCCCACGACTGCAGGGGGCTATCCGACCTGGGCATGCCCAGCTAGCAGAGTTACCCGCTAGCCTCCGAGTTCACCCGGAGAGCCGGTTACACCCCCGGTGGAGGGAGACACTCAACCTCCGATGGGGGTCCCAGGCCCGTACTAACCGAAGCTTTCGGGGCTCCCCAGGGACGATCTGGGGCACCACCCTGCAGCGCCTGCCAGGCGGGGGACTCCTGTGGGTAGACGGTCGCCAGCCCGACCGACCCTTAGATGAATCAATTTCAAATGGCCCGGCCGGGTACTGTGCCCACACCCACAGGAGCCAGCTCGAAAAAACCAAGACAAATCCATTATCCAGTAAAGAGATCCAAAACGAAGCCATGTGCGTTACCCTGCACAGGGACCCTTACACGGTACTAACAGCCGGGCCAGCTGCACCGCGGTTTTTTAAAGAGGTGTTACTCCTCTGGGGGCGGGCCACGGAGGCCGCGCCACCGCCCGATAGGTGAAATCCACCCCCGAGCGGAGGCCCGGCCACCACAACTTACCCCGGTGTGCCTTTCTTAGTTGATGCCGCTCAAGGCAGACATGTTAAGCCCCCCCACCACTTCAAGTGAAGGCACATTGGGGGGGCACATTTTGTACCCGAAACGAATGGGTTTCCCTCTTATAAATTGCTTCGCGTAGTGCTTGTCAAAGTAGGGAATCATGCTCTCGTCTACTGCAAGGTACTCTGGAAATCCACCATGGTTTTTGAACTTTTTTTGGAGATCATCCATCAAGGGACTCAGCTTAGAAGTACGGTCATTGGTTGTTATGGTATTATCCTGAAAGTGTAAGTTATGTAATATGTAATGTAATGTATGTAATGTAATATGTACGCGGAATTGTTCAATTTTTTACTAGTTTATATGTACAATGAACTTATTTCTCAATATAACTGCCGTCGCGATCGATGCACTTCTCTAAGCGGTGTTTTCATCCCATTATGCCATTCTTGAAAAAATCTGCAGGCTGATTTTGAAGCCAAGTTCTTGCTGCATGTTTTGCTTCATCAGTGGTGTTAAAACGGACTCCTTTCAGGTGTTCTTTAAGTTTTGGGAAGTCAGATGGAGCTAGATCAGGGCTGTAAGGGGGGTGGGGCAACAATTCCCATCGGAATTCCCTCAAAATTTCCTTCGTAATCCTTGCAGAATGAGCTGGAGCATTGTCATGATGGAAGAGGATTCCACGATGAAGCTTTCCTGGGCGTTTTTTAGCTACTTGTGTCCTTAGCTTTTTCAAAACGTATGGCCAGCACCTACAAGCTGAATGGTTTAAGGACTACCATGCTGGTCAGTGACCTGGGTCGTCCCCCCGAAGGGGAAAATGCCCTAAAACCCGGGCCAGGCCCTATCTTAAAGATAGGTACCAGTTTTAAGGATTCTACCTAATAAGAATCCCTACCCACTGGTGAGGGTCGGGGTCTAGCTCCCCTAGTTGCTATGCAGGCAACCTCCCGAGAAGATACTGCTTCTCACACAGCGACACATCACATACGATCATTTGTGTCTACTCTACCTGAGTAAGGAACCACAGCCACCACGAGTCCGTCCGCATGACGAGGCATGGGTGATAACCTGAAAATTAGAAAAAGAAGTAAAGAAGAGCAAGTAAGAAAATAACCGAAACTAAAATCACCCATGGGCTTGGAAGCCTCGTCCCCGTGGTACCGATAGTATTTTAAGAGCACTCGGGTGGTACTCCGGACCTTAGTCCTACTGAACCTGCTATTAGGAACAGGTATAGGTCAGTGGCCTTGTGGAAAAAAAAAAAAAAAAAAAAAACAGAGTTAGTCGAGCTCTCGTCAGAATTATCTAATCAGATGAAGAGGAGTTGTCCGTATTCAGTGGCAGTTGAAGGGCTATGTTGGCATTATAATGTTTTGTGCTGGCATAATCATTTTTCATACGTTTTGTAATTAGCTTCGTTGCATATCTCTTAAATGCGATGAATCTTGATTTTGTTGAAATCAGTTTATATAGCGGAGGAGGCCAGTCAAGTCCGAGAGAATGAATCTTTAGCCTAAACTGAACTTGATCTGAAGTGTAATTATTACATTCAAAAAGTAGATGATATGGGGTGTCAATTTTGGCTTCATTGCAATCTTGACAAAATGGGCTTTCAACTGCCTGGAAGGAATGTAAGAAGGAACAGAATTTACCGTGACCTGAAAGGATTTGAGATATAGCAAAATTTGGATGAAAAAATTTCTTGTTTAGGTGTCTATGAAAATTTTTGATGAATTTTAAGATATGATTTAGTCTAGGTTGAGCTCTAAATTCATTCTCCCATCTTCTGGTAAGATATTCATTTATGATTTTAAATTTTTCTTTCAAAGTGTAGGCTTCACGTCTGTCCATCAAATTTTGGAGGTCGTTGTTTGGTAGATTAGAGTGATTCATCAGATAATTTTTTAGCATTTTGGCTTGTAGATTAAATTTTGCAGGTAATGTTCTTGATAATAAGCATAGGACATGAGTCGGAACTGTCTTATAGAATTGGGCTGCCTGTATCAGACTTACTCTATAAACTCTATTTAGATTTATCATAGCCGAATTTGGTAATCTATTGAACCAAACTTCGGAGCCATATGCTACTATGCTTTCCACAATAGCTTTATGTGCACTCCTTAATTGGGTGTGAGTTATACCCCATCTGTATCCTGCAACTGTTCTGAAAATACTGAATTTGTTGATTGCTCTTTGTCTTAAATCCTTTAAATGAAATTTGAAATCCATGTTTTTGTTTATAGTTAAGCCAAGAAGTTTAATATTTTGCGAAAATTTTATGTTATTATTGTTAATTTTAAAAATCGGCTTACGTTGGAGATTGCCTCTAAGCATAATTGCTTGGGATTTATTTGCTGAGATGTTTAAACCAACTTTTGTCGCCCAGTTGTTGACAATGTCCAGCATAATTTTTGCCTTATCTTCTAATTTCCTTCGTGAGTTCTCTTCAATTAATATGAAAATGTCGTCAGCGTATGCAATGAATCTAAAATCAGAATTTTCAATTTCGTGAAGTAAATCATCAATGTAAATATTCCAAAAGATGGGAGATAATGAAGATCCCTGTGGGCACCCTCTAGTTATAAGATGTGAAACTTTTTCCTGATTTCCTTGAAATATTATTTTACGGTGAGTTAGGTAGGAAGATATAATATTGATCATGTTGTTATTACAGCCTTTTTCTGATAATTTATTTAATAGTATTTCGTGAATAATGGTATTAAAAGCATCGCTGATATCTAAGGCAATCCTGCAATTAGACGATGATCTGATGAATCAATGAATTGTAGCAATTTGAGCAAAGCTGTAGTTGTAGATTGATTGTTTCTAAATCCAAATTGTAAATGGTTTATTGAATTTTGATAATTTATACTTGTTTCTATTTTCTTTCTTAAATAAATTTCGAATATTTTTGCAATGTTTGAAATAAGGGAAATAGGTCTTAATTTTCCTGGTTGTTTTTTCGGGATAAGAATGACATTTGCAGTTCTCCAAGCTACAGGAAAATATCCTAATTGTAGGCAATCGTTGAACAGAGAGACTAAATGTGGTGATAATATATCGTTGCCTAGTTTAATCATATTAGATGTTATTTTGTCTGGACCTGGAGCTCTATTTGAGCGTCTGCTTTTGATTATGTCCTTGATCGTGTCTACTTGTGCTAAGTCATCGTCTAATATAGGTTCTAAAGGATTATAACACCTATAGTCACATCTAGTGGGGAATAATTTTATTAATTCGTCTTTAATTGTCTCTTTCCAAGTAATGTTATTCAGAGTGGAGATCGTATTGTTTGGAGGTCTTTTTATAATTTTCCAAAATTTCTGCCAGGGGTTTGTCTTAGAACCTTGTCTGACAAAACGATTCCAAGATTTCATCTTGGATATCCTTATCTCGCACAAATATGCTCGCTTTGTTGTTTTATATTTTTCTATAGCATCGTTGTTATGTGGATATTTACGAAGTTTTCTTTTTTCCTTTTGCACATTAGCTTTGAGTTTAGCTAATGTGTCTGACCACCATGGAGGTCTGTTTATTTTACTTGAGAATTTAATTTTATGCAGGATTCTTTAATTGCTACTTCAATGTTATTAATTGTTTCATCAATCTCAATAGAGGATTTGCATCTGATAGGATGTTGAAAAAGCTTATTTTGTAATGATGCTTTGTACGCAGCTGGATTTTTAATTGTGAAACGATATTCGCTATTGTTGTGAATTACACTTTGTGGAGACCAAGAAAATGCGATAATATTGTGATCTGATGGGATAATATTATCAAGAACTTCCCAATCATCTATTGTAGTAGAATTTAAGTTACGGCACAAGGTTAAGTCTATGTTACTATATATTGCAGAGCTTACTTTTTTTCCCGGGTAAGTAGGATAAATATTTGGGGAGTTCAACAAATTTAGTTTATTATGCGAAACAAAATTCTCAATTTTTCTCCCGCGTGGATCGGTTCTTGAATTGTACCATAGAGTTGATTTCGCATTAAAATCACCTGCCAAAAATAACGGAGACCTTTACATGTTTTAATAATTTTTTCCAAAAATATTAACGTTTCCTCTATGTTGTGGTTCTGATGGCAATAAATGGAAGAAACTATGAAATTTGAACCATTGAAGGTGAAAGCACAAGTCGAGACGCTCTCAGAACTGAGTTGAGATATAAAACATACATCAAAAAGTTTTTTCTTATACACAATTGCTGATTTGGAATTTTTTGAGAAAGAAACGGTATCATAATTGGGTCCTAGTTGTAATTTTTGTCTTTTATTAAGTTTTTGTTCCTGAGTTAAAATTATGTCTGGATTTAGTTTGGAGAGGTTTATATATAATCCATCTGTAGCACTAGGACTTTTCATCAGATTTATTTGAATGAATTTTATTTTCCTAATCATAGTTGATTCTCGAAATTAAATAGGCTTTGTATTTGCAAAAAGTTGGACAAGTAGGATCTCTGACAGTATGAGTTCCTTTGCAGGCGGCACAGGTAGGAGGTAACAATTTTGATTTACATTCCTCAAACTTGTGACCAGTTTTACCACAATGTCCGCATGTGTCTTTAGTTTTTTTGCAATTATTTGAGACATGTCCAAGACCTTGGCATTTGAAACATCTTATTATTCTTATATAATCCCTGAAATAATGAGATGACAAATTATAGTATATTCTTGTTTGAGACTGAAGAATTTGTCTTATTCGAGGTGATAATTCAAATACACAGTCTACTTTATTTTGGAAATTTTTGTTTTTAAGTCTGATAACTAGGCTAAATTCAAGTTTGAAAGATTCCCACGTTAATACTCCGTTTAGATTAGTGTCATATATTTTCTTCATCATAATATTACTTTCATCCTCTGATGGTAAACCACTAATAAGTATTCTAGGATTTTTCTTAGGTATGACACTTGCTTGAAGACCAGCTTCTTTTAATTTTATGTTATTTGTGAAATCTTCTATGTTTTGGTTATCGGTGCGTACTAATATTGAACCTTTTTTAATGGTTGAGCTTTGAATTTTCAAATTCAACCCTTCTAAATGATTTGGATTAATTTCCTCCTCCTCATTTACCTTTGAAATTTTGACAAGGGCTGTTGGTTGAATTTGTAAGTTATTTTTTAAAATTCCTGCATATGACTTATTTTGCAAGATGTTAGTTTGTTGGTTTTTCTCTATTAAATTTTTTGTCACTTTGATGTCAGAGCAGATGTTATCCATTTGGTTTAATTTATTAGCCATGTTGTCTTGATAATTGTGAAAATCCTTGGTTATTTCTTTTAATTCTGATACTTCTTTGGATAAATTTTTAATATCTATTTTTAATTCTTCCACCTCATTACTTGATTCTTTTTGAATAAAACTGTGATTAGTCTGTAGAGCCTCTTGATATAGCTGTTCTAGAGCTCTTGTATAGGACAAAATTTGTTCTTGATTTTTGACACTAAACTTTTTATTCATAACATAACCATTAATAATTTTATGGATCGCTTTTGTTGTATCATTAAATTTAGATAGTGCTGATAAATTGGTCACATCTGACTGTTTCGTGTTTTCCTTAGCCTTTTTACTTCCTTTTTTTTTAGAGCAAGATTGACTAGTAATGGTCCGTATTAAATTGGTGTAATCACCACTTGACAACTCGCAATCGGAAGACTCCGAAGAACTAGAGATTTTATGTCTACTTTTAGGCGTGTCTGACATAGTGAAATGCGCTACTGTGGTATTAAATTAAATTTTAAACTTGACACCCGAAATTAAACAAAGTACCGGGTTGATTAGCGTTAACCCGCTATCTTAGCGATAGCGGGAGAGAAGAGGTGCCTTTGACGGGCGGTGACAAAGAGATCAAAGGCCAGCCCACTGATTAACTCCGCGCCTGATAGTAACCCGAGTCGCGCTTTAATCTCCTTCAACTCTTTGATCTAATAGCTCAAACAAATATTATTATTAAAAACAGATCTATCGCCACTGAATAATTCGCTAACAATAACAGATTAAATTAAATTAAAAAGAATTTTTATTACAAAGGGAATTTAATTAAATGCAAGAACAATTGGAGATTAGGAGCCCAGCAATCAGCAATATTCCCAATCTCCTTTAACACAATTTAACACAAAGAGACAAATTAAAATAAATATTAAACAAAATAAAAACTGACTTTAAAACAAACAATAGAATTAAATTCTGACAGACTGACTGAAATTGAAGGTATAATAATATTGATGAGAAATAAATAAAAGAAAAATTAAGTAGACCTCGTGAGAGAATACCAGAACAATGGGGTTCACCAGCCAGCAGCGAAGGACCGGGTATCCGTAAGGCAAGAGAAAAATTAAGGAGAAATTAAAGAAAGTAAAATAAAGAAAATAATTAAGGAAATAATTAAGGAAAGTAATTAGAGAAGGTAATTAAGAAAAGGAATTTAAAATAAGAAGCTCAGAGGTAGAGTTGACAGGGGTCTGACGAAGGTGAGCGTAGTAGATAACAAGGGTCGTCGCGCAAGCGATAAGCCGACCCTTGCACCCAGCTAGACCGAACTAAACCAAACTAATTCAAAAAACTTCAAATTAAAATTGTAATAAGACTAATGAACAGAATTAAACCAAACTTTACGATTTTAATCCAATGATTATTGCTCAGAAGGTATCAAAATTGGAGGACAATCGAGTGATCCGGAGAGGAGATACAAGAGAAAAAAGAAAAAGTTTGAATTAAATTTATTACTAAAGAATAAAAATTTAAAGAAATAAAAGGATTTGTTTAAATAAAGAAAGCTGAAATAGCTAGACAAGGAAGCCTACTGGACAGTAATAGTTGGAGTAATAAAGCCAACCTTCTAAGCAGATAGAATTAAATCAAGGGAGCTTATCTGGGCAGGGAACAGCGAAGAGCCAGGAAACGAGGTAAGCCGGCAGCGATCCTTCCCCTTGCAAGTCTCGAGCGCAACTGCTTTTTCAAAACGTCAACGTAATACGATCCCGTGACAGTTTTTCGACCTTGTAAGAAATCAACTAGAACAACGCCTTCCTGGTCCCAGAAAACAGTAGCCATCACCTTGTTCACAGACCTCTCAGACTTGAATTTGATTGGACCTGCTGAACCACGAGGAAGCCACTGTTTGGACTGTTGTTTGGTTTCAGGATCATACTGGTAAACCCATGTTTCATCCCCAGTAAGAATTCGTCCGAAAAACGAGTTTTCATTTGCTTCAATTTTCGTCAAAATCACTGTTGAGAGTTCACATCTGAGATTCAGTGGTCAGGGCGCAACGCTTTTGGGACCCATCTGGCCGAAAGCTTGCTCCGGCCTAAATCTTCATGTAAAATTGAATGAGCTGAACCAACTGATATTTCCAGAGTCTGAGCTATCTCATCCACTGTCAATCTTCCATCTTCTTCAACCAGGCTCCTAACAGAATCAACATTTTCATAATTTCTTGAGGTTGTTGGTCTTCCACGGCCTTCTTCATCTTCAACAGCTTCTCTGCCTTCTTTAAATCTTTAAATTCTTGCACCAAAGACTGTATGGGTTCAACAATAGGCGTGGCAGTTTGTCTAAAATAGTCGTCTACAAAACGGTTTCCCTGTCTGTATATGCGGTATTTAGTCCTAATATCATTGGCTGTTTTAATCCATTCACTGCGGCAGCTATCGCATAAAAGTCTCTAAAATTTAAAGCTGCCTATATATAGTCACCACCGCAAAATGAGGTATTGAATATATTTAGTACAACCGCAATCTGGACTTAGTTTATCAGTGTCTTACTGTAAGTCTTGAGGGGCAATTACCTAAGCTGGCTGCAGTTGGTTTTGTTTTCCAGTAAACGTCATTTTCATAGCGCAATAGGATGTCATGAATCAATTGTAACTTGAACTGGAGGAACGTCTTCTGACCTCCATTCTTCTTATAAATGCAATGACAATTTTGGATGCAAATTTCAAATAATCTGAAGGCAATTTTCTTGTAATATTTCTTTACACCTTTTCGAACAAGTGAAGCACAAGATGTTATTTGATCCATAAGATCAACTCCTGCCATGTGTTCTTTTTTAGATCTTATGCAAACTGTTGGTTTCATTGTTTGTTTTCCAGCTACACTGACTTCTTCCATTTCACCTTCATAAATAGTGCTCAACATATTCACATCTTTTTTGTCCTTCCATTTCATGTGCATGATTTTTCCCTTGTACTGTTTGACAGTCTCTCATTATTCCATTTTTTACGGTTTACCACAGCTGACAAATTCTTACGATTGCATCTTACCGTACCGACAGCATCAGTTTTGTTTTTTAACAAAATATCATACAGTTCTGGTGAAGAATAATAGTTTTCAATGCCAAGACAATAACCCTGATTGAGCAATGGCTCCAACAAGTGTAATACTACTTTAGAAGGTTTTGTAATATTTTCATTCCCAGCACAATCATAGCGTGTTTCTTTGCCAGTATATATGCACAAGTTCCAAACATAACCAGTTTTTGATTCGGCAAGTATAAAAGACTCTAACCCGAATTTTGCTCTTTTCAATGGTATGTACCGTTTCCACTTCAACCTCCCTTTCCAAAGAAGGAGAGATTCATCAATGCTTATGTTCCTTTCAGGGGTGTAGCTTTCCTTGAACTTAGACACGAATAGGTCTAGCAATGGTCGTATTTTCTTCAAGGGATCGCTGCTTTCCTCTTCGTCTGTGAAATGAAAATATTTCATGATAAGCAAAAACCTATCACGAGACATAATCTTTCCAAATATGGGTGTATGAGCAATGGATTTGTTGAGTGATAATCATTTATATGTGGCTTATTTACAATGCCTTGTAATGCAACTAAAGCTAACATAACAAACACTTCTCCTTCATTTGTATGTTGCCATAATAAATCACGACTTTTCCTTTTCATCTTTCCAGATGCACGTTTTTCATCAATATATTTTCTTGCATAATTGTTTGTTTCTGTCACGAGCAATTCAATTATGTCTCCATCAATAAAGGACTTGAATATGCCAACAGGATCTGTAATGCCTTGGAGCTCTAACTTGACGCCAAAATTACCTGTGAATTCAAATGCACTTCTATCACATTCAGAGGTATCACGCCATAGTTGATGTTGACTATCAAAAGTTGCATCATCTTCTTGGGTTTCATCGTCCATTTGTTCTAAATTTTCATATTCTAAATCATCGTCTGTGGTATTATTTCTTGATGCATTTGACGCTTCCTCATCAGATTGTATGTCATCCAGGAATTCATCATTTACATCAATAGTTTCTAGAAGTGACAACATCACTTCTTGTACGTCAGCTTCTTTAGAAATATCTAATTTTCTCTTTTTTCGCTTATCCATAATGAAATAAAACTAAAATTTACAAAAATGTTAGATAGAGCTTATTATATAGTTAGTATGTTCTGAAGGGAAATGAAAAGAGAACTGTTATACACATATAAATAGATATACGTAGGCCATCCGGAAAGTAGTACCCGTTTGTGCCGTGTGGAGCGCTGATGAGTAGAGTAGCCGCCGGACAAGTTGCAACACGTTCAGTTCTGTTTCAGCTGTCTGTGTGCTAAGTTACTGGTCGCTGGTACTTCTGGGTTTTTTTCTGTGAGTGTTTATAATGTTCAAGAAAATAGAGAACGCCGCCAGTTGTGAAATTAGAGCTGTGATTAGGTTTCTTAACGCAAGAAATGTGAAACCTTGCGATATTCATCGTCAATTGAAGGAGGTGTATGGAGACAATGTTATGGATGAGTCATCTGTTCGGCGCTGGTGTCGTAATTTCAGCTTGGGCAGAGAGAGCACCCATGATGACGAGCGTTCCGGACGGCCGTCAGTCATTACGCACGAACTGGTGAGTTCAATTAACGAATTCGTGAAGGCTGATCGGCGCGTAACAATTGATGAGATCAGTGAAAATTTCAGTAATGTTTCACGAACAGTTATTCATGAAATTGTTAAGGACCACCTGCATTATGCAAAAATTTGCGCAAGGTGGGTTCCTCGCATGCTTATTGACGAACACAAATCCACCCGTATGGCTGCAGCAGTGACGTTTTTGGAACGTTACTCTCGTGATGGAGACTCTTTCTTGACTCGCATTGTCACTGGTGACGAGACATGGGTTTGTTATGCAACACCTACGAGTAAAAGACAATCAATGGAGTGGCGTCATGCTCATTCACCCAACAAGCCAAAAAAATTCAAAACGGTAATGTCTACCCGTAAAGTTATGGCAACCGTTTTCTGGGATCGACGAGGTGTACTGCTCATTGACTTCATGACCCGTGGAGACACTATAAATGCCAATGCATATTGTGAGACATTGAAGAAATTACGGCGAGCAATTCAAAATCGACGGCGAGGTTTGTTGTCTAGCGGCGTCATTCTTCTCCACGACAATGCCAGGCCTCATACAGCTCGGATAACACAACAACTTGTGCAACAATTCAAATGGGAAACTTTTAACCATCCACCCTATAGCCCAGACTTGGCACCCTCAGATTTTCATCTGTTTACAAAACTGAAGAATTTTTTAGCAGGAACGAAATTTGAAAGTGATGAAGAACTGAAATCAGCTGTGACTACGTATCTAAATACACTGGCGGCAGAGGAGTACGAAGCTGGGATACAAAAACTCGTCACACGTTACGACAAATGCTTAAATTTGCAAGGTGACTATGTGGAGAAGTAGTTTAAAGTATGTTCTTTACAAATAAAACATTATTATTTGTTAAAATGCTGTCGTTTTTATTTTATTCCAAAACGGGTACTACTTTCCGGATGGCCCTCGCCGTAGTCACAGCTGATTTCAGTTTTTCATCACTTTCAAATTTCGTTCCTGCTAAAAAATTCTTCAGTTTTGTAAACAGATGAAAATCTGAGGGTGCCAAGTCTGGGCTATAGGGTGGATGGTTAAAAGTTTCCCATTTGAATTGTTGCACAAGTTGTTGTGTTATCCGAGCTGTATGAGGCCTGGCATTGTCGTGGAGAAGAATGACTCCGCTAGACAACAAACCTCGCCTCGTATTACAACTATATGCCCTAAAATAAACCTTATTACAAAATAACAAATACTTACAATAGGCAAAATAAAACGATTGTTACGTGTGACAAACCATGAATATATGTATATATAATAACATTTATATAACATACGGTGGTGGACAAAATAATGGAAACACCTTCAAAAATCAACAAATTACAATTTAATATGGTGTAGGTCCGCCTTTTGCGGCAATTACAGCTTCAATTCTCCTAGGTATTGATTCATACAACTTGTGAATTGTTTCCAAAGGAATTGCAAGCCATTCTTCAGTTAGAATACCCTCCAATTCTTTAAGAGATGATGGGGGTGGAAATCGATGTCTTACTTGAATCTCTAAAACTGACCATAAATGCTCAATGATGTTGAGGTCTGGAGATTGTGCTGGCCATGCAAGATGGTCAACTTCATTACAATGTTCCTCATGCCATTCTTTAACAATTCTAGCTGTATGGATTGGAGCATTATCATCTTGAAAAATGGCGTTTCCATCTGGAAACAGTGCTTGAACCATAGGGTGAACTTGATCGCTCAAAACTTGTAAATAGTCTCTGCTGTTAATTTTTCCATGAAGGGAAATCATTGGCCCTGTGGATTTCCAAGAAATAGCGCCCCAGATCATCACAGAACCCCCGCCATGTTTCACGGTTGGTTGAAGGCAGTCTGAATCAAACGCTTCTTTCGGTTGTCTCCAAACGTACACTCGGCCACTTGTCGGAAATAAGGAAAATGACGATTCGTCCGAGAAAATCACACTTTTCCACTGTTCAAGGGACCAATTCCGGCGAGCCAAACACCACTCTAAACGCTTTGAAACATTTGTCTGTGAAAGCAGAGGTTTTCGAATTGCAACTCTTCCATGGAATGCCCCCTTGTGCAGCTCTCGACGGACAGTTTTTGTGGAGACTGGGTTCTGAAGGTGTTCATTGAGCTCAGTAGTAATTTTATGAGCCGTGCTCCTACGGTCGTTTCTAACAATTCGATTTAAAGTCCGACGGTCTCTCTCAGACAACTTCGACTGTCGGCCAGACTTGTGCTTTGCTGAGGACGTTTTCCCTTCTTTTTCGAAGGCAGTCATTACTTTTGAGACAGTGCCTCTTGAAACACCAAACATTTGGGCAGTCTTAGTTACACTAGCGCCTACCATACGAGCACCAACAATTTGGCCTCTTTTAAAATCTGAGAGGTCTGCCATTATGGGGTGTAATTAATATTTTAAATATCTGAAAACAGAAAAATAACATACATTTTACATCAATATACCGAATAACAAAATTATTATAAAGAAAATAGGAACATATGCCAAGTTTTGATTGTTTAAATTATGTTCTAAGATTATGATGGTAAAATATTAGGTGTTTCCATTATTTTGTCCACCACCTGTATATAATAACATATATTATATAGGTATTTATATAATTGTAATTGTTCTATATTCAAATGAACTGACATAAAATAAATGCACACTTGAGCTTATCGTGTAGAAAACTAAGACAGTTACATGAAGAGAATCACAATTTTTTAGTACTGTATATACTGTATTTTTAGCACTGTATTTGTAATTTTTAAGGTTATGGATACATATTTACTGTAACCAAGAACTGCAAAAAAACATTACTTATTTTAAAATATTTTTTTGATTCGTTTGTCCAGGATGAAATGAAAAAAATACACATCTAAACACATGCTACATACAAACAATGACTCGGCTGCAATGCCAAGCTCTCTGAGGAAGGAGGACAAGTAGGCCACACCTCCTTCCCCCACGCAGTCTGTAATTACACTGGGCTCCACTTAAAAACACTGTCAAAATAAATAAAGAAAGTTGCCAACTACCTAATTTTTAACTCAGACTATTTTAACTCAGTCACTACCGCATTATCGTAGCAAATAAAATATGAAAGAGACTATATAAAGTACAGCCGCAAAATGGGACCACTTTTTGGAAGAACTATATATAGTACGGCCGCAGTGAATGGGTTAATCATAGTAAAAGTATTTAATTGTGTATATGTTAGAATGGAAACTGCTACTTACATGGTTAGATAGATGCAGGCCCTGGTAGGAGTTCTGCTGATGTCTGTTGAAAGACTGCTTAGTTCAGGTCTAGCGGTGAATATATAGCTGGAAAAATAAATCAAAATGGAGGTGGGGAGGAGGAGTTTCAGCTGGTTGGATGGTTGTTTTAAGATGGCGCAACAATATTTTCATGAACTTGAGAAAACAGAATCTCTTCCTCCTTGTACATATAATTCAGAACAGAGATTATGTAACCTTTGAGAACTTGACTGATCCTATCTTGGTAAGTAGTAACAGAAGGTTAAGATTATCACTTTCTGTGGTACTATTTCCTGTGGTATTTACTTTAATAACTTGTTTGAGATTTCCCTTGTGATAAAAGTTGCAGGAAAACAAAATCTTCAGCTTAAAAACATTTTATAATTGCTTCTGGTGTCCTTAAAACGACCATATATTAACCCTGACTTTTACTTGCAGGATTTCCTCGTCATCACGAAAACATACATTTTAAGAATTGGGGAATTCATTTTTGAGACTATGACGTGATACCAACCTGGTAGTAACCCTGACTTTTCCTTGCAGGATTTCCTCGTCAACCCGAAAAATATATACATTTTAAGAATTGGGGAAGTCATTTTTTGAGACTATGATGTAATACCAACCTTGTAGTAACCCTGACTTTTCCTTGCAGGATTTCCTCGTCACTATAGGTGCAATTAAAACTGAAAAAAAAATGCATTTTAAGAATTGGTGAAGTCATTTTTTTTGAGGCTATGCATTGTAACAGACAAACAAAGAATATTGGATCTGACTGATTGGAGTTCACATTGGCAGCATTCACCATGCCATAAAAGATACAGAGTGGCCAACATCTTGTTTTGCGCGAACAGGAACTCACGGATCACATCTGACCAAAAGTATCAACTCCTCCTTTCGTTGAATTGTAGAATTCAATAATCTCCGGCTTTCCTTTAGTGCCAATGTTGGGCTGAGTGTGCTGAGATGACAGGAGCAACTCCAGTTTCTTTGTTGTTTTTGATGTATCAGACAGATATGACACCAGAGTCATTTCCTTTGTGTACAGGAAGGCACTTGATCCCCTTTCTCTTGTAGCTTTGTCCTTCCTCTCCTTCGGTATTTCCTTCTTGTTAGCGCGCACTGTGCCAACAAGAGTCATGCCACAGTTATTTAGGAGATCCGATACCAGGGGAACAGAGGTAAACCAGTTGTCAGTCGTGACGTTCCGGTGTGTTCCATGGTAGGGCCTCGTCAGCTCTCGGGTAAAGTGATGGCAAAGTGTAAGGCCGCCCCTTGGTTGAGTCCCCTGCTTCCCCAAGTAAGGGATGCCACCAACTAATTACTTGGACTTATTTACCCTTTACCCTTGGACTATTGATGAGAACTAGCTTGAGGCCGTACTTGGCCGGCTTGTTAGGAATGTACATACGGAAGGGGCAGCGGCCTCTGAATCCCAGTAGCTGTTCATCAACTGTGAGGTTTTCATGGGGGACATACAGTTTGCCGCATTTCTCAATAAAAATGCCCCATATTTCCCTCACAGCAGCAAACTTATCAACCTTTTGCCGAACCTGTCGTGTTTCTGGGTCGTCGAATCTTTGACACCGAATAAGGAACCTGAACCGAGCCTCGGACATTGCCACACGGTATAGAGCACAACCTGTATCCAAGCTCCACATTTCACTGATGGGGATGTGTTCATCGTTCTTCATGGCACTGATGACTAGTACACCCAGCAGTGCTTTGACTTCTAGTGGTACAGTGGGAGCAAAAGTGGCTAATCTTGCTTTATATTTGGAGGCAACTGTACCAATGGCCTTGTTAGTCCAAGTCACAATAATTTGGATGATATCATTGAAATATAAACTGAAAGCTTCCTCAGGTGACACAGCATTCCTTGCCGCCCCTGGAGTTGGGCCAGGAGTAAAGGCACTCATGATGTTCCTTGTGGGAGTCCTTACGCTAGCTAGGGTCTGCGGCCGACAACTCCACCTAAAGTTACTAGGGGTGGCAATCGTTGTAGTGTTGAACGTGACCACGAGCGGAATATCACGCTGGTGTCTTCCCCCATCAGTAGCAGGAGGGGTAGCTGAAGTAGAAGCAGTAGGTGCTGGGGACGTGGCACGGTCGGTAGGAATTGGGGAGAGGGAACGGTCAGCAGAGGTTGATGCGGTACTGAAGTCAGGACGGGTAGCCTGGCGTTTGGCTAGTGTGGAGGATACCCTTTTCCCCTTTTCTTCTTCTTGCTAAAATTTTCCTCATCAGAACTCTCACCACTACCGTCTTCTGGTTTAGGAACATATTCTTCGTCTTCATCACTATCATATAATAGGTCCACTTCAAGTTCATCAATTTCACTCTTATCACTTTCAGAACCACTTTCATCTCCAATAATAACTGATAGAGCCCCAGTTGTGTTCATAATCTCAGACAGTTCTTCATCTCTGTATCGCTTTTTGCGGGCCATGGCTTATTCTTTAAAATTCACTCAATTAATTCAGTAATTCTTGCCTGTAAATATTATGTAAGAGTGTACAAAATAATACGATTTTAGTAACACTGGGAGAATTCCACCCAGGCTGTACAACATACGGTAACAGTAAGTCTGGGAGAAATTCCTCCTAAATGCAGTCTATGGAAAAAACCCAGTGAGAGAGCCGGACAGCACACCCTCCACCAACCAAGTCAGACAAGGCACTGAAGCTACTGAGCCCGCCAAGTCGCTCCCGCCATGCCTTGTGGGTGAATTGCGTCATCTCCAAATTCAGTCGGGAGAAAATCACCCCAGGTGACCGTTCTAGGGTTGAGTCCGCTGTCGAAATATTTGTTACATGTGGCATGCTTTTTAATAGCACAGATGTCATGTTATTAAAAAACCAACTCATTAAAGCTTCTAATTTTACGTTGACGCACCTTCTATCCAAATTGTTATGATGGTTATCACATTGGATAAATACTGGTGCTCTATTAAATACAACTTCATCCATCTTAGGATATCCAAACTCCTCTAAAATAATCACATGTTTCTTCAGTAGAGCCTGAAGTACAGCACACTTTTGCTCCCCTTTAGCAAATAAGATTGCGTTGTTTTCTGCAATCTTGTTTGCGATTAATTGAAGATCCTCTTGGGTGAAGTCGTCTTCTTCACCTGAAACCCGATCCCATGGCAGGCTGTGGTGACGATGCATTAACCAGTTGTTAGTTTTTTCACTGCCCTTCATCACTGCAGATGGTTTGAAGTAAAAGTGTCTCATCGTCAGTATTCCTTCATGCGTGGCTGATAAAGTATAAGACAAGTCCTTGACCACAAACTGGCCGTTCGCGGAATCACTGTTGACTTTTACTACTGCGAAAAGTTCCATTTTCACCTGCAAGAAAAAAAAAGCAACATCAGTCTATAGTAACTCAATAAAACATTCATACGGAATCAATAACACCAATCGATGTTTCAAGAGAGAGAGAGAGTGAGCGGGAGCGACAGGGAGAGAAAGAGAGAGAGAGAGTGAGAGAGAGATATGTGATACTTTAAATATAGTATGGAAGCATTATAGTTACACTGTGCTTTTTCCAGCATCATTCTCCTCCTCCTCCGCCTCAATAGATGGTTTCCACGTAGACATTTCAACAGTTGGTAAAGATGGTCCAGCTAGGTCCAGGTTTTCGTTGTTCTTTTTGTTTTCATTGATTTGGCTCATTTGATTTGGAATAGCCAAGTGATTTTGGAATAGAATTAGCGAAAGGAAAAATTCAAAGTAGCTAATTAATGGCTTCCTTAAGCAGGACATCAATTCATAGTCTGATTTGTTGAGTTGAATGCAATCTCCCAAGGTGATAATCTTCTTTTTCTTCCCCTTTTGATTCACCAAAGTTACGTTAACATAGTCACATTCAATTTGAAAATATTCACATTCCCTGTTGTCTCCATTAAAGAAATTTAAAATTATGTCTGCAATAGGTCCCATTGTTAGTTTGTTGAATATATCCATGTCAAACGATATTTGTCATCTCCCATGAGTTAGTACTAAACGAATATGATTCACCAACCGGGCATTGACTGACCTTGACATTCTACACCTGGCCAGCCAACACTGTTTGAAACATTTGAGAGGTGTATTCTCAAGAGATAATCTACCGAGGAGACCGTGGAAGAAGAGGGAATGCGCTATAGTCAACTTGGACAAATTCAACAATCCAGGCACCCATTGGGTAGCATATGTGAAGAACAACAATAATTTAGTGCATTATTACGACAGTTTTGGCAACCTACCACCATTTCCAGAGTTTATCAAATATATGAATGCATGCAAGATTGTCTACAACCGCGAGAGGCATCAGTTTAAACCATATAATTGTGGTGCATTAGCGTTAAAATTTATTATTAAACAGCAAGAGGACTGGTAACCATGTCTCATATATTCAGTATCAAGGGAAATAGCAGCGAATTCTCCTGTGAATAATTCCCCCTAATACGTCTCGATGACGCTGCTGACTATCTCCTTGGACTCATGTCGTTGACTACATTCAATTCTATACCAAATATAACAGAGGAAAATAATCAGCTGCATTTTCTAAACGATTCCAGAGTCATTACTATACCCAAAGGACTGTATGATGTTGATGATTTGAATGAATTTTTAAGCAAGCAAACGCCAAAGGTTCAACTACGAGCCAACCATGTAACCTTGAAATGCGAAATTAAAGTCCCATCCCACTGGACTTTGGACGGGAAAACTCCATCCCAGTTGGGCTTCAACAACAACCAAACAATTCCTATAAATACATGAACATCTTCCTACCGAATAGCAAATGTCATCAAGGCTACAAACGTTAATGTTGAATGTAACATTGTCTCCGGTGCCTATAGAAATACAACACCCATCCATATTCTCTACATTAAATTCTCTACATCTTTGCCATTAAAAGCCAGCCTGGACATTCAATCAGTGAAACACCATCACCGATAATCTATTTACCAGTCATACCAAGAACGATAGACATCATTACCATTCGATTGATTGACGACGACGGTGTACTCTTTGATCTACAGGGAGAAACAATCAGCGTAGCACTGCATTTGAAAAAGAATGGGTTTAATTAGATATCCAAATCAGTATAAATATGACAAGAGGACAAATGATAAAATTAGTCGCCCACCTTCTTCACAGCGGTTAACATTGAAAAGCAGAGTGATTTTAAAGAAATTGGGACTACGATTGAAGAAGGAGAAATGTTGAATGTTAAATCACCTCCACAATTTGATGACGCCATTACTGGAAATCAATATCACACGTACACGCCAAACACGTCGAGTTTTGATGAAAATGATGAAATTCGCATCACAATTAATCAACAGGACCGTTATACATATCTCCACGACAGCTATCTCTACATTGAGGATAAAGTGTTTAAATATGGACAGAATAGGAAAAAGGAAGATCCCATAGAAGAGTGTGATTTTATCACAAATGGACTAGCATATCTATTTTCTGAGATCCGTTTTGAACTGTTTGGCCAGGAAATTGACAAGACTGGTAATGTAGGCATTACATCAACCATTAAAGGTTATGCTTTACACGACAGGAATGATCATAGCTTGGAAATGAGTGGATGGTCACGAGAGGAAACCAAAATCAACTGGTCCCAGCTGGTTGTGGGAAAGAAAAACAAGACATTTTCAGGCATACTACAATTAAAGCATTTACGCGGCGTTGCAGAAGATTATAGAAAGATATTTTTAAATGCTAAAGAAGAACTGGTATTAATTAGAGGCAATAATGACAATAACGCATTAATTTCAAATGGTAATGAAGAACTTCATGTAGATATAGACAAAATCCAGTGGAATATTAGACATGTTGAAGTTAATGACAAGGAAAGATTGACTCTTTTAAAGACTTTGAATCAAAATTCCAAGATAACAGTCCCATTTTCCATTTGGGAGCTCTTTGAAAACCGTTTAAATGCAACAACATTGCACAACTGGTCTGTGAAGACTAGCAATGCTTTGGAAAGACTACGCTATGTACTGATTGGATTTCAAACTGATAAAAAGAATGATTTAAAGAAAAACATGTCTGTATTTGACGATATTAAATTAAGAAATATTAAAGTTCATTTAAACAGCATAACACTTCCCTACAATGACTTTAAAGTCGACATGGATGCTAACCAATATGCCATACTCTATGATCTCTATTGTAAATTCAAATCATCCTATTATGGAGACCAACACGAACATGCTCCACCCTTTCTCAACATGACAGACTTTAAGAGTCTTGGACCGATAATTGTCATTGATACATCAAAACAGAATGAAATTTTAAAAAATAGCCCTGTAGATATTCGAATTGAAATTGGTGAAAATGTGCCGGCAAACACTGTTGCCTACTGCCTCCTACGCCATGACAAAATTATCGACTACTACCCACTGACGAACTGTGAATAAATGGCAAGGCTTAGTCTAACTTACCTTCAGTCGACACCAGTCAGTTGACAGAGCAGCAGCACCAGTCATGTATTTGATATTAGACTTTCAAGGCTTCCATGGTGGAAACACTAAGAAAAAGTATATTGTGAAAGAGTTGACTGCAGTCGACTTTACTTCTGGTTCAACGACTCATTATGTTTTCAAGATACCCACTATTCCAACAATGCATTGTAATAAGTGGGTTGTAAAGTACCATCATGGATTAAATCCAGATTCAGGACATGTGAAATACGAAGAATTACAGTCTATCCTACAAACATTGATAAAGTAAAGAATAAAGAAAAAAAAATTATCAACAATTTATTGATCACAATAAGAGGGATTATTGATCACAATGTCTTTTTTTGTATATAGTCCATCTGTGGTGTTCATCCAGGATGGGTGAGATGACGTTCGAGGCCGCCATGACACGTCTCTTGAACCGGTCCCTGTCTCTGGCGCATTCCTCCCTCGGTCGTTTTCTCGCCAACCGGTGAGCTGTGGACCAGGTGACTAGCTGGTGGACACGCACTGGACCAAAGTGAACTCTCGTCATTCTTCAACAGACAACACAGTACCAAACACAAACCATGATACAAGTCCATCATCATCATTATTACCTGTCTTCCACTTCAGCATACTTATACACAAGTTTTGGAAGGGGTGATAATCAGAAACACACCAGAATTGGATTAATGCATTTATTTGCCATTTCCAATAATAGTAACATTTTATTCTATTCATCAACTTATACAATCACAAATATTTTTGTTAGTAGGAAATAATTTCTACTAATTTTTTACATTACAGGACTAATGTCTAAGTTACATTATACAAGAAACAATGGATATTACAGTATGTTACATTACATTTCTAACTTCTAATTTACACTACTTTACCATTCTAAAATGGTTGAGCATTTTTTTGCATACACTACATTATAGTGATTATCATTATCTATTCTACGCATGTCAGCAAACTCATCGTACAGCTCACATACGTTCCCTATAACATCTGCTGTCGAGATGTTTTTTACTAATGGTAAACTCTTCAGAATAACTGCTGTAAAATGCACTAACAGCCAGCTCATGAGAGCTTCCAATTTGACATTTGTACACTGTTTTTTTAAACAATTTTTGTGATTACAACAGTGTATCCTTACAGGTGTCCTGTCAAATACAAGGTTTTCGACCTTAGGACACCCGAAAGCTTCTAGATTAATAACAGTTCTATTTGTCAACTCCTCCAAAACGCTACTTTTCCTCCCCTTTTGCATACAGTATTGCACTACTTCCCACTATCCTATCTAAAATAACCTTTAAATCGTCCTCCTGTGTGAAGTCATCTATTCTTCTGTTTTCGTCAACACCAACTCCATCCCAAGACAGGCCATGGTATCTATGAAATAGCCAGTTGTTCGTCTTGATACTCGGCACCATGTTGGGCGATGTTTTGAACATGAAATGTTTCATCGTAAGTTTCCCTCCTCTTACAGCTGTCACATATGAAAGCTCCCTCACGACGAATTTTCCATCCTGTGTCCTCAGTCCGTTTACTTCAATCACAGCGAACAGCTCCATTTCTTTTATCTGCATATAAAAAAAAAACTAAAAAAACATCAGTCTCTAGATACTCATTACAACATGTGATCATTAAAACATCTATACGGAATCAATAACACTCATCGATGATTCCAGAGAGGGTGAGAGAACGACAGGAAGAGAAAGAGAGAGAGAGAGATGTAAATATAGTATGGAAGCATTATAGTTACACTGCATCAGCATCATTCTCCTCCGCCTCCTCCTCCTCCTCCGCCTCAATAGATGGTTTCCACGTTGACAGTTCAACAGTTTGTAAAGAAAGTCCTGCTATGTCCAGGTTTTCGTTGTTCTTTTTGCTTTCATTGATTTGGTACATTTGATTTGGAATAGCCAGTGATTTTGGAATAGAATTATCGAAAGGAAAAATTCAAAGTACTCAATTAAAGGCTTTCTTAAGCAGGACATCAATTCATAGTCTGATTTGTTGAGTCGAATACAATCTCCCAAGGTGATAACCTTCTTCTTCTTCCCCTTTTGATTCACCAAAGTTACGTTAACATAGTCGCATTCAATTTGAAAATATTCACATTCCCTGTTATCTCCATTAAAGAAGTTTAAAATTATGTCTGCAATAGGTCCCATTGTTAGTTTGTTGAATACATCCATGTCAAACGATACTTAGCTTCTCCCATGTGTTATTACTACACGAATATGATTCATATTTTCCATACTTATTCTCAAAGTCAATATTACTGAAAACAATATTACTGAAGGTATTGATAAACATAATAAAGCTCTGTAAATACTAATGGGACATATAATCCCACTAACCTCTGTTCGACCAAACTAATTACATGTGAATAAAACTGTATAATAATACGAAGATTGTTTTTACTTACCGAATGCAGATGGGTGTTATAAATATTATACAACAAGAAAAACGAAACACTTTCCGACACTGATAAAGATAACAAAATGGCTTAGCTCTACAGATGACCTGCTGTTGTTCACAAAATCGGGCGTTTGATAACCTTCTCTGGTCTACAAATGAAACATCACAACGATTTAGCGGCTAAAATTGGTACTACAGGCAACTGAGATGTGTCTCAACCACTGGGACAGAGTTTTGGAAGAATACAATAGCTTTCAGACCCATTGGCACCGTCATTTCTGCCCTTGGGATGATATGTCCCGTTGGTAGTCAAAGGGTTAAACTAGGTCTGGAGTAATGACCATAAGGCAAAGTATTTACACCGTCTTCCGAAGTGATTCCTTTATCGTCATAATTTCTCAAGGCTAACTTGTTCAAGTGAATCGTGCTCACTTTATGATATCTAGATTGAATCCTTTTCATTTCTTTGTAAAGATTTTGACTAGTCTGCAAGGCGTTGTAATAGTCATCAAAACTAATTCCTACATGCTTTGATATTCCTTTACACCTTTGCTTCTCAACATCACCATCGAGTTTTAAGCAATACATTTTTGGTGATAGACCTACAAACTTTTCAATAATTGTTCCTGTATCTTCCTTCATAAGCCCAGGAACACCCTTGTTTTTATTGGAAAACAGTTTGTGTTTAGCCGGAATATTTGAGGTGTCCAAGTGATTTTCAATGGCAAGCAAATTTTCATAGATATCTTCAACATTGGTAATTTTAAAGTAAAACGAGTCAGTGTCTGTATAGATGAGAGATAGGTCTTGTTTAAAAACAGGTCTGAAAACGTCATAAAAGTATCGATACATTATAAATTTTGATATCGCAAGGATACTGGCTCCAATTATTGTAGGCTTGTTATAAAACACTTCTGTCTTGTCCAATGCAACGGAGACTAAATGTTCATTAAAGATGTGTCTGTCTACAAAGGCTGGGTGTTTCAGATATTTGTCCAATAACTTTTCATTATTTATCAATTTAATTTTTTTATCTTTGCAAACATTCCGTAAACTCATGCCATACACGCTGTTGAGAAAAAGTTTATACAATTGCCTGTAATATTCGTCATCTGTATTTTTACGCTTATCAGTGTTTAATTCAACATACGGTTTGATCCAATAGGTCTGCTTGAAATCGAACACTTTTGACTGATTTTAATAGCAGACCATGTTCGATAGCCTGCTTTAGGTATAAATAATGGATAAAGTACCATCCATCATCATGGTTCCATTTCATCATGTAAATCAGTTCGTAGCTTCGAAATAATTGTGACGCCTTTGGAAGGCTGCAGCTTCTTTATTGCATCCTTCTGCTTGATGATCGTCGATATCGTAGAAGAATTGCGGCCATATTCCTTAGCTAAGTCGATGATACGAACGCCACGCTCATGCTTCGCTATAATTTCATGCTTTGTTTCCATTGAGATCAGATTGTTAGGCTTTTCATCACCTTTGTCTTTAGCCTTGGGACCCATGGTTGATAACAAAATAAGGGTACAGTACTGTATATAATTCAAAATAAAACAAAAAACACAGGCACAAAACACAACGAATTATTAAGCACTTGTAAACAAAGCAGCGGCAACAACGGAACAGAGCGATAATGGCTGGGCAAACACTCTGCTCTCCAGCGGCTGTCGCGAGAATCACCGAATCGTATCTCATATTTTTCGTCGTATATCGGAGCAAAAAATGGTCGAATATTTCGTGTCGTATCTCAAATAATCGTATGTTATCGTATCTCAAATAATCTCAAGGTATCATTGTAGTCTTTTATGTTTAAAGTGAGAACGAGTTTTTAATAATTTCCCCCATTGACTGCTGTTCTCTTGGGGCAAAAGGGATAGTCTGAATGAGCGTCGTGAATTTCCTTTGGATACTCTATGTCACATTGTAAAAAGTAACCTCTTTCATCGTCTTTGCCTAACGACTTTATGTAATTGGGAGTGAATCTATCTATGTCTTCTTCCCATGCATAGTCACCGACGGGGACTTTAAAAAACTGCATCACCGAACTGTATAGGCTAACAACATCAAATGCCATAATGTATACGTTTTGCTTACAGGGGTCATAGCTTGTCATGTACTTGTTATTGGTTTCAACATATTTAATATTTAACTGACAAATTCCACCATAGATGGATTTCTCAGTAAATAACTGCATGTCGTAATCTCGGAATAAACCAACAGTCTGTTTTGTGTATTTTAACATTAAGTTCCAGCTTAAACTCGGTGTTGTGTAATAATGTGCCGGATCTATCCATAGGTTCTATATACTTTGTTTCTATATTCCTCGAAAACAATCATGAGCAAAATTGTGTCTATTGTCAAATACAAATCTGAATATTCGCCTAAATTTTTACATTTAAACACTTGCCAAACAGATTTGGCATAATTATAGTCTTCTGTGGAAAAATGTCGGTCTGTCAAGTCATTGTAAAAAGAATCTTTTGGGTGGAAGCATGGTATCTTTGAATTTCTCCCAACTGTCTGTATAAGTGTACGGATAGACTCCCTTTCTAGTAACCATTTCACATTGTTGACTGTCGGGATAGAATTTTTCCAATTGTCTAACCAACCACTCCTTATCTTGTATGCTTACGAGTTTCTCTAAACTAGCCATTGTAAATCTAAATGTGTCGATAAAACGAAATGTAACATCGCCGATTTTTACTGTAAAGGCCAAGTAACGTTGCTCATTGACTGGTATTATATTAATATCTTCGTTTCTATTAAACTCTGTAATTAGGAAATGTGAGTCATAGTTTGATAAATTATGCATGGCCACGACAACAAACATATTTTTCAAGTTGTTATACTTTAAGTTACAGCTTCGATACAATGGCTGACGAAATTTTCCTGTTGAAGGGTTACTAGTGCTTATGCTAAAGTGTGAATGGTCACGTACCTTTACCACGCTATCGTTAAAACCTCTTTGACATATGGGACATTTTTTAGCGTCTAAATAAGTCTTCAATTCGTCGTCTGTTAATTTAGGCATGAGTAGATTACGATTTATAATTTTATCTACCTTGACTGAAATATCTCGTAAATTTTCAATAAAATGCTGGGCTGCGTTTTCTCCACGATATAAGACGGGTGTAGTTGGTAATTTAGAGTCTTGTTCAATTTCATCTGTCGATTTGATTAGATAGCAATAAGATGGCAAAATGTTTGTTAATATTGTACTGGAATGGTTCGTTAAAGTTACAAGTTTCAAGAGGATCTGATTTTTTTAAGATGGCTTCAAGGTCTGCGTAAATGAGAATCGGTATTTTGCATGTCGACTCGTATTTATCAAATTTTAAATCTTGTGTAGCATCTTTGCAATACATGGATCCTTGATTCCACACATTTCTTTATGTTTTAAATAACGTTTTTACTTATTTTGTATTCACGACTACATATTTGTGTAAAGCATGACTTGCAAACAATAGTAGAATTTGACTTTGTCTTGGCCTAAATTTGATGACGTATCATTCTTTGGACATTTTTTATATAACAAAAATGAGCATTTTTATCCTTGCGAATCAACAATAAATTACGATGGTCATCTTTTTCCAGATTTACAATTTTCAATGCGTAAATTGACTCTTTTTCATCTAGTGCAAAAATGTTTATGGAAATATTGTTGATACATTCAAACTTGGGTATTTGAGATAACTCTAACGGACCAGATTCGCTAAACATCGAAAAATTATACTTTTGTAACAGTTTGTTATATTTTAGAACCTTTTCGGGATGAAAATCAATAAACTTGCTTAAAACTGCATAGTGGAAGCACAAGTTGTCTGTATTCTTTACATTAATGACTGAATGGCTGTTTCTAATTTTCCTAGGTAGTTCAATAGTTCAATGAAGGAAGATACAAACAATGGATTATGTCTATTTATACGGAGCTGCATTTGTTTGACACAAATAAGTTGCCATCCCGAACCTGTTGTTTTCATATTTTGAAATTCTTTTCTCAGTTTGCCAAATGTAATGTTTAGTTCATCAGTTAACACTAGGAGGACCGGAGTTTTAAACTACCTTCAAGGACCATGAGCCGTCAATTGACGGCATGTAATTTATAACAATAGATGGGGCATAAACGAGATTATGAACATTTTAAAAGTGTGTTAAATTCGTAAAAGAGTACTGTACCCTTATTTCCATAACATCAACATTCGAGATTCATGAAATTTGTAAATAAAAGAAACAAAAATTAGATGTTACTGCGAAGCACATACATATAGAGGGGCTTCAAAATTCAACAATAACGAATAACATGAGAACAAAAGTAAATTAAATAAAATTGTTACTACACAGCATCTAATTTAATAGCTGCATATTATACTGATTACTATAACTACGCATACCTTGTAAGAGAGCAACAAATTTATTTTGAAGAGCAGGATGCACAATAATGTTGAGCGTGAGTACCGCATATGTGTCGCTGACAGGCAGTGCAGATATTTGTTGTTCTATTCTTGCACTTTACGAAGCAGCATGTTACACGTGGTTGTTTGCTTGTAGGTCCACTTCTTTCCGCTACACAACGTACTTTAGAAGGAGGTGCATCCAACGCATCTTCATTTGCATAAACATTGCAAGGCATGCTGTCAGTCAACTCTTCACACACCCTCTGGATAAAGTTTCTTCGGCTTATATTTTCTTTGGAAACAAGCCTGTATAATATATGGCTGTTGATCAAAGCTGAGTCGATCATATTATAAAATACATGCATTGGCCACCGTCTACTGGAAGCTTTGACTGAATACATTCTTGTCATTTGATCAAAGACATCCACTGCTACTTTATTCTTATTATAGAATAAAACAGTTTCAGGCTTTTTCTTCGGATTTCCTTCTGTGGATATCGGTACATCAGGATGCAACGTGCTTAGAATAAGCACATTCTTTGATTTTTTGCACTGGTACGAAGTAAGTGTAGTTACAGCGTTGTTTCTGCCTTTACATTTCATCACGGTTGTGTCATGAAGAGCTTTAGTCATTTTACATTCAACGGGAATTTCCCTGCGATTGTTGCGTAGAGTACCGACAATACTGCACTTTCTGTCAGCAAGACGGTGAGCGAGATCTAATGACGTGAAGTAGTTATCACATGTAACATTGTAACCTTTGTTGAACAATGGTGCAAGCAATTGTAATACTACGTTACAAGAGACACTTACGTCTGCCTTCCTACTGTTATCTTTTCCAAGATAGGGAAATCCGTTGAACAAGTATTTATTCTCCACATCCACAAGTAACAAAAATTTGATTCCGATCTTATCTGGCTTATTCGCCATATATTGTATAAAGTTGCACCGAGATTTACAAGGTAGCAGTTGTTCATCAACTGTGAGGCTGACGTCTGGAATATAAGCTTTTTGACAATTATCAATAAAAGGTGTCCATATTTCAGTTGCTAAGCAAAACTTATCTGTGAGGATTCGTGTTTTTCTTTCATTCTTCATATCAAAACGTAGATATTTCATAATTTCAGTAAACCTGTTTCTACTCATGGTTTTGTGAAACAAAGGGCAGCCCCATGATTTATCCCACATACTTTTCAAAGGTAGGTTTCGTCCACCAATTACTCCTCGACAGATGACGAGTCCTACATATTTATCGAGCTCATCCAGCGTAACGTTCCAATTTTTATCTCCAGTATTTCGTTGCGCCTCAGCATTAGTGCACTTTTGGTTATGTCTTAGCATCGGCTCATCAAATAGTAAATTGAATGCAGACATGGGAGAATCTTTTTTTATATTTCTGTATGAATATGACGTTGGTCCTGGACGAATTCTCACTACATTTTGAGTCTGAAAACGACCTCTGACTATTTCTGAAGTAGTGGACCATTTCCAGGATGTTCCATCTTTACTTTTTATTACGGGATCAACAACTACCTCACTACTGCTTCCAGTCACTGCTTCTTCACCCGTTTCACTTGCTCCTTCTGAGTCAGATGATGACGTGTTCACATGTCCAGCGGGTGGAATAAAGTCATCCTCGTCTCCTTCTGCGTAGTTAGCATCAGATTCATCAGACGCAATATCTTGAAGGCACTGAATTTCCTGCCATATTTAATTATCATTCAGTAATTTCTTACTCGACATGGCTACACAAATATGATGAAATAATGAGTTTTGTATGTAATTATTTCTGCAATAAACACAACAGAAGTTATATATTCTTTATAATTAACTTGTTTACAACAAAATTATGCAATGCACACACAATAGCACAATTATCCTGTAGCGAGAATGCTCACCAACACTTACACCCGTGTTACCAGAGCTACTGCCGTCAATTGACGGTTGGTCTTTCTAGGTAGTTCTTATCTGTTTACCATCAATTAGTCATGCCGGTGTGCTCATATTTCGTCATGGTCGACATCTGACTAAAAAAATAAAAGCAAGTGAGCAGCAAATCTACAGGGCTATCAAGGGAAAAGATATCATAAATTAAATTGTAAACAGCCGTCAATTGACGGGTCCGGTCCTTCTAGTGTTAAATCAGTGGTTCTGTACAAGACACGATTTCTTGTCTTTAAATTAGCCTCGAGATTCTCTAATGTCCTTTTCGTCATAACTACATCTACTATCAAGTTATATTTTACAGTCTGTAGGCAGTCAGTCAATAAAGTTAAAATTTCGCTTTGGACATGATGTAAAAAGTCATCTAAAGTATTTCTCGTCAATATATTTGGAATTTGAAATGTCAAAAGTCTATTTTTATATGCGGTCTCTATTAACTGATAAAATGGTCTAGTGAAACGTTTTTTAAATGGTAAATTCTGTAAGTCATAATCTTCAAGTTTCCTCTTTTCACCAGCCTGCATTATACCCGCTCCTTAAATTCGTACGAATGTTTCCTATTTATAACTTCTTTAAAAGTTACCCCAAGCTGTTTTTCTTTATATGTTTCTATATATTGATCAGTTATTTCGCTATTGTATCTTTGCGGAAGAATCAAAGAGCCGTATCTGTTATTATCATACGCAATCACTGCTAATACACTTTCTCCAAACTGTGTGTTTATTCTCCTTAGACGTGTAATCTCATACTCTTTGTCGACATCCAAATCAGTCGCCTTGATCGTGACTGTGTTGTTTATTCTGTTTAGTTTTTGACCCATGAATCTAAAATAATGAAAGAGTTTTTTAATAAAAAAAAAGGATTTAATTGTGTATGTGTTGGTAAAGAAATTTCAACTTACTTGAGATATGATGAGTTGCTGCTTCTGGAGATGCTAGAGCTAGGGCGTCTGAGGAGTGGATGTTTCATCCACCTCCGTCGTGCTGTTGGATGGAGGATGGTTGGTAGCTCCCTTCGTCGAAACTCCTCGTACGAAGGGAGCAGACCGTGTTGGCGATAGATTCTCAACCCCTCCTCAGTATCGGTTATGCACTCTGGGATCGGTGTCATATATGAGGAAGGGGAGGGGAGCTCACCTCCATATCATTGAGGGAGAAGGAGGAAGAGACAATGTTTTCACTCCCATCAACACTGAAACAATAGTAACTTAATCAACATCTACCACATCATGACCAACAGACTATCTGATGGCAATATTACATTATCAACCTTTCATCACAAGGAAAAACAAAACAAAAGAAGCTGAAAGGGTGGATGTGAATAGGATGGTCACATTAAATCAAAACTATACACAACCTAATGACATTCTTTGAAAAGGACTCATAATTTCATGCTTGTGCTTGTACATCTCTTTTTAAATTCCAACAGTAGTCCGCCATCATCACCATATCCCACCTTCCCTGGTAGCGTGATTCCATTTCTCTCAAGTCCTGGTGAAAGCGCTCTCCTTGCTCATCGCTTAAAGAACCAAGATTTTCGGGGAAACGGTCCATGTGCGAGTACAGGTAGTGCATTTTTATGCTCATATTGCAGCCAAGGTTCCTAAAGGCCACTAACATGTTTGCTACTAGATCTTTATAGTCCTCTGCTTTTGTGTTGCCTAGGAAATTCATCACGACCTGGAGAAAGCAATTCCACGCTTGTTGCTCAACAGGATTCATGGTCTCCTCAAACGCGGGAGAGTTTTTGATCAGCTTCCTAATTTGAGGACCATCAAAAATACCTGCTTTTAGCTTTTCAGTTGACAAATTGGGGAAGGTTTCACACAGAAACTGAAAACACCGTCCATCTTTATCCAGGGCTTTTGTGAATTGCTTTATCAAACCGAGCTTTATGTGCAGTGGAGGAAATAAAATACGTCCCCTGTCAACTAGAGGCTTTTTTATCACATTTTTTGTCCTACAAATTGGAAGCTCTTCACGTAATGGCCATTCTTTTTTCACGTAATGGTGAGTACGATCCCTACTATCCCAGAGGCATAAAAAGCATGGGTATTTGGTAAATCCAGACTGTTGACCAAGCAAGAAGTTGACCATTTTTAAGTCAACGCAAATCAGCCATTTATGTTGGTCATAAGAAATTTTTTCTAGGACGTATTTAATTGCTTCATGTTGTTTTTTTAATGTTGTCGAATGTTCTAATGGCACAGATGCAAATTGATTTCCGTTGTGTAACAACACACATTTCAAAGACCTTTTGCTGCTGTCGATAAAAAGTCGCCAATCCTCTGATTTGTATTCAAGTACGCCGAGATGTTTCAGTAGCTCTACTATGTCATTGCAATAGACTAATTCTTTTTCCTGAGCAAAATATCTTAAAAATTCCTGGTGCCTGGTACGGAAGAAACTCACCTTAACTTTACCATTTAGCATGTTCTTGTCCTTTAAACGAGATGCAAGAAGTTCTGCAGAGTCTTTTGGCAGATTTAAATCACGAACAAGATCGTTTAGTTCGTTTTGGGAAAACAATTTTGGCTGCTCATCATTGTCATCGAGAAAGGATGCATCATCAGTAGTGGCAATGCTTTGAGTTTCATCCTGGCTACTGCTGCTTTCTTCAATATTTTTATTTTTATCTTAAAATACAGGTACGGGAATTTCTTCACTATGGGGAGTAGGGCGCATAGCTGACGGCAGATTGGGATACTCCAGTGTTGTGCGATTTTTTTGTTAATCCCCATGACATTGATAGCACAAAAGTAGCAATCGTTTACATGATTCAAAGGCTCTCGCCAAATCATGGGGATGCCAAAGTTCATGGACTTTCGCGTGCCTTTGCTCCATTGACGGAGACGCTCTGTGCATCTTTTGCAAACCATGTGAGGTGCCGAACTTTTGTCTTGATCGCCGAGCTTTATGCCAAAATATGCATAGTAAACGCGCTTGATACAGGCGGTGACAGTATTGCGATTTGGTGCAAGTGCGTATTCACCACAAACATAGCAAACAACATCTGGCTTATTTACACACATTCTTCGAGTTGCCATTTTATACCTGAAAAAAAATAAAAATTAAATTTGTCTACGTTGTCTTCAAAAATTTAAAGTCTGTATCAAAAAAAATTCGGCACAATTATATCTATGTCCTGCAAACAGTTTTAATCGCACAGTAATGAAATAATTTGACTTTGAAAACACAGATAAAAAATTTACAATCTACATTTCATAACAGAACATCTTGACATTTACATTTACTTCAATAAAAAAAGAGCGGAACAACACATATCTTTATTGGTTTTTAATGTTAAACCACTCCCTGGGTGTGGGATGTTTCATCCACCTCCGTCGTGCTGTTGGATGGAGTACGCTTGGTAGCTCCCTTCGTCGAAACTCCTCGTACGAAGGGAGCAGACCGTGTTGGCGATAGATTCTCAACCCCTCCTCAGTATCGGTGATGCACTCTGGGATCGGTGTCATATATGAGGAAGGGGAGGGGAGCTCACCTCCATATCATTGAGGGAGAAGGAGGAAGAGACAATGTTTTCACTCCCATCAACACTGAAACAATAGTAACTTAATCAACATCTACCACATCACGACCAACAGACTATCTGATGGCAATATTACATTATCAACCTTTCATCACAAGGAAAAACAAAACAAAAGAAGCTGAAAGGGTGGATGTGAATAGGATGGTCACATTAAATCAAAACTATACACAACCTAAGGACATTCTTTAAAAAGGACTCTTAATTTCATAGAGCAAGCCTTAAATCCATTAAACTTAACAATACTTTATCCGAAAGATATAAATTATGGTCAAAATACTATCAGTAATATTTATAATGCTATCATACATGCTTAAAGTTGAGAACTTGTTATTTAACACATAAGGTTCTTCAGCTTAACAATAAAATTATGTAGCGTTAAAGTGAAAAAACGTCAACATAATTTCCTACAAGAGAAGCATGGTGTTTGTTCCGATAGATATTGGATCTGTTACATAGTAGAAGGACCTCTTTTTCTACATTTAATGTTTAAGACAAATTTTAGACTTGAAAATATTTTAAAACCTTTACTTTGCATTCTCATAAAAAGTTCAAAACCGACTTTTCTGTGTAATTTTAACTTTAAACGTTGGAAGCATGAAATTATTACAAATAATGGTATGAGCTATTCGACTAGAATAGTGAAACCCTAACATTAGACAAATACAGAGAAGCATAGAATGGAAACAGTTCATTCCAAACACTTTAATATTACACAATAATAATAATAATAATGTCATTCATAAACGTAACAAAAATCTAATCTAATAACAGCATCTGATATTAAGCTTTGTATAATGGTTCAACATATAAATTGATTAGAACAAACCAATCCATCATGCTATAAAAAGATTCTGTTTTCATTTTTGTATTAGTCGTTTAAGTTAAAAAAATGTATTTTCTGCAAACAGGAATCGTACTTTAACATCCCCCATTGTGAATGTAATTTTTTTTTAAAAAAATATCTCATTCTACACATAATGTTCTATTTTTTAGGCATAGTTTCATTTCGATCCAACAAAAGGCATAGCTAATATTGCCATCACAAGATTTGAGATCAAAAAATCGAATTTTTTCATGGTAACTATAGTTTTACTTATAGTAACATAATTACATGGTAATTTATCAGAACACATGGTACTATGATACGAAATAATTTGTGTGGCAAACCGAACAGTCACTGACCATTCCATCACTGATGTTTTATTCAATGCAGGGGTCACTGTCTCCGAATTCATGTTTTTTATCTGAAAAAACTTTGTTTCTGTTAAACTCTATCATGAGGAAATGAAAATCATGAAATGAGTCGTTACCCCTTCCCCAACAATTTTTTTGTTAAAAATGTTTCTTTTTCAGACTTATTTTATTTATTTCGGTTCTATTTAGCATTTTTGATGCTGGTTATGAAAACAGTTTGTAATTATTTTTTCTTCCTATTTTTGTGGTTACTTTTTATTTTGAAAATACATTTGTCGGCAAAAACGAGTTAACTCGTCTTCCTATAAACCGTACTTTTTTTTACCATATTTTCTTAATTTTTCTCAAAATTTTATTACCAAATGAAAAGAGAAATGAAAACCTGTTTTATTTCTAATTTTTATTACAAATGTCACCAAATTGCTAGCAGTACTTATAATATGCATAATAAATGAACTCCCTTTTTCCGGAATTCTATTACTAACAGAATCAATTGAAAACTGCAAGTTGTTAGCAAACGAATAACAAATGATTTTTAGTTACACATATAAAAGAATAGCATTTCCTCAACGTTTCTAGATGAAATTATTTAGAATGGTACTTTTCAAAGCATGGCACAACACATAGAGCTACTTGGCAAACTTTACACATGTAGCGTGACTCTTTTCTGACTGGTTTCCTTTTATGGTCACGCTTCAGACTGCATACAACACATTTTCTTGTTGGATTGTTCTTCTTTTCTGTTGGTGGAACTTCCATTGGAAAATGTCCATCTGGCGTATACCGCAAACTTCCTGGTGATGTCGAGGGTCTACCTGGTAATCTTCTTGGTGGTAAAGCAGGTCCGTACTTGCTAAATATGTATCGTATAATTTCCAAACGAAACTTCAGGTGTGTTAGGCTTTTTTGTCCTAACTGAGTGAATGCTTCTTGATACAGGATGAAAGCATTCCCATATCCATCAAATGGAAGAAAACTGTCTTGTAATATTTCTTACCCCGTTTCCTTGTAATGGGATAATCTACCAGTTGCTGGTCCACCTTGTCAACTCCTCCCATTGTGTGATTGTATTCACATACAACTTTGGGTTTCTTCACAGGCCCTTGTCTTGTCTCAATGTCATGCATGGCTGGGTTGTGAATGGTTGACAGCATTGCAACATCCTTTTTGTCTTTCCAACGAAGAGTCATTACCTTGCCTCTCTGAAATGCTGCAACTTCTCCTTTCTTAAGTTTTTTTTTTCAGTTCTTCTGGCACTTCTTTTCGATTCACACGTAGAGTTCCATAAGTATCAGTCTTTTTGATAACCAGAGCATCAGCTAATTGTGGACTAGTGTAATAGTTATCCACAGTAACACAATAACCTTTCCCAAATAAGGGCTTCATCAAAGATAAAACAACACGCGAACTCACAGGATATTCATCATACTCTGGATCAAACTGTGTTCCTTTGCCAACATAAATGGTCATGTTATACACATATCCAGTCTTTGACTCACACAACATGAAAAATTTCACTCCAAACCTCCTCCTTTTCAGTGGAATGTACTGAACCCATCCGAACCTTCCTTTGAACAACATAAGGCTCTCATCTATACATACATTTTGCCTAGGGATGTAACACTTCCTAAGGTTCTCACACAATGTCATGAATACATCATAAATCTTATACAATTTTGGGTTAGGGTGGGTTTGTGGATCATGAGTTTCATTATCTACAAAATGAAGATATTGCTTTATCTTACTGTACCGTTTCAAAGTCATTAGCTGCAGAAAAATTGGTCTTTCAAGCAGTTCATCATGTGACCAGTTCATTTCTTCTTCTGGCATTTTCACAATACCCCCAAGCATTTTCATGGCAAAAAATACAAAAAGTTCAGCCTCCGTTACAGGGCGCCACAAAGAATCATCGTGCCCAGTTTGTTCAGCAAAACGATTAGTCTCTACCAGTACAGAGTCAATAATCGTTTTATTGATAAAAAGACTGAAGAATTCAGAAGGACTCATTTCTGCTGGGTTTTCATCAATCTTTATTCCAGGATTTCCTGTGAAAGGAAAACGTGGTGGTGGTGCATTCATACGCTCATCTGACAACTCGAGGCGTCTCCAAGCTTTCCCCTCACCTCCCACCTCCTCCTCCTCACTTGTCGAGAAATAGTCGTTGTCTGATGAACTGGCAGAGTTATCAGAAGTATTCAAGCTTAATTCAAGTTTAATACATTTATTTTACGAATTTAATATTCTAACTATTTTCTTAGTATATATAAGCTTATATACTAATCTTAAACTGTCTCTTTGATTACAGTGAATTTAGTGTAATACATTTAATTTACCAATTTAATATTGTAGCAGTTTTCTTAGCATAAATAATCTTATATTCTAATCTGTCTCTATGATTTATAATAGGCAATAGTTCATCACTCACATCGCAAATGTTCGCTATTAAGTCCACAGTTGAAATGTTTTTTATAAGTGGCATGCTTTTTAATAAAACAGATGTCACATTGTTGAAAAACCAACTCATTAGCGCTTCTAGTTTTACATTCACGCACCTTCTATCCAAATTATTATTATGGTTATCACATTGGATAAATACTGGAGCCCTATTAAACACAACTTCATCCATCTTTGGACACCCAAACTCTTTTAAATTAATCACCATTTTATTTACTCGAGTCTGAAGTACAGAACACTTCTGCTCCCCTTTAGCAAATATGATTGCGTTGTTTTCAGCGATCTTGCTTGCGATTAATTTTAGGCCTTCTTGGGTGAAGTCGTTTTCTTCAGCTCCAACCTGATCCCATGGCAGGCCGTGGTGGCGATGCATCAGCCAGTTGTTCGTTTTTTCGCTGCCCTTCATGACAGAAGATGGTTTAAACAAGAAGTGCCTCATGGTCAGTGTTTCCGTGCGTGGCTGATAAGATATGTGGAAATGATGTTAAAAACATCATTGTTTTTTAACAAGTGAAGGTTTACTTCGCGTCAATATCTATATTTTTCTCTTTAAATCATTATGAACCAATCCAACTTAATTGGTTTGGTGTATGTTATTAGTTTGATGGTATAAAGATGTAAATATGTTGGATAGAGAGAGAGAGAGAGTGAGTGAGTGAGTGAGAATAATATTAGCTCTAATGATATGTATGATCGGGTGTTGTATTCTCGAGATGATGAAGTGTTTTATTTTACTTTAATATAAATGTAATAATGGAGACGAAATTATCTCGTGCGACAAGCAAAATGTTATAAGTATCACTATATGAGTGATATTGAGACAGATTAATATAAATTTTTAATAATTAATTAATTAATTAATTTTTAATTTTTGAATGCTAGTTAGACATTTCTATCCAAGGTGAGGGGTCATTGACCTTAGGTGGGACTGTATGGAATGAATAATTACACAAGAGTGTTAGTCAGGGATGATTCATCCAACCTTGTGAGGAGGAGGGTCTGTCCTCCTAAGCCAGTCGTTCTTAACCTTGTTGGAGGTACTGAACCCCACAAGTTCCGTACATGCATTCATCGAACCCTTCGTAGTTTGAAAAATAAAATGTGTTTTTTTTTCTTTAAATTCAAAACATTTATATAAAAACATACTGTATTAGTGCACAAACTTTACCATGCATCATTTGCACACAAAATCACTGTGTTCAATGAGCAAAACCAACAAAACATGAATTTCACACAAAAACAAAAACATAATGAATACTTACTGCAAATCAATGTGACTTTTGCTGTTGCCTCTCAGAGACAATTTCACAAATATATCTGCAGACAATGCTCTCATAGTTCAAGTAATGTTAAGGGTGAGAGGGGATTACATTTACTTCAACAAAAAAAAAGAGCTGAATAACACATCTTTATTTTTCCCTTAACCATTCCCGGGGTGTGGGATGTATCATCCACCTCTGTCGTGCCGGCTGGAGGATGTTGGGTAACTCCCTTCGTCGAAACTCTTCGTACGAAGGGAACAGCCCATGTTGTCTATAGATCTCCAACCCCTCCTCAGTATCGGTGATCCACTCAGGGATCGGTGTAATGTACAAGGAAGAGGAGGAGCTCACCTCCATAGAGTTGAGGGAGGACGATGAGGAGGAGGACACGTTTTCACTCCCATCACCACTGAAACATTAGTAACTTCATCACTATACCACATCATGACCAACAGGCTATCTGATGACAATATCACATTATCAACCTTTCATCAAAAGGAAAAACAAAACAAAAGAAGCTGAAAGGGTGGATGTGAATAGGATGGTCATGTTAAATCAAAACTATACACAACCTAAGGACATTCTTTGAAAAGGACTTAATTTCATAGAGCAAATCCATTAAACTTAACAATACTATATCCGAAAGATATAAATTATGGTCAAAATAATGTTAGTAATATTCATAATGCTATCATACATGCTTAAAGTTGATAACTTGTTATTTAACACATAATGTTCTTCAATGCTTAATGTTAGTTAAACCAATTATATAAGATAACTTAATGGTACACTATTGCTAATAACTAAAGTTTTGTTAAAGTTAATAAGAAACCGAATATAAAACTGCAATAATTGTCTTTAATATCAATCTGAAAAATAGAAATACAAATTCCGGTACCTGGCTGTTTCCATTTGAACAAACCATATGGAACTAGTAGAGGTTGATTATTCATAAAGAATAACCCTCTTATAATAAACAGAAACTATTGATAATAGATAGGTCTTGATAAAAACCCTTGTTTTTTTGTGTATGTCTCACAACTAACGAATATACCGTCTTCGGTATGAGCATAGCAGCAATAAAATTATGTAGCGTTAAAGTGAAAAAACGTCAACATAATTTCCTACAAGAGAAGCATAGTGTTTGTTCCGATAGATATTGGATCTCTTACATAGTAGAAGGACCTCCTTCTCTACATTTAATATTTAAAACCTTTACTTTGCATTCCCAATGTTTGTACATCTTTTATCAAGAAACCAGCTCATGAGTGCCTCAACTTTAATGTTTGTACATCTTTTATCAGGTAGTTTTTATGATGACTACAATGTATGTTTACTGGCGCTCTGTTATAAACAATGTCATCTACCTTTGGACACCCAAAGGGTTCTAAATTGATTATTTTTGTTAGTAGGAAATAATTTCTACTAATTTTTTTACATTACATGACTAATGTCTAAGTTACATTATACTACAAGAAACATTGGATATTACAGTATGTTACATTACATTTCTAACTTGTAATTTACACTACTTTACCATTCTAAAATGGTTGAGCATTTTTTTGCATACACTACATTATAACATATATCATTCCTCTTAAGAATAGGTGACAGATCATCTGATAATTCGCATATATTAGTTATTACATCTGCAGCAGAAATATGTTTTATCAATGGTAAACTTTTTAAAATGACTGTTGCATAATTGTCAAGAAACCAGCTCATGAGTGCCTCAACTTTAATGTTTGTACATCTTTTATCAGGTAGTTTTTATGATGAATGTTTACTGGCGCTCTGTTATAAACAATGTCATCTACCTTTGGACACCCAAAGGGTTCTAAATTGATTACTGTTTTATTTAATAGTTCTTCTAATAGCATACATTTTTCCTCCCCCTTAGCATATATAATTCCACTACTAGCAGCTATTTTCCTGATTATCACTCGAAGGTCCTCCTGAGTGAAGGCATCTTCTTCTTCTTCTTCCCCAACCTTATTCCATGACAGACCATGGTACTTGTGAAACAACCAGCTGTTGGTCTTTACATGTGGCAGCATTATGGTAGATGTTGAAAATATGAAATGTTTCATAGTTAGCCGCTCTTCTCTCACATTGGACGTCACGTAGGTCAGTTCCTTGATGACAAATTTACCCTCCTGAGTTCGGAGACCATTAACATCAATCACTGCAAAAAGCTCCATTTGTTACCTGCAAGAAAAAACACCATCAGTCTCTAGATACTCATTACAACATGTGATCATTAAAACATCTATACGGAATCAATGACACTCATCGATGATTCCAGAGAGGGTGAGAGAGAATGACAGGAAGAGAAAGAGAGAGAGAGAGAGATGTAAATATAGTATGGAAGCATTATAGTTACACTGCATCAGCATCATTCTCCTCCTCCGCCTCAATAGATGGTTTCCACGTTGACAGTTCAACAGTTGGTAAAGATGGTCCTGCTATGTCCAGGTTTTCGTTGTTCTTTTTGCTTTCATTGATTTGGTGCATTTGATTTGGAATAGCCAAGTGATTTTGGAATAGAATTATCGAAAGGAAAAATTCAAAGTACTCAATTAAAGGCTTTCTTAAGAATTTTCATCCAGGGTGCTGATATCTTGATCTACAGTGGAGGTTATATTTCGAAGCTTCTCTAACCCCGCATTCATTTTATCTATTCCCATGGACAACTCTTGGTCCTCATAGTTTCGTGGCAGTAGGTTGCATTTTCTTGCTTTTTTCTGAGGGACAAGTCTTGATCCTTGTGGGGTGGGTAGAATCTTGTTGGTGTAGAAAACTTCAGCGGACCAATTCCTCGTATAGCCTCGTTCAAAGGTAGTTCGAAACTTGCTAATTCTCACTGGTGTGTTTAATGTCAGCTTGCCAGATGTTTTCAATTTGGAATGTCTTTGTTTGATAGCATTGGTAACTCTTTGCAAAATGGCCTCTTCATTCACGCCCTTTTTAACTTTACTCGGAGCCATTCCAATCGTCCAATGATATGTGTTATTATACTGTTGTACAATCTTTGGGAGAATATCAAGAAATCTATAGGATCCTTGAAGGGAGAATTGTTTAAACATTCTTCCCCTTAGTGTTCTATTGAACCTTTCAACAATAGAAGCCTTCATGGTAGAAAATGTTCTGTAGTGAATTATATTGTTTTTTCGACAAAGCTCTTGAAAATCCTTGTTGAAAAATTCTCTTCCAGCATCACTGTGTATGTATTTTGGTTTGACTATTACCCTGGTCAAATGGTCTTGAAACGCTCTAGTCACATTGTCACCAGTCTTTCTCTTGACAGGAATGACCCAAGTATATTTGGAAAAAGTATCGATAATTGTCAGGAGGTAGTTTATTTTGTTGTTATAATTGGCAAGGGAGCGTACATCAACCAGATCCATTTGCCATGTATTATGGATATGTTTCAAGGGAAAGGGAGATCGTGGGAAACGTATTCTTGCCCTCTATGAAGTTCATCAACTAAAATTTGTTTCTCACTCGTCATGTTTAGTAAATTATATCATTCTCTCTCAACTCTTCGAGTATAGATTCAATTTCATTGGAATGTGCAGTGTTGCCAGCTGTATATTCAGCAGTGAGAAGATCCAACCTTGAGACAAGTTCATTCACATCGTCGTAATATTCATAAACCGTTGTCCAACTTGCATTAATCCTCTGCCTCGCCTTCCCACCTGCTCACTGAGATTTGGTTTTCTTCGAAAAAAGCTTTCAATAATACGATATATTTAATGCCTGAATTTGCATTGACTTGCTGCTCCGCGAGTAAAAGCGTTGTGAGCATAGTCGACTCTAGCAGTCGTTTATATGACGTAATCATCCCTTGCTGTAACGTGTAAGATTCTGAAAAAAGCAAGCTCAATAGACCTGGTGTTCTGTGATCATCTCCCTTGACAAAGAATTGATCTGTAGTAGCATCTCCCAATGCAACTTCACTATCACCCAAACTGAAAACACCAGTGGGTATTGCGAAAACCATAAGTTGAGTCAAATCCTCCTCACCCTCTTCCAGTCTCTTTAGAATAAATGTCTAAAAGAAGGAGGTAAATGTTGCAATGTTGTGCTGCATATCGCTACCTTCCGGTGTATTTTAGCTTCTTGAATAGATGGAGAATACATGCTGGTTCTTCGTCTCTTCTGCTTCTGCTTCCCTTCATACCACTCCTAATGAATGCAGGAGAGCGTGATGTTGGTTTAGGAGTAATGGTTCATCCTGTTCACTTTTCGTTCAACCTTTACCTTATAGTCATTTCATCATTCTTGCACCAAGACTGGATTGGTTCAACACTAGCGTGGCACTTTTTCTAAAATAGTCATCCCAATGCAACTTCACTATCACCCAAACTGAAAACACCAGTAGGAGTAATACGAAAACCATAAGTTGTGTCAAAATCCTCCTCACCCTCTTCCAGTTTCTTTAGAATAAATGGTCTAAAAGAAGGAGGTAAATGTTGCAATGATTGTGCTGCATATCGTCTACCTTCCGGTGTATTGTAGGCTTCTTGAATAGATGGAGAATACATGGCTGGTTCTTCGTCTTCGTCTTCTGCTTCCCATTCAGTACCACTCCTAATGAATGCAGGAGATCTTGATGATGAAGTGGGTTTAGGAGTTGTTACCGCTTCATCCTGTTCACTTTTTGGTTCAACCTTTACCTTTAGAGTCTTGCCGCTCAATTCCTGCACCAAAGACTGGATGGGTTCAACAATAGGCGTGGCACTTTTTCTAAAATAGTCATAAACAAAACGGTTTCCCTGTCTGTATATGCGGTATTTTGTTCTAATATCATTGGCTGTTTTAATAAGATCCTCTTTAAGGCGTACATCCTTCACAGGTGGTGACATTGTTTATCTGACGAGGTCCTCTCTTTGTCTACTATTATTATAGTTTTTCCAGATCGCGGACAATGCGGTGGTATAGCATGCCGCATAAAGTACATATACAAGTATCTGGACCACACGTAACACCTGGTCTGCTCCAGATACATGTATCATAATGCCCTGATTGCTGTATTCTACTAATGCACCTGTTACTATACTCTTTCAGCTTGCAAATATTTTTATGAATCCGTCCATAGGCATCAGCCTTTTCATCGTACAGCCTCACATTCTTAATGGATTCCATATAGCGGTGGTAGGCAGGCAGAGATGCAATAGCAGCCAGTTCCTCCATTGTACTGACACGACTGATGAAGAAGCAGGTAGGCGGGAGGCCATGTCTTAGTCCCTCCCACCGTCCCCTCCACCACTACCTCCCCCACCACCACCACCACCACCACCACCATCACTGCTCTACTGCTCTCTTCAGAATGTAATGTATTCATCAAAGTTTCGCCGATATCTCCCTCTATCCAATGGATAGTCTTTGACAATGGTTAAAAATCCATATTTTTGTTTCCAACATTCTTTACACATGTCGTAAAATTCTCTAATACTCATGTCAGTGTTGACATGATCACTATAAATATGTTTTAAGTTCAATCCATCTACTGGTAGTATAATTAAAACATTGGCGTTTTCTCTTAGATAGTGTTTATAGGTTCCACCATATGATTGTGTCAGCAATAAACAATTGATGTTATCATGACGTCCATAGGTAAATATCTCTTTTATAACATTAATTTTTTCGTAGAGGGGAATATCGTCAAATAGGACTAGGCTTCCACTTTTTATATCATCATTATTCAAGTCCTGCACGTTTGAGCATGCATAATAGCCAATTTCGGGAACATGAGAGAAAATTTCCTTTAAGTAAACATATTTTGGTTGATTCAACGTTTTACTATAAATATAAACATTTGAAAATGATAATCCGTTTGGGTGTGTCAATAGTGAATAAGCAACATTTGACTTTCCGCTATTCAATGGTCCGACAATTATAGCTCTGACATTAGTTGGAAATAGTGTATCTGGTAAAGCTGTTGTTTCACTATACGGGGTGTTATCCCCCACGGGTAATGTTCTCGATTGCTTGACGAACTTCATGACAGACAAAAGCTATATAAGCTGTCAACATGACTGATGAGCGTATTTATACACTGCACGGTGACTGCAATGGACTCTATCGTTGTTACGAGGAAGAAGAAGAGGAAGACAAAGGTTACCAGAAGGGGAAGGGGAAAGAGGAAATCTGTTCGTATACTTCCACTGCCACAACAAGAAGGTGGCTTCCTCCCACTAATCCTGGCTGGTTTAGGTGCACTCGGTGGTGTTGTCAGCACTGGGACAACTATTGCAAAAACAATCGCCGATAATAGAAGGGAAAATGAACGAATGCAAATGGAGAGGGAGAAATTTAACGATGCCAGCAGACATTTGAAGGAATTGGAAAGGTTGGGGCAGCAGATGGTTACGCAACATCAACAGACAAATGGCGGCACTAGTGGCAGGGGTCTGGGAAGGAAAAAGACTCAACAGAGGAGGAGGAGGACTGGAACAGGCCTCTACTTGAGAAAAAAAAAAAATTCCAACCAACCGGGCATTGACTGACCTTGACATTCTACATCTGGCCAACCAACACTGCTTGAAACATTTTAGAGGTGTATTCTCAAGAGATAATCTACCGAAAAGACCATGGAAGAAGAGGGAATGCGCTATAGTCAACTTGGACAAAGTAAATAATCCAGGGACACATTGGGTGGCATATGTAAAAAACAACAATAATTTAGTGCATTATTACGACAGTTTTGGCAACCTACCACCATTTCCAGAGTTTATCAAATATATGAATGGATGCAAGATTGTCTACAACCGTGAGAGGCATCAGTTTAAACCATATAATTGTGGTGCATTAGCGTTAAAATTTATTATTAAACAACAAGAGGACTGGTAACCATGTCTAATATATTCATCATCACGGGAAATAGCAGCGAATTCTCCTGTAACTATTTCCCACTAATACGACTCGATGACGATGCCAACTATTCCCTTGGTCTCATGTCGTTGACTACATTCAATTCTATACCAAATATAACAGAGGAAAATAATCAGTTGCATTTTCTAAACGATTCCAGAGTCATTACTATACCCAAAGGACTGTATGACGTAGATGACTTGAATGAATTCCTAAGCAAACAGTCACCAAAAGTTCAACTACGAGGCAACCATGTAACCTTAAAATGTGAAATTAACTCTCCCCTCCCACTAGACTTTGGACGGGAAAACTCCATTGGCTCCCTGTTGGGGTTGAACAACAGCCAGACAATTCCTATAAATACATGGACTTCTTCCGACCGAATAGCAAATGTCATCAAGGCTACAAACGTTAATGTTGAATGTAACATTGTCTCCGGTGCCTATAGGAATTCAACACCCAGCCATATTCTCTACAGTTTTGCCATTAAAAGCCAGCCTGGATATTCAATCAGTGAAACACCATCACCGATAATCTATTTACCAGTCATACCAAGAACAATAGACATCATTACCATTCGATTGATTGACGACGACGGTGTACCCTTTGATCTACAGGGAGAAACAATCAGCGTAGCACTACATTTGAAAAAGAATGGGTTTAATTAGATATCCAAATCAGTATAAATATGACAAGAGGACAAATGATAAAGTTAGTCACCCACCTTCTTCACAACGGTTAACATTGAAAAGCAGAGTGATTTTAAGAAATTAGGACTACGGCTGAAGAGGAAATGTTGAATGTTAAATCACCTCCACAATTTGATGACGCCATTACTGGAAATCAATATCATACGTACACACCAAACACGTCGAGTTTTGATGAAAATGATGAAATTCGCATCACAATTAATCAACAGGACCGTTATACATATCTCCACGACAGCTATCTCTACATTGAGGGCAAAGTGTTTAAATTTGGACAGAATAGCAAGAAGGAAGACCCCGTAGAAGAGTGTGATTTTATCACAAATGGTCTAGCATATCTATTTTCTGAGATCCGTTTTGAACTGTTTGGCCAGGAAATTGACAAGACTCGTAATGTAGGCATTACATCACCATTAAAGGTTATGCTTCACACGACAGGAATGATCATAGCTTGGAAATGAGTGGATGGTAACGAGAGGAAAAAAAACTCAACTGGTCCCGGCTGGTTGTGGGAAAGAAAAACAAGACATTTTCAGGCATACTGCAATTGAAGCATTTACTCGGCATTGCAGAAGATTATAGAAAGATATTTTTAAATGCTAAACAAGACTGGTATTAATTAGAAGCAATAATGACAATAACGCATTAATTTCAAATGGTAATGAAGAACTTCATGTAGATATAGACAAAATCCAGTGGAATATTAGGCATGTGGAAGTTAATGACAGGAAAGATTGACTCTTTTAAAGACTTTGAATCAAAATTCCAAGATAACAGTACCATTTTCCAGTTGGGAGCTCTTTGAAAACAGTTTAAATGCAACAACATTGCACAACTGGTCTGTGAAGACTAGCAATGCTTTGGAAAGACCACGCTATGTACTGATTGGATTCCAAACTGATAAAAAGAATGATTTAAAGAAAAACATGTCTGTATTTGACGATATTAAATTTAGAAATGTTAAAGTTCATTTAAACAGCATAACACTTCCCTACAATGACTTTAAAGTCGACATGGACGCTAACCAGTATGCCATTCTCTATGATCTCTATTGTAAATTCAAATCATCCTATTATGGAGACCAACACGAACATGCTCCACCCTTTCTCAACATGACAGACTTTAAGAGTCTTGGACCGATAATTGTCATTGATACATCAAAACAGAATGAAATTTTAAAAAATAGCCCTGTAGATATTCGAATTGAAATTGAAACTGGTGAAAACGTGCCAGCAAACACTGTTGCCTACTGCCTCCTACTCCATGACAAAATTATCGACTACTACCCACTGACTGGAACTGTGAATAAATGGCAAGGCTTAGTCTAACTTACCTTCAGTCGACACCACTCAGTAGACAGAACAACAGCAGCAGCAGCAGTCATGTATTTGATTTTAGACTTTCAAGGGTTCCATGGTGGAAACACCAAGAAAAAGTATATTGTGAAAGAGTTGACTGCAGTCGACTTTAATTCTGGTTCAACGACTCATTATGTTTTCAAGACACCCTCTATTCCAACAATGCATTGTAATAAGTGAGTTGTAAAGTACCATCATGGATTAAATCAAGATTCAGGACATGTGAAATACGAAGAATTATATCCTATCCTACAAACATTGGCCATCAAGTATTCAGCCATCTTTGTCAAAGGATCTGAAAAGAAGGAGTTTCTCCAATCTCTTCTACCAGGCTCAATTATACTAAATCTACAAGATTTTGGTTGTCAGAGTGTGAAAAAGCTACAAACAGTTCATCCCGAGTGTTTGTATCATAAATTATTTGCTCCCAACATGGTTTGCAGTCAAACAAACTGTCCCAAGTTGAATAACTGGTGTCAAGAAAATTTCAACCTCATCGACTTGGAAAACTCCATCGAGGCAAGAATCAAGAGTTTCAACCCATTTTGGAAATTTAAACCTAGTGTAAGAGAGTTGGCTAACTCTGGATTTGTCAGCCTCTCTCATTGTAATGACTGTGTAAAATGTATATATTGTAGTGTGAGTTTGTATGATTGGAAAGACGGGGAATGTATTGAAGATGAGCACAGAAACTGGTCCCCTGAATGTAAACAATTTGTATATGATACTTGGTTTCAAATAAAATTATTTTTTCAATACTTATCCTGTGTGTATTTATTAACCTAATCATGTCGGGGTAAGGGAAGGATAAAGTCAAGAATAAAAAAAAAATTATCAACATTTTATTGATCACAATAAGAGATTATTGATCACAATGTCTTTCTTTGTATATAGTCCATCTGTGGTGTTCATCCAGGATGGGTGAGATGACGTTTGAGGCAGCCATGACACGTCTCTTGAAGCGGTCCCTGTCTCTAGCGCATTCTTCCCACGGTCCTTTTCTCGCCAACCGGTGAGCTGTGGCCCAGGTGACTAGCTGGTGGACACGCACCGGTCCAAAGTGAACTCTGGTAGACATTCTTCAACAGTCAACACAGTACTACACACAAACCACGATACAAGTCCACCATCAACATCATCATTATTACCTGTCTTCCACTTCAGCATACTTATACATAAGTTTTGGAAGGGGTGATAATCAGAAACACACCAGAATTGGATTAATACATTTATTTCCCATCACAGCAAAAATCACCATTCTAAAATGGTTGCACTTTTCTTAGCATATACGAAATTATAATAATTATCAGTTTTTAGCATGGGAGTAAAATCATCGTACAACTCGCAAACTTTGCTTATAACGTCTGCTGTCTCAATATTTTTGATTAATGGTAAACTCTTAAGGATTACAGTAGTAAAATGTGTTAAAAACCAGCTCATGAGAGCATCTAGTTTAATGTTTGTACATTTTTTCTGTAAATAATTCCTATGATTGTTACAATGGATGCTTACCAGTGCTTTGTTAAATACTATGCTATCTACTTTAGGACATCCGAATCCTTCTAAATTAATAATAGTTCTATTCGTTAACTCTTCCAATACACTACATTTCTCCTCTCCCTTTGCATAGAGTATTGCACTGCTCTCTGCTATCTTCTCTAATATTACTTGTAGGTCCTCCTCCTGTGTGAAGTCATCGGCACCGTCTTCTTCACCAAATCTATCCCAGGATAGCCCATGATACTTGTGAAAAAGCCAATTGTTTGTCTTAACGCTTGGCACTATGTTGGCAGGTGGTTTGAATAGAAAGTGCTTCATTGTTATTTTCCCTCCTCTTATGCCAGACGTCACATAGGACAGCTCCTTCACAACAAATTTTCCCACCTGCGTCCTCAGTCCGTTCACTTCGATTACTGCGAACAGCTCCATTACCTGCAAGTAAAAAAAACCATCAGTCTCTAGATACTCATTACAACGTGTGATCATTAAAAAATCTATACGGAATCAATGACACTCATCGATGATTCCAGAGAGGGTGAGGGATAACGACAGGAAGAGAAAGCGAGAGAGAGAGAGAGAGAGAGAGAGAGAGAGAGAGAGATTAAATATAGTATGGAAGCATTATAGTTACACTGCATCAGCTTCATTCTCCTCCTCCTCCGCCTCAATAGATGGTTTCCACGTTGACAGTTCAACAGTTGGTAAAGATGGTCCAGCTATGTCCAGGTTTTCATTGTTCGTTTTGCTTTCATTGATTTGATGCATTTGATTTGGAATAGCCAAGTGATTTTGGAATAGAATTATCGAAAGGAAAAATTCAAAGTACTCAATTAAAGGCTTTCTTAAGCAGGACATCAATTCATAGTCTGCTTTGTTGAGTTGAATACAATCTCCCAAGGTGATAACCTTCTTTTTCTTCCCCTTTTGATTCACCAAAGTTACGTTAACATAGTCACATTCAATTTGAAAATATTCACATTCCCTGCTGTCTCCATTAAAGAAATTTAAAATTATGTCTGCAATCGGTCCCATTGTTAGTTTGTTGAATATATCCATGTCAAACGATACTTGGCTTCTCCCATGTGTTATTACTACACGAATATGATTCATATTTTCCATACTTATTCTCAAAGTCTTGGAATTGATTCTAAATTCAGAGAAGAGCAATATGATGTTGGTGCTGTTAGGCTCGAGATCTACACAAAACTAAACTACAGTCTGACCCCCCACCACTACTACTACTACCCCCCACCATCGCTTAAACTAGGTCTGGAGTAATGACCATAAGGCAAAGTATTTACACCGTCGTCCAAAGCGATTCTTTTATCGTCATAATTTCTCAAGGCTAATTTATTCAAGTGAATCGTGCTCACTTTATGATATCTAGATTGAATCCTTTTCATTTCTTTGTAAAGATTTTGACTAGTCTGCAAGGTGTTGTAATAGTCATCAAAACTAATTCCTACATGCTTTGATATTCCTTTACATCTTTGCTTCTCAACATCACCATCGAGTTTTAAGCAATACATTTTTGGAGATAGACCAACAAATTTTTCAATAATTGTTCCTGTATCTTCCTTCATAAGACCAGGAACACCCTTGTTTTTATTGGAAAACAGTTTGTGTTTAGTCGGAATATTTGAAGCGTCCAAGTGATTTTCAATGACAAGCAAATTTTCATAGATATCTTCAACATTGGTAATTTTAAAGTAAAACGAGTCAGTGTCTGTATATATGAGAGAGAGGTCTTGTTTGAAAACAGGTTTGAAAACGTCATAAAAGTATCGATACATTATAAATTTTGATATCGCAAGGATACTGGCTCCAATTATTGTAGGCTTGTTATAAAACACTTCTGTCTTGTCCAATGTAACGGAAACTAAATGTTCATTAAAGATGTGTCTATCTACAAAGTCTGAGCGTTTTAGATATTTATTCAACAACTTTTCATTATTTATCAATTTAATTTTTTTATCTTTGCAAACATTCCGTAAACTCATGCCATACACGCTGTTGAGAAAGAGTTTATACAATTGCCTATAATATTCATTATCTGTATTTTTACGCTTATCAGTGTTTAATTCAACATATGGTTTGATCCAATAGGACTGCTTGAAACCCAACACTCTTTTGACTGATTTTAATAGCAAACCATGTTCAATAGCCTGCTTTAGGTATAAATAATGGACAAAATAGTCTTTTTTATTGTTTAGCGTGAGAACGAGTTTTTTATACTTTCCCCCATTGACTGCTATTCTCTCGGGACAAAAGGGATAGTCTGAATGAGCTTCGTGAATTTCCTCTGGATAGTCTATGTCACATTGTAAAAAGTAACCTCTTTCATCGTCTTTGCCTAATGACTTTATGTAATTCGGTGTGAATCTATCCAAATCTGCTTCCCAAGCATAGTCACCGACGGGAAGTTTAAAAAATTGCATAACCGAACTGTATAGGCTAACAACATCAAATGCCATAATGTATACGTTTGGCTTACCGGGGTTATAGTTTCTCATGTACTTGTTATTGGCTTCAACATATTTAATATTTAACTGACAAATTCCACCATAGATGGATTTCTCAGTAAACAACTGCATGTCATAATCTCGGAATAAACCAACAGTCTGTTTTGTGTATTTGAACATTAAGTTCCAGCTTAAACTCGGTGTTGTAAAATAGTGTGCAGGATCGATTCCATATGTTCTATATACTTCGTTTCTATATTCCTCGAAAACAATCATGAGCAAAATTGTGTCCACAGTCAAATACAAATCTGAATATTCGCCCAAATTTTTGCATTTAAACACTTGCCAAACAGATTTTGCATAATTATAGTCTTCTGTGGAAATATGTCGGTCTGTCAAGTCGTTGTAAAAAGATTCTTTGGGTGGAAGCATGGTATCATTGAATTTCTCCCAACTGTCTGTATACTTGTACGGATAGATCCCCTTTCTAGTAACCATTTCACATTGTTGACTGTCGGGATAGAATTTTTCCACTTGACTAACCAACCACTCCTTATCTTGTATGCTTACGAGTTTCTCTAAACTAGCCAATGTAAATCTAAATGTGTCGATAAAACGAAATGTAACATTACCGATTTTTACTGTAAAGGCTAGATAGCGCTGTTCGTTCACTGGTATTATATTAATATCTTCGTTTCTAGTAAATTCTGTAATTAAGAAATGTGAGTCGTAGTTTGATAAATTATGCATGGCCACGACAACAAACATGTTTTTCAAGTTGTTATACTTTAAGTTACAGCTTCGACACAATGGCTGACGAAATTTTCCTGTTGAAGGGTTACTGGTGTTTATGCTAAAGTGTGAATGGTCGCGTACCTTTACCACGTTATCGTTAAAATCTCTCTTACATAAGGGACATTTTTTAGCGTCTAAATAAGTCTTCAATTCATCGTCTGTTAATTTAGGCATTAGTAAATTACGATTTATAATTTTATCTACCTTGAATGAAATGTCTCGTAAATTTTCAATGAAATGCTGAGCAGCGTTTTCCCCCCGATATAAGACAGGTGTCGTTGGTAATATAGATTCTTGTTCAATTTCATCTGTCGTTTTGATGACATAACAATAAGACGACAAAATGTGTGCATTAATATTATACTGAAATGGTTCGTCAAAGTTAAAAGTTTCATGAGGATCTGATTTTTTTAAGATGGCTTCAAAGTCTGCGTAAATGACAATCGGTATTTTGTATGTCGACTCATATTTATCAAATTTTAAATCTTGTGTAGGCATCTTTGCAATGCACGACTTTTTTTCCTGACACAATTGCCTATGAATTAATAGACGTTTATTTGCTCTTTTACCATCATAATCTGATATCTGTGTGAAACAAGTCTTACAGACAAGCGAGTAAGTTGACTTTGTCTTGGCTTGAATTTGATGCCGTATCAGTCTTTGGAAATTTTTTATATAGCAAAAATGAGCATTTTTATCCTTGCGAATCAACAATAAATCACGGTGGTCATCCTTCTCTACATTTACAATTTTCAATGGGTAAATTGATTCATTTTCGTCTAATGCAAAAATGTTTATGGAAACGTTATTGACATTTTCAAACTTGGGAATAGCAGACAACTCTACCGGTTGAGATTCACTAAACATTGAAAAATTATACTTTTCTGACAGTTGTTCTTTATACTTTTCAACATGACTGGCGTTGTTGTTAATAAACTTGCTTAAAACTGCATAGTGGAAGCACAAGTTGTCTGTATTCTTTACATTAATGACCGAATGGGTGTTTTTAATTTTCCTAGGTAGTTCAATAAAGGAAGATACAAACAATGGATTGTGTTTATTTATACGAAGCTGCATTTGTTTGACACATTTAAGAAACCAACCCGAACCTTTAGTCTTCATATTATCAAATTCTTTTTTCAGTTTGCTAAATGTAATGTTTAGTTCATCATTTAAATCGGTGGTTCGGTATAAGACACGATTTCTTGACTTTAAATTAGCCTCGAGAATCTCTAAAGTATTTTTTGTCATAACTAGATCTACTATTATATTATATTTTACCGAATGTTTCGTCTGTAGACAGTCAGTCAGTAAGGAGACAATTTCGCTATGGACATGATTTAAAAAGTCATCTAAAGTATTGGATGACAATATATTTGGTATTTGGTAAGTCAATCTACTTTTGTACGCAGTCTCTATTAATTGAACAGAAGAAGAAGAAGGACTAGTGAAACGTTTTTTAAAAGGTAAAGTCTGTAAGTCAGTATGTTTAGCCTTCCTCTTCAGTCCAGGATACATTATTACGTTATCGTTCAATAAAATTATACGAGTGTCTCCTACCTACAACCCCGTTAAATGTTATCCCTAATTGATTTTCTTTATAACTTGCAATATAATCGTCTGTTAACACATCCAAGTATCTTTGCGGAAGAATAAGAGAACAGTAAAGGTTTGATTTATAAGGGAACAAAGTGGCTAATACGCTCGGTCCAAATCTTGTCGTGATTTTTTTCAACTTTACTATATTATATAATTTTCCCTTTTCCAGATCTGTTCCTTTAATTGTAACTGTACCGTCTATCCTATTCAATAGAGCGTCCATGATTCTAAAATAATGAACGAGTTCTTCATCAACAGAAAACACAAGTATTTAATTGGGAATATGTAAATAAAGAAACTATACTTACTCAAGTAGTTGGTTGACTGGTTGGGCTACGGAGAAGCTCTAGTAGTAGTAGAGGTTGTCAGGTCTGCTGGAGGACTATGCTTTGTCGCGGTTTGCCAGTGGAATATATGTTGATAAAAATAAACAAACAAAATGGAGGGTGGGAGGGATGGAGGGAGGGAGTCTCGCTTGGTTGGATGGTTGTTTTAAGATGACGCAACACGCACCACTAGTTTCACGATCTTGAGTCAACAGAATCTCTTCTTTACTTTAATCTCTTTAATTTACTTTAACCTTGCTATTTACTATAACCTTGCTCTTTAATTTAATAATTTGAATCTTGTTTCCTCGTGATATTCAAACCAGATCTTTAGCAAAAACAACTTTTCTAATTGCTTCTGAAGGTGAAGCTTGTTCATTCGTACGCAGTTTTATTCCTGCACTGACGAAAACAACCCATTAATTTTTAATACCTTGTTTGAGATTACCTTGTGATAAATGTTGTTGAAAAAACGAAATCTTCAAGAACATTTTATAATTGATTTTGGTGTCCTTCAAACATCCATATATTAACCCTGACTTTTGATTTCATCGTCTTTTTTGAGACTTTGACGTAATACCAACCTTGTAGCAACCCTGACTTCTCCTTGCAGGATTTTCTTCGCACTAAAGCTACAATTACAGAAGGAAAAAACATTCGTTTTAAGAATTAGTGGAGTCCTTTTTTGAGACTCCGTGAAATGTAACAGACAATCAATGACTATTGGTTCTGACTGTCAGAAACTACTTCTTCTTTTTAAACTATTTAACACTCTGCATGTCTGAACTTGTGCTTTAGGTTAATGTACTATGTTAGCCTAAGCAAGCATGCCGGTCTGAACAGGCAGCAGAAGGCTAAGCCTCACACCTTCGCCGAGGGCATTGGGGTGAGGCATCTGCTTGTGTGACTGGAATTTTATCGGGTTAATGGTCTGACATGACCTCTCGGATATTCACCTCCTCCAGCCAACATGCATGTCTCGAGGGGGGTTCGCCTGCAAATATTCTTTTCACAACACAGCTCTGGTCGAGCTTACTTTCGATTAACTTTTATTGTTAAACTATTATTTAACAGCGTGTTTACATTAACTGCTCCTTATATTTAATGAGTGACTCACATAGCTTCTAACGTCTACGTGCTACCGCAATGGACACCAAAACCAACCTCCAAGACGTAACAAAGACATATGACACTCAACCAGTCATAACACAGCTGGTTGGTGACATAGATTCCAGTATTTATAATAATATATGACCTAGATTCTATAATTTATAAAACCTAACTACTCGTATACTTCCACTGCCACAACAAGAAGGTGGCTTCCTCCCACTAATCCTGGCTGGTTTAGGTACACTCGGTGGTGTTGTCAGCACTGGGACAACTATTGCAAAAACAATCGCCGATAATAGAAGGGAAAATGAACGAATGCAAATGGAGAGGGAGAAATTTAACGATGCCAGCAGACATTTGAAGGAATTGGAAAGGTTGGGGCAGCAGATGGTTACGCAACAACAACAGAAAAATGGCGGCACTAGTGGCAGGGGTCTGGGAAGGAAAAAGACTCAACAGAGGAGGAGGAAGAGGACTGGAACAAGCCTCTACTTGAGAAAAAAAAAAAAATTCCAACCAACCGGGCATTGACTGACCTTGACATTCTACATCTGGCCAACCAACACTGCTTGAAACATTTTAGAGGTGTATTCTCAAGAGATAATCTACCGAAAAGACCATGGAAGAAGAGGGAATGCGCTATAGTCAACTTGGACAAAGTAAATAATCCAGGGACACATTGGGTGGCATATGTAAAAAACAACAATAATTTAGTGCATTATTACGACAGTTTTGGCAACCTACCACCATTTCCAGAGTTTATCAAATATATGAATGGATGCAAGATTGTCTACAACCGTGAGAGGCATCAGTTTAAACCATATAATTGTGGTGCATTAGCGTTAAAATTTATTATTAAACATCAAGAGGACTGGTAACCATGTCTAATATATTCATCATCACGGGAAATAGCAGCGAATTCTCCTGTAACTATTTCCCACTAATACGACTCGATGACGATGCCAACTATTCCCTTGGTCTCATGTCGTTGACTACATTCAATTCTATACCAAATATAACAGAGGAAAATAATCAGCTGCATTTTCTAAACGATTCCAGAGTCATTACTATACCCAAAGGACTGTATGACGTAGATGACTTGAATGAATTCCTAAGCAAACAGTCACCAAAAGTTCATCTACGAGGCAACCATGTAACCTTAAAATGTGAAATTAACTCTCCCCTCCCACTAGACTTTGGACGGGAAAACTCCATTGGCTCCCTGTTGGGGTTCAACAACAGCCAGACAATTCCTATAAATACATGGACTTCTTCCGACCGAATAGCAAATGTCATCAAGGCTACAAACGTTAATGTTTAATGTAACATTGTCTCCGGTGCCTATAGGAATTCAACACCCAGCCATATTCTCTACAGTTTTGCCATTAAAAGCCAGCCTGGATATTCAATCAGTGAAAAACCATCACCGATAATCTATTTACCAGTCATACCAAGAACAATAGACATCATTACCATTCGATTGATTGACGACGACGGTGTACCCTTTGATCTACAGGGAGAAACAATCAGCGTAGCACTACATTTGAAAAAGAATGGGTTTAATTAGATATCCAAATCAGTATAAATATGACAAGAGGACAAATGATAAAGTTAGTCACCCACCTTCTTCACAACGGTTAACATTGAAAAGCAGAGTGATTTTAAAGAAATTAGGACTACGGCTGAAGAGGAAATGTTGAATGTTAAATCACCTCCACAATTTGATGACGCCATTACTGGAAATCAATATCATACGTACACGCCAAACACGTCGAGTTTTGATGAAAATGATGAAATTCGCATCACAATTAATCAACAGGACCGTTATACATATCTCCACGACAGCTATCTCTACATTGAGGGCAAAGTGTTTAAATTTGGACAGAATAGCAAGAAGGAAGACCCCGTAGAAGAGTGTGATTTTATCACAAATGGTCTAGCATATCTATTTTCTGAGATCCGTTTTGAACTGTTTGGCCAGGAAATTGGCAAGACACGTAATGTAGGCATTACATCACCATTAAAGGTTATGCTTCACACGACAGGAATGATCATAGCTTGGAAATGAGTGGATGGTAACGAGAGGAAAAAAAACTCAACTGGTCCCGGCTGGTTGTGGGAAAGAAAAACAAGACATTTTCAGGCATACTGGAATTGAAGCATTTACTCGGCATTGCCGAAGATTATAGAAAGATATTTTTAAATGCTAAACAAGGACTGGTATTAATTAGAAGCAATAATGACAATAACGCATTAATTTCAAATGGTAATGAAGAACTTCATGTAGATATAGACAAAATCCAGTGGAATATTAGGCATGTGGAAGTTAATGACAGGGAAAGATTGACTCTTTTAAAGACTTTGAATCAAAATTCCAAGATAACAGTACCATTTTCCAGTTGGGAGCTCTTTGAAAACAGTTTAAATGCAACAACATTGCACAACTGGTCTGTGAAGACTAGCAATGCTTTGGAAAGACCACGCTATGTACTGATTGGATTCCAAACTGATAAAAAGAATGATTTAAAGAAAAACATGTCTGTATTTGACGATATTAAATTTAGAAATGTTAAAGTTCATTTAAACAGCATAACACTTCCCTACAATGACTTTAAAGTCGCCATGGACGCTAACCAGTATGCCATTCTCTATGATCTCTATTGTAAATTCAAATCATCCTATTATGGAGACCAACACGAACATGCTCCACCCTTTCTCAACATGACAGACTTTAAGAGTCTTGGACCGATAATTGTCATTGATACATCAAAACAGAATGAAATTTTAAAAAATAGCCCTGTAGATATTCGAATTGAAATTGAAACTGGTGAAAACGTGCCAGCAAACACTGTTGCCTACTGCCTCCTACTCCATGACAAAATTATCGACTACTACCCACTGACGTGAATAAATGGCAAGGCTTAGTCTAACTTACCTTCAGTTGACACCAGACAGTAGACAGAGCAGCAGCAACAGTCATGTATTTAATTTTAGACTTTCAAGGCTTTCATGGTGGAGACACCAAGAAAAAGTATATAGTGAAAGAGTTGACTGCAGTCGACTTTAATTCTGGTTCAACGACTCATTATGTTTTCAAGACACCCTCTATTCCATCAATGCATTGTAATAAGTGGGTTGTAAAGTACCATCATGGATTAAATCAAGATTCAGGACATGTGAAATACGTAGAATTATATCCTATCCTACAAACATTGGCCATCAAGTATTCAGCCATCTTTGTCAAAGGATATGAAAAGAAGGAGTTTCTCCAGTCTCTTCTACCAGGCTCAATTATACTAAATCTACAAGATTTTGGTTGTCAGAGTGTGAAAAAGCTACAAACAGTTCATCCAGAGTGTTTGCATCATAAATTATTTGCTCCCAACATGGTTTGCAGTCAAACAAACTGTCCCAAGTTGAATAACTGGTGTCAAGAAAATTTCAACCTCATCGACTTGGAAAACTCAATCGAGGCGAGAATCAAGAGTTTCAACCCATTTTGGAAATTTAAACCTAGTGTAAGAGAGTTGGCTAACTCTGGATTTGTCAGCCTCTCTCATTGTAATGACTGTGTAAAATGTATATATTGTAATGTTAGTTTGTATGATTGGAAACAAGGGGAATGTGTTGAAGATGAACACAGAAACTGGTCCCCTGAATGTAAACAATTTGTATATGATACTTGGTTTTAAATAAACGTTTTTTTAAAAAAAAAAAAAAAATTACAGTGTATTTATTAACCTAATCACATGGGGTAAGGGAAGGATAAAGTCAAGAATAAAAAAAAAATTAGCGCATTCCTCCAATGGTCCTTTTCTCGCCAATCGGTGAGCTGTGGACCAGGTGACTAGTTGGTGGACACGCACCGGTCCAAAGTGAACTCTGGTAGACATTCTTGAACAGTCAACACAGTACTAAACATAAACCATGATACAAGTCCATCATCTTTATTACCTGTCTTCCACTTCAGCATACTTATACATAAGTTTTGGAAGGGTTGATAATCAGAAACACACCAGAATTGGATTAATACATTTATTTCTACGGGATTAATACATTTATATTTATATTTATAGTATAAAAGAAGGGTACATTACATAGAATTGTTGCACTCTTCTTCTTTGCATAGACTACATTGTAAAATTGTTCATTCCTCTTAATAAGAGGTGACAAAAAATCATCTGATAACCCGCCCACATATATTAGTTATTACAATTACATCTGCAGTAGAAATATAAATCTTAGGACTACGTATAAAAGAAGGATACATTACATCACCATTCTAGTATGGTTGCACTCTTCTTTGCATAGACTACATTGTAAAATTCGTGATTCCTCTTAATAAGAGGTGTCAGAACATCAGATAAATCACATATATTAGATATTACATCTGTAGTGGAAATATTTTTAATCAGCGGTAAGCTTTTTAAAATTACCGTAGGATAATTATCGAGAAACCAGCTCATTAGAGCCTCGACTTTAACGTTTGTACATTTGTTGTGTAGGTAGTTTTTATGATGCCCACATTGAAAGTTTGTCGGAGCCCTGTTATATAAAATGTCAGCGACCTTTGGACAGCCATAAGGTTCTAGATTAATCATTAATCACCGTTTTATTTAATACCTCCAATAACATACATTTCTCCTCCCCCTTGGCAAATATTATTTCACTACATTCTGCTATTTTCATAAATATAAGCCTAAGGTCCTCCTGTGTGAAGGAATCTTCTACATCTTCTTCACCAACCTTATTCCACGACAGTCCATGGTATTTGTGAAATAACCAGCTGTTGGTCTTTACATGCGGCAGCATGTTGAGAGGTGATGAAAATAAAAAATGTTTCAATGTTAGCTGCTCGTCTCGTATATTGGATGTTACGTATGTAAGTTCTTTAATCACAAATTTGCCCTCCAGAGTTCGGAGACCATTCACATCGATCATTGCAAAAAGCTCCATTGTTTGTTACCTGTAAGACAAAAAAAAAAAAAAAAAAAGCAACATTAGTCTTCTTTAACGCAATAAAACATTAATCCGGAATCAATGACACTCATCGTTCCAGAGAGGGTGAGAGAGAGAACGACAGGGAGAGCAAGAGAGAGAGAGAGACAGAGACAGACATGTAAATATAGTATGGAAGCATTATAGTTACACTGCATCAGCATCATTCTCGTCCTCCTCCTCCTCCGGCTCAATAGATGGTTTCCACGTAGACAGTTCAACAGTTGGTAAAGATGGTTGTGCTATGTCCAGGTTCTTTGTGCTTTCATTGATTTGACACATTTGATTTGGGATAGCCAAATGATTTTGGAATAGAATTATCGAAATGAAAAATTCAAAGTACTCAATTAGAGGCTTTCTTAAGAATTTTCATCCAGGGTGCTGATATCTTGATCTACAGTGGAGGTTATATTTCGAAGCTTCTCTAACCCCGCATTCATTTTATCTATTCCCATGGACAACTCTTGGTCCTCATAGTTTCGTGGCAGTAGGTTGCATTTTCTTGCTTTTTTCTGAGGGACAAGTCTTGATCCTTCCTTGATTCTTGACTCCTCACCGTAGTTAGTGGAGTAACTCTTCTCAAATGGATTGTTGGTCCTGGCCTCATCAACTTTCTTCCCCATTTTGGTGATAATATCCTCAGCCTTATCGAGTTTACTATATATGCGACTGGTGTTTGTGTCAGCGTTCTTACTCAGAAATGATTCTGACATACGAAGTGAGGAATTTCTGCTTCTAATTTCTGTCTTTCTGGGATATTCCTCGTCACTTTCAAAGTCAATAAGTTGTTTGCAGCTACTATATGTCTCGTTAACATTAGAGTTTTTACTGCTGCGCGATAGGGGCTCCTCTATATCCTGGTTGGCAATGAAGACATCTGCACACATCTTCCTCTTTATGGGATTTTAGACCTTTGATCCCGTGGCCTTGACCGTTCCTTGTTGGGGAGTGGTAGTGAACCTGCCGTCTCGCCCTCTTGACCTACACGACTTCTTGGACCCCATTGAGGTTTCACATGGGGCCTCACTAGAGCAGCGGCTGTTTGGAAGAGGCTCCGTTGCCTCCTGCTGAGAGGTCTCTACTCTCGTTTCGGCTTCTGTCAGAACCTTACCACTGTTCATTGGGGTACCGGATCGAGCCCTCCTTCACCGTACTTCCCTACTTGTAACTTCCAGAAGCCTTCGATGTTCTTCATCATTGCCCCCAGCAGAGCAGTTACTGGTGTGGGCCGACGATTCGTCACTGGAGCTATCTTGCCATAGATCCCTTTTAGTCTGAGTGTTTGGTTTATTAGCTAAGGTTGATTCTTGATAATTCATTTTGGTTTGACGCCCACAACTGCAGGGGGCTATCCGGCCGGGACATGCCCAGCTTACCATTGGTAAGCCTCCGAGTTCACCCGGATTGCCGGAATACACCCCCGTCGGGGGGAGACGTTCAACCCCCGTGGGGGTCCCAGGCCCGTACTTACTAAAAAGCTTTCGGTAGGTGGTTTCGCTTTCGCTGCAGGGTGGTGCCCCAGGGACGACTGGGGCACCACCCTGCAGCGCCTGCCAGGCGGGGGACCCCTGTGGGTAAACGGTCGCCAGCCCAACCGGCCCTTAGATAAATCAATTTCAAATGGCCCGGCCGGGTACTGTGCCCACACCCACAGGGACCAGCTCCAAACAAATCCAATCCGTTAATCCAAAAAAGAAAATCCAAAAACAGCTTTCGTGCGTGACCCTGCACATGGGGCCCTTAGATGGTACTATCAGCCGGTCCAGCTGAACCAAGGTTTTTTAAAGAGGTGTTACACCTCTATGACTCCCCATTGTTCCTGGCTTGTGACAGGCAGAGCCTGGTTCCTCGAAAGGACCAGGTTGGCGGGGTTAAGAAACCATGACCACATTTTCCCTAGGGATGAAGGAAATTTTTTGAGGTTCTTGGGCGTAAGGTTGTCTTTCTATGTTTACATTCCATTTAGTACACTCCAAAGTATATTACCGACAGGGACCCTGAAAAGGTCATCATCATGACTCAATCCGGGGACATTGGAAATTCGCACCACATGCACATGGAGGGTCACGGGCCTCAGGAAATTTATTCCTTTGAGGGCATTCGATTTGTAAATTCTTTACTGCTTTCGATGCTTTACTGGAAGAGGAATGGTTCGTTTACGTCGCTTGCTGCCTTATACTTCCCTCTGAAGGAGCTCACATGGGCTCTTAAACGGATTGTAAGTGGTAGTCGTTTCCAGTGGAAAACTCGTCTGTATCGGAAGATGAATCTCTTCTGCCTGTATCGGAACCCTGTATAAAACGGTATGAAGATCTCAAAACCGTGCTAAAATTGTTTTTCCAGTTTAAATCATTCAAAAAATTGTTCCGAAAGATTAGCAATTTCTTCAAAACAAGCAGATATAATTGACTGCTTATTAAATATTAATCTACACATCAAGGCTGCCTCGAACGTCATTTCACCCTCCTAGATGAAAATCACCGATGGTAAACAAACAAATACGGACATTGTGATCAATAAACTATTATTGTGATCTATAAAATACATACATACAAGTAGTGTAAAATTTACAATACTGGCACAGCTCATCCGGGGCCAGAGAGAGAGAATGTTCAAATCGATATGTTCCTTAGTATTTTTTGTAAATGTTAATAAAAAATTTCTCAATATATCTACAAACAATGGCATATTTCAAGTAATGTAAAGGGTGAGAAAGGAATAAATTTACTTCAACAAACAAAAATTAAAATAAAAAAGTTTAGTATTTCTACTTAAATAGAATTATGGGATGAAGCTCCTTCCTGGAACCACGCCCTGTATCAGAATACTGTCATACTGAGCCTGTACCCCAGAATACATCCCTGTTCACCATGTACAGTCGCAATTATCCATCTCATTAACACTAATATCATATTATAATTACCCATTTTCGTTCATTTCAAATCTAAAACTATAAAATAATGTCAGATCAGCTGACACCTATCCGAACATCAATGATATCACAATAGAATAAAATAGAATGTGTTTTTATTGGCTTTTTATATGTATATATACATAGTCAGAACTACATGTTAATACGCCTGAAAATGGCGGTTAATTACAACAAACTTAAAATTATCAATTTCTATATCTAATTTGTACAATCAAATATCACGCTTAATTTTTGTATCATAAAATTCACAATACAAATATTCACACATAATTATTAAAACAAAATATCAAGCTCATTATTTTGTTATAATACTCTGAAACTTAAATATGTTTATTACTCTTTATCTAAGCTAGAACCAAATTTGGTTTATTACATTATAAATAAAAACATTACATTATACTAATTGCAATGATACATTTACATTGTCATCATCTTTGAAATTCAACATAATTTTTTTTTCCTCCGCTTCTCATATGGATATATACATAGCCAAAGTTGCAAGTGAGTACAACTTAAATTTATAACATTACTTAAAACATCTACAACAGACTTGCAATTGTAAACCTCTATATTTAATTTGTACAGTCAGATATTTCGCTTAATGCGCATAATGAAATTTATGATACTTCTTAATACATTTAAATATTTATCACTACTGAAACTCAACATAGGCAAAATTGAGTGTAGCCCAAAGCCAATTTCTCTTTGAATTGTATTTAACAAGTCCTTTCTCTCTGATTTGTGTAGTTTGCAATTCCAAAATACGTGCTCAATCGAATCTACCCCCTCTTCGCAAACACACAAACCACTATCCACACTGTTTTTACGGAGTAATCTATGGTTAAGAGAAGAATGATTACTTCTAATTCTGTTGATAGTAACAATCACTTTCCGTGGCAGATCACCGCATTTAAAAAACCAAGGTTTATCTGACTCATAGTAAAAATGTTTGAAGTAAAAGTTACCCTCACTCAAACCGAGATCCTCGGTTTAATTATATTTTCTTTCTTACATTTCTTTGTAAAGTTTGCATAAAATTCAGGAAACGAGATTGGTTCTTTAAGAACTGACTGGAATATTGTCGCATTTTTTGCTCCTTGATCAGCTTCTTCATTACCCGAAATGCCATTGTGAGCTGCTACCCACACTAACAAAATTTTGATACCTATATCACTAGCATGAGGAAAGTCCTGTCTAATGTGGTAAATTAAAGGTGAACTCGACTTGCTATTGTAAACGTTGTCAAGTGCTTTTAAAGCACTCTCCAAATCCGAGAATATCACAAAACTTTCACTCCCACTTAAATAATATTTTCAATAACTTTATATAAAGCCTTACATTCAGCTGTAAAAATAGATGCATCATAAAGTATTCTAAATGCTAAATTAAAATTTTGATTCGCAGACCAAATAGCAAAACCGGCCTGACTCTTCCCTTCGAGGCGTGTATTATTTAGTTAAATATAAATGGTATAATGGAAACTTTCACATTGTGGTTCATGATGATGGCATCACCTCTCGTTCTGGGTTTAGTTCATAAAGATGGCAGCACCTCTGGGTTTATGGTGTCATGTATGTTTTTGGTTGCAAATAGGTAATTAAAATATGATATTAGTGTTAATGAGGTGGATAATTGCGACGGTACATGCTGGTGTAGAATAATATAACTAATTTTAATTCTAGCCAAGGATGACTCTTCCAACCAAGTTGAGGTGGGTCGTTGGCCTTAGTTGCGTGCCGTCAGTCGTCGTGCGCGGAACTGGTCCGGGAATCGGCGACTCCTGGATCTTCGGTGCTTGTAGAGAGCACCCCCGCTGTCAAACTTTTCGTTATTCTTGCCAGTTTATGTGTCAAGAGGTGCGCAAAGTGCTTTTGATCGTACATCCGCATAGTAATTTTTTTTGGTTTTTGCCGTGCAGCGTCCTTCCTACCCCTGATACCCTATCCTTTTTTTCGTCCCTTTTTAGTCCCACACCCTCCTTGATAATGTCCCGTCGTTCCTGGCCCTCTGGGCCGTACCACTATCCTAAAACATTTTTCCTTTGGACTTACAGTTTTTCGTGAATATCTCTGCTCCTGGTGGAGCTACAATGTTGGAACAAAAGCTAGTTTGATCAGAAGACTTTGGCGCATCGTTTGGGATGAGTTCCAGGTCCCCAAAGAAGACAGAAGGTACCTTACGTGGAGCTGGGAGTTCCAAAAAGGCGACTGGCAGTGGCTTTACGGACCTTGAGCAAGCGAAGGCCTCCACCTCTGGGAGCTCAGAAAAGAAAATGCCGCTGCCTAGACCTAAGGGGACAGACGGTAAGTTCATAAAATATAATATTGATAAGAAGCCATCCTCTGCCCCCTCCAATAGGAGAGTCTAGCGGAAGAGGTATTGCGCTTGTAGGCAAAGAATCTCCCGTCCTCACTCCCCGGAGGTCGGAGTCGCTCTCGGGTGAACTGCCGGTGGACCTCTCTAGTTCCCCCGAGGAAATTAGCGATGAAAAGGTAAGGGATAAGCTTTTCAAGGATCTTTTAGAGAAGGTGCAGACCTCAGAAACCAAAAAGCGACCGAGGGAGAGCTTCGCTAAGGTAAGCGTCGCTAAGAAAGGTAAGTGCAGCCCTTCTACGGCTATGGAGGAGAATGTGGACGACCCCCTGACCCACTTAAGGGGGAAGCAATCCCTGAGCCTCGAGGGAATCGAAAAGGAAGTGGATCCTCTAACTCATGTTGTTGATTTTGACATGAACGTGGGAAGGATCTACGGCAAGTTGGACCAGGCTATGACAGCGATTTGCAGGCTGAACAGGGGCCTGGGGGTGTTAGAAGAGGCTAATCCTAGCCAGTCTGACACATTGGAGGACCTCAGGGGAACCAGCTTACAGTTCGCTATGAATGCTGATGAAATAAGAGCCCTCACAGCCACCGTAAAAGCGAACTTTGAAGGTTATAGGGGCAGAGGGTCACCGGTGGACTATGAGCTGAGGCTCATAAACAAGGTTTGTAATTGATAAAGCGAAAGGAAGTGATAAAGCGTATGGAAATGATGATAAAAAGCACGGGTGATACTAAAATTACTTCAAAATCACATCAATATCCATAATTTTTTTTTCTTTAAATCATTATGAACCTATCCAACATAATTGGTTTGGTGGTTGTTATTAGTTTGATGGTATAAAGATGTAAATATGTTGGTGAGAGAGAGACAAGAGAGAGAGAGAGAGAGAGAGAGTGAGAATAATATCAGCTCTAATGATACAGATGATCGCGGCGATGAATGCTCAAGATGATGACGTGTCTTATTTTACTTTAATGTAAATGTAATAATAGAGATGAAATTATCTCATGTGACAAGCAAAATGTCAAATTGGATTGAATGTATAACTATGTGAGTGATATTGCAACAGATTAATATAAATAATTTTAATTTGAGAATGCTAGTCAGGCGTGGCTATCCAAGGTAAGGGGTCATTGACCTTAACCCGTAGAGGCTCAGATGGGACTGTGTGGAATGAATAATTACACGTGAGTGTTAGTCAGGGATGGCTCATCCAACCTTGGTGAGGGGTCATTGACCTGTCCTCCTAATCCTGTCCAGACATTCATGCTTGTTAACAACCGAGTCTACTGTAGTACATTAACCGTCTCCATTGCAAGTCCAGACAAGGCTTAAATTTCCAAAATGGGTTGAAACTCTTAATCTTGCCTCGATGGAGTCTTCCAAGTCGATGAGGTTGAAATTTTCATGACACTAGTTATGCAGCTTGTGACAGTTTGTCAGACTGCAAACTATGTTGGGATTCTGTCTTGTTTCTGACTCTGATGGTAAAGCGGATTTTGGATCAGGTTTTGGATCTGGTTTATAGACTGATTTCTTCCTTTTGTCAGGCCTAGGAGTTCTTTTTTCTTTATCCGTCTGATCATCTTGACCTGCGTCACTGGCAGGATCATTGACCTCACCTTGACCCGAGTCATACTCAACAGCCATGTTAATTAACCTGATGTATTTTTGTTTTGTCTTTTCGACATTTGATATAACCATGGTTTTGGCTGTTACTCCTTGGCGTCGCCTTAAGAACACGTCTCCTGTCTCCAAAATTTTTCTCTGTGCCCTGTTCAATAGTCTAAGCTCTTCTGGTGTCTGCGTGTCTCCAACCAGCAGATCATTATCGGACTCACTTGTCCTTTTCTTAGAACCTGTTTCCAATGAATAGTATAACAGGATCATATGTTGACTACTTGGGAAGAGTTTATTTAATTGCAAACAATTTTTACCTGCTAGAAGCGCTTGGAAATGAACTTTTTATAAAAGATACATTGGAAAATCTATATCATGGCTTAAATGCAAGAAGTATTACATCAGTGTTTCGTCATTTGAACGGTAAATTATATTTCGATTACAAAAAAGAAGGATATTTTGTGGAATATGATGAATATTTTCAAAGTGTTACAGGAAACATTGTAAATGTCTTAGAACTGTTTAACATAACATGTGTAGAAGAGAGTATTCTTAACGTTATTCATGACCTAACTAACCAATTAATTCACTTACAACGAGAGAAAAAAATGTTGATATAATAACAAAATTCGATGCATACATCATTTCACTGGCTTGTCACATCGGCTACAGTCATTGTCAGGAATAGACAAAGGACAGGAATTGGTTCCTTCGGTGCTACATGATCGATCAGACAATCAGATCTGTTATTAGCAAAACATTTACAAATGTGTTATAATATTCAAATACATGTACACAATTAGTCAAAGTAATAAATATTTTGATTGAATTTTTTTTTCCACCCCAGCTGTCATGTATTTATTGTAATTGTGTTAATAAAGAGACAAGATAAATGAATTATTTAAAAAAAATCAATGCTAGTTTATATGGATATTATATATATCCTATAGGAGCAGTAGTATGTAATTCTTTCATCAATTGTTATTGTATAACTGTAAATAGCAGATAGATAGATAGATAGGCATACATTTCCAAAATGGGTTGAAACTCTTCTCTTAATACACAGGATAATTATTGAAAAAATAATTTTATTTAAAACCAAGTATCATGAAATTGAATGTATTCAAATTGTTTACATTCAGGGGACCAGTTTTTATGTTCATCTTCAACACATTCATCTGCTTTCCAATCATAAAGCATTACATTACAATATATACATTTTACACAGTCATTGAAATTAGAGAGGCTGACGAATCCAGATTTAGCCAACTCTCTTACACTAGGTTTAAATTTCCAAAATGGGTTGAAACTCTTGATTCTCGCCTCGATGGAGTCTTTCAAGTCAATGAGGTTGAAATTTTCATGACACCAGTTATTCAGCTTATGACAGTTTGTCAGACTGCAAGCCATGTTGGGGCAAAAGTTTGTGCAGTAACAAATTTTATTTCTTCTCCATCCTGAGCTACTCCTGGGGCGTGGGTAGTGTCATCCACTTCCGAGGTGGTGGATGGAGGAGGGTAGCTCCCTTCGTCGAAACTCTTCGTACGAAGGGAGCAGGCCATGTCTTCGGTAGATCTCCAACCCCTCCTCAGTATCGGTGATACACTCTGGGATCGGAGTAATATATAAGGAGGGGGAAGAGCTCACCCTCAATGCATCCTCCACAATAAAGGAGGACGGGAAAGAGGAGGAGGATGTCGCTCTTTCATTCCCGTCGTCACTCAAACATACACAATAGTAACTTAATCAAAGTCCTCATCTACCACAACATGACGAACAGACTATCTGATGACAATATTACATTATCAACCTTTCATCACAAGGAAAAGCAAAACAAAGAAGCTGAAGGGTGTATATGAATAGGATGACCACATTAAATCAAAACTATACATAACCTGAGGACATTCTTTGAAAAGGACTCTTAATTTCATAAAGCTAGCCTGAAATCCATTAAACTTTAACAATGCTAGTAGAAATATAGTCACATTTATAAAACCTAGGTCACCCAAGAGTCACAATACTGAAACCTAGGTCACCCATCAACAGCTGTGTTATGACTGTGCACACTGACCTATGTATGTGTTATGACTGGGAGGTGGGGTCGGTGTCCTTTGCGGTGTTAGAGTTGAAAGCACCTCTGGGTTTATGCTGACGTTATTTCATATAGATTTAGTTGCAAATAGGTAATTAGATATGATTATTATTAGATAACAATATAACATTAGTGTTAATGAGGTGGATAATTGCGACGGTATATGCTGGTGTAGAATAATATAACTAATAACTAATGAATCTTCATTCAGTTGAGGTCGACCAGGGTGGAGGGGTGGAAAGAATATTAGTAGTTAGATTTTATAAATACTGGAATCTAGGTCATATATTATTATAAATACTGGCAGTAATTAAAGAGTCATATTTATAAAACCGAGTCAGTGTGTCATGACCTAGATAAACCCCAGCTGTGTTGTGTCTATACCCCAGCTGAGGTTTAGTCTAGACGTCCGGGTGACGGTGGCCCCCCGGGGCAGTAACGGACAGAGCCTTTCGCGGCGTAGTTCAAAGAGTCGCCAGCACACATTCAGTTTCTAGTGATGTTATATAGATGTGTGGATGCAAGTGAGTAATTAGAATAATGGAATTGCGTTAATGAGATTGATAAGTGGTATGGAGAGAGGAATGTAGACTGAGGTAGGCTTAGTATCGCAGTGTGTAGTTAATAGATGGCAGCACCCATACAGTTTATGGTGATGTTTTATGGATTTGTTTGCAATTGTGTAATTAGATAATAACATGTATTAGTAGATAACAACATGTGTGTTAATGAGGTTGTTAATCACGACGTTAAATGCTGGTGTAGATGAAAATAACTGTATGAAGAAAGAGAATAAATATTTCCTCAGTTTAGCTGATTTGCAATGACCTGCACACTGCTAGATATTGTTTTAACAATAAATGTTAATTGAATGTATTCTTTCTTTTTTCGTCTCGTGACTGTACCTGCTCAGTAGCCCTTGGTCCAGCTCTCTCCTATTATATCTGGCTGGAAAGAATATTTGCGAATGTTAGTTTAGCTGCAAGCAAGCAAGCATGCTGGCTGAAGGTCAACAGCCGAGAGTTTACTTCAGAACATTAACCCGATAAATTCCAGACGCACTGCCCCCACCCCACCAGCCAAGATGATGCTGACTTATCCTTCTGCGTGTCCAGACTTGCATGCTTGCTGAAGGTCCACCGATGCCCCAACCCTGGGATGACTCATCCAACTACTATTTTAGCCTTCTCCTAAGCCGAGTCTACCATAGTACATTAACCTGCTCCCTTGCAAGTCCAGTCACGCAGACCAGCTCAAGGTCTCCTTCGATGGAAATTTTTTCAAAGCCTCACCCTGGGATGACTCATCCAACCGCCATTTTAGCCTTCTCCTAAGCCGAGTCTACCATAGTACATTAACCTGCTCCCTTGCAAGTCCAGTCACGCAGGCCAGCTCAAGGTCTTCTTCGATAGAAATTTTTGTTTCAAAGAATCCTCTATATATAATTTAAAATTATTGAATAAAACTCATTCAAGATGCGAAACAAATTTAAACAACACATTGCTGCTCGTCGAGATAATAGTACAAAAATTACTGTACAATATTTATTGGATAAAGTGGAAGAAATTGAAAACAAAGTGAATACTACAACATTGATATCGAATAGTGACATTGTTTTATTTGGTCTGTTAAAAGACTATCTGCAAAATGTATTTAAGAATCAGATTCTGAGTGAATTGTCATTGATGAAATTTCACGGAACGAAACACTTAGACGACGACGAAAAAGTCATTGCAAACCTGAGCAAAAGGAGAAGGGGATGAGTTTCCTAAATAGATGGATCAACAATAGGAAGAAGGAGATGCATTTGAAAATTGGTAAAGATCATTTCAACTACTGCGGTCCCGGTACAGCATTAGAACAATGTCTTGAACGTGAAGATGAAGGAATCAATAAGCTAGATGATGCATGCAAAGAACATGATATTGCCTATAGTGAGAGCAACAATCTGAGTGATAGACATGCAGCAGACAAGGTGTTACAGAAGAAGGCTTGGAAACGTGTAAAGTCTCTGGATGCAAAGTTAAATGAACGTCTCGCATCACTCTTGGTGGCTGGTGTTATGAAGGGAAAACGAGTGCTTGGACTTGGACTCAAGAATAAGAAGAAGAAGAAGAAGAGGAAGGAAAAGAAGAGAAATGTAAATACAAAGAGGAAAAAAAAATGTAACAAATAATGATATTGTTTAAAAAATATATATATTTTTTTTCTCAATTTACAAAGTCTTTTTTCTTTACCCATTCCTGTTTATCATAACCTTGAAATTTTACAAGTACATCACCATTTTTTCGCTTTTTTACAATTTTTTCAATTAAATAAACATTGGGTACATTAGTCTTTTGTAATTCATGTTGGTAAAAGCGGCCTCTAACGTCCTGTCCATTGTCATCTCGCAGCTGGTAAGTCACAGGTAGGGTGGGTAGAATCTTGTTGATGTAGAAAACTTCAGTGGACCAATTCCTCGTATAGCCTCGTTCAAAAGTAGTTCGAAACTTGCTAATTCTCACTGGCGTGTTTAATTTCAGCTGGCCAGATGTTTTTTTCAATTTGGCATGTCTTTGTTTGATAGCAGTGGCAACTCTTTGTAAAATTGCCTCTTCATTCACGCCCTTTTTAACTTTACTCGGGGCCATTCCAATCGTCCGATGATATGTGTTATTATACTGTTGTACAAACTTTGGGAGAATATAAACAAATCTATAGGATCCTTGAAGGGAGAATTGTTTAAACATTCTTCCCCTTAGTGTTCTATTGAACCTTTCAACAATTTAAGCCTTCATGGTGGAAAATGTCCTGTAGTGGATTATATTGTTCTTTCGGCAAAGCTCTTGAAAATCCCTGTTGAAAAATTCCCTTCCAGCATCACTGTGTATGTATTTTGGTTTGACTTTTACCCTAGTCAAATGGTCTTGAAATGCTCTAGTCACATTGTCACCAGTCTTTCTCTTGACAGGGATGACCCAAGCATATTTGGAAAAAGTATCGATAATTGTCAGCAGGTAGTTTATTTTGTTGTTATAATTGGCAAGGGAGCGTACATCAACCAGGTCCATTTGCCATGTATTATGGATATGTTTCAATGGGAAGGGAGATCGTGGGAAATGTATTCTTGCCCCTCTATGAAGTTCATCAACTAAAATTTGTTTCTGACTCGTCATGTTTAGTAAATTATATCATTCTCTCTCAACTCTTCGAGTATAGATTCAATTTCATTGGAATGTGCAGTGTTGCCAGCTTTATATTCTGCAGTGAGAAGATCCAACCTTGAGACGAGTTCATTCACGTCGTCGTAATATTCATAAACCGGTTGTCCAACTTGCCTTAATCCTCTGCCACGCCTTCCCGCCTGCTCACTGTGATTTGGTTTCCTCGAAAAAAGCTTTTTTATAATACGAATATATTTAATGCCTGAATTTGCATTGATTTGCTGCTCCGGCGAGTAGAAGCGTTTGTGTGCATGATTCGACTCTAGCAGTCGTTTATATTGTTGTAAATCATCCTTGCTGTAACGTGTAGGATTCTTGAGAAAAAGCAAGCTCAATAGACCTGGTGTTGCTGTGATCCAGTCTCCCTTGACAAAGAATTGATCTGTAGTAGTATCTCCCAATGCAACTTCACTATCACCCAAACTGAAAACACCAGTGGGTGTAATGCGAAAACCATAAGTTGTGTCAAAATCCTCCTCACCCTCTTGCAGTTTCTTTAGAATAAATGGTCTAAAAGAAGGAGGTAAATGTTGCAATGATTGTGATACATATCGTCTACCTTCCGGTGTATTGTAGGCTTCTTGAATAGATGGAGAATATATGGCTGGTTCTTCGTCGTCTTCTGCTTCTGCTTCCCATTCAGTACCACTCCTAATGAATGCAGGAGATCTTGATGATGATGTGGGTTTAGGAGTTGTTACCGGTTCATCCTGTTCACTTTTTGGTTCAACCTTTACCTTTAGAGTCTTGCCGCTCAATTCTTGCACCAAAGACTGGATGGGTTCAACAATAGGCGTGGCACTTTTTCTAAAATAGTCGTCAACAAAACGGTTTCCCTGTCTGTATATGTGGTATTTTGTTCTAATATCATTGGCTGTTTTAATAAGATCCTCTTTAAGGCGTACATCCTTCACAGGTGGTGACATTGTTTATCTGACGAGGCTCTCCACTGTCTGCTGTTATTATATTTTTTCTAAACCCCTGACAATTCGATGGTACAACATACCGCATAAAGTACAGATGCATGTATCCGGTCCACAAGTCACACCTGGTCTGCTCCATATACAAGTGTCATAATGTCCAGATTGTCTACTAATGCATCTATTTGAATACTCCTTCAACTTGCATATATTTTTATAAATTCGACCATATGCATCTGCTTTTTCATCATAGATCCTAACATGTTTGATTGCTTCCATATAGCGGTGGTAGGCTGGCATCGATGCAATAGCAGACAACTCTTCCATTGTACTGACTCATGTAGCAGGTGGGTGGGAGACTAAGCATTAATTCCCCCACCACCACCCCCACCATCGCTCTGTACAGATTGTAATGTATTCATCAAAGTTTCGCCGATATCTCCCTCTATCCAGTGGATAGTCTTTGACAATTGTTAAAAATCCATATTTTTGTTTCCAACATTCTTTACACATGTTGTAAAAATCCATAAAACTCATATCAGTGTTGACATGATCGCTATAAATATGTTTTAAATTCAATCCATCAACTGGTAGTACAATTAAAACATTGGCGTTTTCCCTTAGATAGTGTTTATAGGTTCCACCATATGATTGTGTCAGCAATAAGCAATTGATGTGATCATGACGTCCATAAGTAAATAGCGATTTGATAACATTAATCTTTTCATAGAGGGGAATATCATCAAAGAGGACTAGGCTTCCACTTTTTATATCATCCTTATTCAATTCCTGCACGTTTGAGCAGGCATAATAGCCAATTTCGGGAACATGAGAGAAAATCTCCTTCAAATATACATACTTGGGTTGATTCAGAGTCTTGCTGTAAATGTAAACATTTGAAAATGCTAATCCGTTTGGGTGTGTCAATAGTGAATAGGCAACATTTGACTTGCCACTATTGGATGGTCCGACAATTATAGCCCTGACATTAGTTGGGAACAATGTCTCCTCTGGTAAAGCTATCGTTTCACTATACGGGGTGTTATCCCCTACAGGTAATGTAGTCGACTGCTTGACAAACTTCATGACAGACAAAAGCTATATAAGCTGTCAACATGACTGATGAGCGTATTTATACACTGCACGGTGACTGCAATGGACTCTATCGTTGTTACGAGGAAGAAGAAGAGGAAGACAAAGGTTACCAGAAGGGGAAGGGGAAAGAGGAAATCTGTTCGTATACTTCCACTGCCACAACAAGAAGGTGGTTTCCTCCCACTAATCCTGGCTGGTTTAGGTGCACTCGGTGGTGTTGTTAGCACTGGGACAACTATTGCAAAAACAATCGCCGATAACAGAAGGGAAAATGAACGAATGCAAATGGAGAGGGAGAAATTTAACGATGCCAGCAGATATTTGAAGGAATTGGAAAGGCTGGGTCAGCAGATGGTTGCGCAACAACAACATGGCGGCACTAGTGGTAGGGGTCTGGTGAAGACTCAACAGAGGGGGAGGAAGAGGAGGACTGGAACAGGTCTCTACTTGAGAAAAAAAAAATTCCCACCAACCGGGCATTGACTGACCTTTACATTCTACACCTGGCCAGCCAACACTGCTTGAAACATTTCAGAGGCGTATTCTCAAGAGATAATCTACCGAGGAGACCGTGGAATAGGGGGAATGCGCTATAGTCAACTTGGACAAATTCAACAATCCAGGCACCCATTGGGTAGCATATGTAAAGAACAACAATAATTTAGTGCATTATTACGACAGTTTTGGCAACCTACCACCATTTCCAGAGTTTATCAAATATATGAATGCATGCAAGATTGTCTACAACCGCGAGAGGCATCAGTTTAAACCATATAATTGTGGTGCATTAGCGTTAAAATTTATTATTAAACAACAAGAGGACTGGTAACCATGTCTAGTTTATTCAGTATCAAGGGAACTAGCAGCGAATTCTCCTGTGAATATTTCCCCCTAATACGACTCGATGACGATGCCGACTATTCCCTTGGACTCATGTCGTTGACTACATTCAATTCTATACCAAATATAACAGAGGAAAATAATCAGCTGCATTTTCTAAACGATTCAAGAGTCATTACTATACCCAAAGGACTGTATGATGTTTATGATTTGAATGAATTTTTAAGCAAGCAAACGCCAAAGGTTCAACTACGAGGCAATCATGTAACCTTGAAATGTGAAATTAACTCTCCCCTCCCACTGGACTTTGGGCGGGAAAACTCCATCGGCTCCCTGTTGGGCTTCAACAACAACCAGACAATTCCTATAAATACATGGACTTCTTCTGACCGAATAGCAAATGTCATCAAGTCTAGAAACGTTAATGTTGAATGTAACATTGTCTCCGGTGCCTATAGGAATTCAACACCCAGCCATATTCTCTACAGTTTTGCCATTAAAAGCCAGCCTGGATATTCAATCAGTGAAACACCATCACCGATAATCTATTTACCAGTCATACCAAGAACGATAGCCATCATTACAATTCGATTGATTGACGACGACGGTGTACCCTTTGATCTACAGGGAGAAACAATCAGCGTAGCACTAGATTTGAAAAAGAATGGGTTTAATTAGATATCCAAATCAGTATAAATATGACAAGAGGACAAATGATAAAGTTAGTCGCCCACCTTCTTCACAGTGGTTAACATTGAAAAGCAGAGTGATTTTAAAGAAATTGGGACTACGATTGAAGAAGAAGAAGAAATGTTGAATGTTAAATCACCTCCACAATTTGATGACGCCATTACTGGAAATCAATATCACACGTACACGCCAAACACGTCGAGTTTTGATGAAAATGATGAATTTCGCATCACAATTAATCAACAGGACCGTTATACATACCTCCACGACAGCTATCTCTACATTGAAGGCAAAGTGTTTAAATATAGACAGCATAGCAAGAAGGAAAACCTAGTAGAAGAGTGTGACTTTATCACAAATGGACTAGCATATCTATTTTCTGAGATCCGTTTTGAACTGTTTGGCCAGGAAATTGACAAGACTCGTAATGTAGGCATTACATCAACCATTAAAGGATATGCTTCACACGACAGGAATGATCATAGCTTGGAAATGAGTGGATGGTCACGAGAGGAAACCAAAATCAACTAGTCCCAGCTGGTTGTGGGAAAACATTTTCAGGCATACTACAATTGAAGCATTTACTCGGCATTGCAGAAGATTATAGAAAGATATTTTTAAATGCTAAAGAAGAACTGGTATTAATTAGAGGCAATAATGACAATAACGCATTAATTTCAAATCCAGACAAAATCCAGGATATCCAAAATCATGTAGACAAAATCCAGTGGAATATTAGACACGTGGAAGTTAATGACAAGGAAAGATTGACTCTTTTAAAGACTTTGAATCAAAATTCCAAGATAACAGTGCCATTTTCCAGTTGGGAGCTCTTTGAAAACAGTTTAAATGCAACAACATTGCACAACTGGTCTGTGAAGACTAGCAATGCTTTGGAAAGACCACGCTATGTACTGATTGGATTTCAAACTGATAAAAAGAATGATTTAAAGAAAAACATGTCTGTATTTGACGATATTAAATTTAGAAATGTTAAAGTTCATTATACAGCATAACACTTCCCTACAATGACTTTAAAGTCGACATGGATGCTAACCAGTATGCCATACTCTATGATCTCTATTGTAAATTCAAATCATCCTAGTATGGAGACCAACACGAACATGCTCCACCCTTTCTCAACATGTCAGACTTTAAGAGTCTTGGACCGATAATTGTCATTGATACATCAAAACAGAATGAAATTTTGAAAAATAGCCCTGTAGATATTCGAATTGAAATTGAAACTGGTGAAAACGTGCCAGCAAACACTGTTGCCAAAATTATCGACTACTACCCACTGACTGGAACTGTGAATAAATGGCAAGGCTTAGTCTAACTTACCTTCAGTTGACACCAGTCAGTAGACAGAGCAGCAGCAGCTCCAGTCATGTATTTGATTTTAGACTTTCAAGGCTTCCATGGTGGAGACACTAAGAAAAAGTATATTGTGAAAGAGTTGACTGCAGTCGACTTTAATTCTGGTTCAACGACTCATTATGTTTTCAAGACACCCTCTATTCCAACAATGCATTGTAATAAGTGGGTTGTAAAGTACCATCATGGATTAAATCCAGATTCAGGGCATGTGAAATAAGGAAGAATTACAGTCTATCCTACAAACATTGGCCATCAAGTATTCAGCCATCTTTGTCAAAGGATATGAAAAGAAGGAGTTTCTCCAATCTCTTCTACCAGGCTCAATTATACTAAATCTACAAGATTTTGGTTGTCAGAGTGTGAAAAAGCTACAAACAGTTCATCCAGAGTGTTTGCATCATAAGTTATTTTCTCCCAACATGGTTTGCAGTCAAACAAACTGTCACAAGTTGAATAACTGGTGTCAAGAAAATTTCAACCTCATCGACTTGGAAAACTCCATCGAGGTGAGAATCAAGAGTTTCAACCCATTTTGGAAATTTAAACCTAGTGTAAGAGAGTTGGCTAACTCTGGATTTGTCAGCCTCTCTCATTTTAATGACTGTGTAAAATGTATATATTGTAATGTAATGCTTTATGATTGGAAAGCAGATGAATGTCTTAAAGATGAACATAGAAACTGGTCTCCTGAATGTAAACAATTTGAATATGATACTTGGTTTTAAATAAAAGTATACATTGTTTAAATTTAAATACATTGTATTTATTAACCTTATCATGGGGTAAGGGAAGGATAATGTCAAGAATAAAAATTAGTGATTATCAACAGTTTATTGATCACAATGTCTGTCTTTGTATATTTTACATCTGTGGTTTTCATCCAACACAGGTGAGATGACGTTCGAGGCATACATGATGCGTCTCTTGAACCGCTCTCTGTCTCTGGTGCATTCCTCCCACGGTCCTTTTCTCGCCAACCGGTGAGCCGTGGACCAGGTGACTAGTTGATGGACACGCACCGGTCCAAAGTGAACTCTCGACATTCTTAAACAGACAACATACTACTAGACACAAACCATAATATATTAATTTTAAATAGTGTGTGTGTGTGTGTGTGTGTGTGTGTGTGTGTGTGTGTGTGTATGTGTGGTCATACCTGTCCCTCTTGCAATCACTCCCTTCGGTATATTATATTTCAGAATGGGGTGATGAAAAAACAATGCCTTTAGTTAATACATTTATTTTACAAAGTTCTAATCCTAAAGTTAATACATTTATTTCTCAAAGCTCTAATCCTAAAGTTAATACATTTTTTTCACAAAATTCTAATCCTAAAGTTAATACATTTATTTCTCAAAGCTCTAATCCTAAAGTTAATACATTCATTTACCAATTTAATATGGTAGCAGACTTTTTGGCATATATTATCTTAAAATCTAATCTGTCTCTATGACTTATAATAGGAAATAGTTCATCGCTTACTTCACATATGTTTGTTATTAAGTCACTAGTTGAAATGTTTTTGATCAGTGGCATTGTTCTTAATAATATCGACGTCATACTGTTGAAAAACCAACTCATGAGGGCATCAAGCTTAACATTTACACACCGTCTGTCCAGATTGTTGTGATGGTTATCACACTGTATATAAACTGGCGCCCTATTAAACACGACTTCATCCATCTTGGGGCAGCTAAACCCCTCTAAATTAACAACTTCTTTCTTCAGGAGAGTCTCAAGTACGGTGCACTTCTGCTCCCCCTTTGCGAATAGTATTGCGTTGTTTTCCGCAATCTTTCGCATGATTAAATGTAGATCCTCCTGTGTGAAGTCGTCTTGGTCAGTTCCTTCCCGACCCCATGACAGACCGTGGTGGCGATGCATTAGCCATTTGTTCGTTTGGCAACTGCTCTTCATCGCATCGGATGGTTTAAAAAAGAAATGCCTCATCGTTAGTGCACCCTCATGAGTGGCTGATGACGTATATGCAAGTTCCTTTACAACAAACTGTCCGTCCTCGGACCTCACTCCGTTGACTTCAATCACTGCAAACAGTTCCATGATCGTCTGCAAGAAAAAAAAACAAAAGCACCATTAGTCTTCAGTAACTCAATAAGACATTAATACGGAATCAATAACACCAATCGATGATTCAAGAGAGAGAGAGGAGAGAGAGGGAGAGAGAGAGAGAGAGAGAGACATGTAAATATAGTATGGAAGCATTATAGTTACACTGCATCAGCATCATTCTCCTCCTCCTCCGCCTCAATAGATGGTTTCCACGTTGACAGTTCAACAGTTGGTAAAGATGGTCCAGCTATGTCCAGGTTTTCATTGTTCTTTTTGCTTTCATTGATTTGATGCATTTGATTTGGAATAGCCAAGTGATTTTGGAATAGAATTATCGAAAGGAAAAATTCAAAGTACTCAATTAAAGGCTTTCTTAAGCAGGACATCAATTCATAGTCTGATTTGTTGAGTTGAATACAATCTCTTTAACCTTTTCTCTTTTTTTTTCTTTGTCTTTTTCTTTCCGTGAGTCACTAGGTGTTTTTGACTGAAAGTAATCATCATCATATTTTTGGGCAGCGGTTATCATCCTGATATATTTTTTTTCGTTTTCTCTATTTTTGTGATGATAATCGGCCGGGGATGTAGACCAGGTCGTGCTATAAGATAAACTCCCCCATTTCTCAGGATTTCTTTCTGAGCCCTGGCAAATAAATAACTTTCTTCAATGGATGGTATATCGTCTACTAGTACTTCCTCGCTAGGTCTTTTTCGAGGAGTTTTCTCTTTACCGGATTTTCGGTATATAGTGATTCCCCCTACGTATGAACGTGATATGGACTCCCATGTTGTATAATTATGTGAACCACATCCAGCGCGAGCAACAGAATCTCGCGCTGAAGGGAACGCCAAATTAGCTGTCTTGGGACCGACAGCTTCAAGGGGTTTGGCTATCCATGAGGACAAGCCATGCACTTGTGTTAAAGATGGAACAGCACTTTTGGGAAAACAGAACTGACTAACGTCAGCCTGATCAGTCGAATCCATGATAATGCCTATCGGCTAGCCGGTAGCAGTAGCCTTTAAAAAGACTTGTTTCTTCGGTTTGTTCTAAGAACTTGGTGAAGTGCCAAAAATACTCTTGATGTTGGGAGAGATTTCCTTTTTTCGAACGCAGGTCAGAACCTAAACACGTGAGGGTAGAAGGAACCGCCTCCAACGGCCGAGCGTACTCCTCTATACACTCTAGGACTTGCACCCTGATCAGAGCAGGGGGAGATGGACCATCCTGGAATCCATTCCTGTGTGTGTGGGGGGGGGGGGGGTGTATCGTGTGTGGCGTGTGGTGTGTTGGACGACCACTGCAACCTAATCTAAATGTTTTTAAATGAGTGTTCAATGCTTATTCAGAACCCTTCTTAACATTTTACTTTATATATTTCACACAATCAGGTGTAGAAATCTGGTATTATTCTCTACTTTTCAATAAAACTAAAAAAAAAAAATTAGAATTACTCATAAATATCCAGTTTTAATTTATTTTTTATCTTACTGAGGAAAAAAAGTATATGAGCAGAAGATTATAGGAAAGAAAATACGGGAATAAATTATATTCCCTTATTTTCTTTAAGTTCAGTTTCTTTCTTCTTAACACGTTCCTTACGATGTGATCCGTATGTATGTCACACCTGTTATTACCGAGATGCTGTGTGGGACATATATGGGTCGCACTAAGATATTTATAAAAATTTTTATTTTCTGTTTTTGAAAAAGATAAAATTGTTTTCCATCACATATAGCCTTAATATTCGATAGATAAAGAGTCATAAAAGACTTTTGTATTAGATACTAGCAGAAGTACCCGTCCCCTGGACGGTTGAAGATACATTCCTTTGAAAGCAATCTAAACCAAGGTCTAAACAAACAACAGATAGAAAAACTGGTCCAATAAAGCAATATAATATTCAATTTGGTAATATATATTTTTCTGAAAAATCATACATCTTGAAAAACTTCATTATAAACAACGTTATTGGTTCTTCCATTTTCAGAAAGTATGTATAAATTTTTCGGTGATCCAACCCTTGAACATCCTACATAGAATTGTCCATGAGAAAAACATGGAGTCTTTAAGAATAACCCTGCAACTTTTAGACTTTGACCTTGCGCCTTATTTATTGACATTGAAAAACAGACTCTTACTGGAAACTGTAATCTTTGGAATTCAAACGGATAATCTGTAGGCTTCAAAGGAATCCTTGGAATGAACACATTTTCACCAGCATACTTTCCACTACTAATTGTTGCTTCAATAACATTATTCATTAATTTCATGACAATAAGCTTTGTTCCATTACAGAGTTTTGGAGCATCAAGGTTTCGCACAACATAATTGGAGTTCCAATTTTTAGCTTTAAAGAATGATGAGGCATTCCAGGTGGCAATAAAGAGTTTAGAAACTCTAAGGGATATCTCACTCCATCATCAGCATCAGGCATGCTGTCAAGAGACTTGTAAATTTTAATTTCACCAGGTATTTCATTAAGCAATTGAACATTAATGTCATCTGAGGAATCATTTCTTGGACTGAGTAAAGCTCTTTCACTTAACCATGAGAAACTCTTAAAATTATCTTTTATATCTGGATACACTTTTTTCTTTAGTTCATCAACATCTTTGACTGAAATACCACAATCCTTAGGAATGACAATTTCTCCATTTCTATTATGATTTTCAATCTGTCCATTCCCAATACTTAATAGGAGGTTTGAAAAATTTCCTGCCTCTTCATCACCAAATAAGTGGACTCTCATATTTGTTGTAAGAGTTTCCTTCACAACATTTTGCCATAAAATGGATGATTTTACACATGCGCCAATTTCATCTGCTCGGGTTCCCCTTGGCACAACTGGTAAAGTTTGACGGAAATCTCCTGCTAATACCATCAAACAACCACCAAATAGATCTGAGTTGTTTCGAATGTCCTGTAAGGACCTGTTGACCGCTTCAAATGCAAGCTTATGTGACATTGTACACTCATCCCAAATTATCATGACACATTCTGACATAACCTTTGCCAGAGAGGTTCCTTTCCTTATGTTGCAAACTGGATCACTGGTGTGAAGTAAATTTAGAGGTAGTTTGAAGGTTAATGGGCAGTTCTACCACCTTCCATCAAAGTGGCAGCAATGCCAGAAGATGCAACTGCCAACACAATTTTCCCCTTAGATCTTTGTTTAGCTAGAAGAAGGTTGGTAATAAACGTTTTACCTGTGCCACCAGGGGCATCCAAAAATACCAGACCTCCTTTACCTTCGTCTATCTTCTTAATGATATTGTCGTATACTCTCTTTTGATCTTCTGTCAGCTTGTATTCAAATGATTCAACATATTGATCTTGTTCTGTTCTATCATATGAAACTTCTCTCATGTAATCTCGACCAATTGCAATAATTTCTTGTCTTTGTGGTATTGGTAGTCCAAAATCTTTTAGAGTCTTATCTCCAAGTGTCAACAGCTTCTGTTCTATGAGAAAAAGAGCTTCATCATACATGGACTCGTTGACTTGTATGTCATAACCCGGGGAGTTCACTTGATATCTTCGTAAAATGTCTTCTGTAAAACTGTCCTTATGATTATTCCACAAAGATAGAGGATCTGACATATGACAGCATTGCAGCATGATTGCAAATAAATGGCGTAATTGTGGAGCAGTTTTAGAAAGTGATGCTTCATGCAGAGTATCATTCCAATGATTGTCGTTCTCCAGAAGTCCTAATTGGAGGCAAGCTTCTCTAAATGAATCAACTTCTGTTCCGTTAACAGTTCTCAAATATTGAAATGATGTCGGACCCTTTACTGTATGTAACAAAATTCGAAGGCAGTAACATTCAAAATTGGATGGATGGATAGTGTATACTCTTCCCAATGTATCACTTGATATTACACCTGGATGTTCTTCTGATGGTTCACCTTGCTTCCTTCTTTTCCAAGTCTTTTGTTGGGAATTCCATGTGTAATAAACTGGAACATCCTGATACAATAATGTTTTTGCAAAATCATCATTCTGGCACAATTTAAAGAAAGCTGTAAGCTTTGTGGTTGGTGGCTCATCTAATCTTTCCATTACATTCTCCTCGGTGAAATATACGCGCTGGCCATTTTCTAAATGGACTTCTAAATGTTCCACAGGCGGGTATCTTTCATGGATGGGATGGCCAAGTATTCGTGACACTGCCTCACTGGTACTGACATATCTTCCCATTTGAAAATTTCTGATTTCATCTAAAGAGGTGTCTTCACTTTGAAATCCAAACACTGCCATATCTGAGCCTTTGTTTACGTATTTACAGAATTTACTTAATACTTTACGTTTACTTAATACTTTTCACAGAATTACACATTTCCACATTTACATGTGCATTGAAAATTCTAGATAGGAATGGATTGTAAGGGACGCCATGCGCTGCGCTGCTGACTGACAATCTTACCTACTTTATCTATGACCACAGATCATTGAGTTAATAATCAGTGCTGACTGCCACCGGTCCTCGTTGAATTTCCCTAATTCCGTGCGAGCCGTGCAGCTGCATGGCAAAAGCCTTACCGTTCTTGTTGAGAGCTGTCATTTAACGACGCTTCGTGCTTTGATTCTGCGACTTCAGTGACGTCATTCTGCATCATACCATGGTCATTTCATGTTCAGCTTACAACTGCACGAACAGAAAAACTGCGGATAGTGACATTTCGTTCCATCGGTTTCCATTGAAGGATTCGGTGCGTTATGCTAAAGATACATATTTTGGATGTTTTTGATATAAAATGAAATTATTCTACCGCCCACCCGAAATCTGAAATCGCCCACTAGTGGGCGGTAACGGCCAGGTTGAAGACCACTGCTCTAGAACATACCAGTGAGTACACAATGCAAGATCAGGTGAAACAAAAGTCAGATCTATACTTGAGTATGAACAATGATTCTGCGACAAAGACATGCAAGTGTGACTCTTATTGTTTAATAATATGAAATCCTCTACGTCCAAATTGTCTGCTATCACCCTTCCATTAGGGCAATAATTGTTGCTTCCCCATAAAGGATGGTGAGCATTAAAATCACCACCAATTATATATTTTTTGCACTATGGTTTTTAATAGTTTCAGTGAAATTGTTCCATTTTATTAAAACAATATTTTTATGAGGAGTTCTGTAACACGCGGATATCAGGATTTCTCCAAATTGTGAGTCAATCACAACTGCCCCAACTTCCAAAGCTTGGCCTGTGAATCCCAAATCAGCTCTATAGAAATAAATCCCTTTTCTGATCAATATACCTAAACCACCACCTCGATTATCAACTCTGTCAAATCTAACTGTATTGAAATTATACAAATTAAAATTATCTTCTTCTTTCAGCCATGTCTCAATCAACAATACAATATCATAATCCTTAGCATATTTATAAAAATCTAGTTTATTTCTAATACTACGACAATTCCATTGAACTATTTTAAGGTTTAAACCCATTATTTATTTGTTTTTTGTCTTGTTTTTTACTCTTAACTAAGCTAACCTTACTCTCTAATTTATTACTTCTATGATTTCTTTTATAAACCTCTTCTTCTAAGTCATTAGTGATGTCGCTGAGCCGTCTCTCAGATGATACCACCTGTCTGGAGCCATCTTCGATGCACCGCGCCTCGCAGCCATCAGCTGATGATGATGACTCTTTCGATGTAGTCTTCTCCCTCAAATTGCGAGTCCCATACTTCTCTGGGACTTTAGCTCCTATTCTGGGAATGATTTTTCCTTCATATTCTCTCACTTCAACTTTTTTACCCTCAGTGTTAATTTCTCTTCCAGATGATTCTTTTCCTTTTTGGCTAACCGCATCTCTATATGAATTCACTTCTTGGATTGTTGGGAAGTCATCCCTGACTCGTCTAGGAGCTCTTTCTTTATTAAAAACTTTCTTGCGAGCTTCTGCATATGAGATATTCTCGAACGCCATTCTTTCATGGACTGATTTGAACTTTTTGTATATTCTGCAGCTTTTATCCGTTGATTTATGGGCCTCTTTGCAATTAGCGCATCTGGGTAGTTGCCGCACCTCACAGTCATTGTTATGCTTTGGGAATCCACATTTCATACAATGCTGCTTATTTCGGCAATCTCTAACCAAATGTCCAAATTGAAAACAATTAAAACATTGAGTAGGATTTCTTACAAACGGATCCACCACAGACTTGACTCGATATAAAGCTACATCCTATGGTAAAACATCACCTCCAAAATGAATCAAGACAGACTGGGTAGGAATCCATTTTTTGTCCCCATTTGTAGGCGTTTGATCCTTTCTCATTAACCTCGTGACTTTCACAATGGGTTCAGACGACTTTAGGTCCACCATCAAGTCCTCCTCGCTAATATCAATTGGAATGTGTCTAATGAAACCTTTTCTTACTTTCTGAAACTCTGGTATAAAAGTTACCATCCAATTTTCTTTGAACGTAAAATCGCTTAAGGCTTGGTTGGCTTCTTCTCTTTCTTCGAAGAGCATTACGCCTTTATTTCTTCCCTCTCTCTTAATTTCTAAAATTGATGTATATCTTTTGATCACTAGCTTGCCTAATTTGTAAATGTCGAAAACCTTTCCAGTATCATAGTCCACTTTGACCCAAATACTAAAAGGGCCGACACTACTTTCGGCATAGCCAGGTCTAGATACAGCCATCTCGCCTGAAGGCTCCGTAACTTTGGCACACTTTTGTTTTTCTGCCTGTCTTCTGTTCTTCATTTTTTAAATTAAATAATAGAAAATGTACTCATATTCCTGTTGGAGTAGTGAATTTATAATCCCAGCCACTACAGTCTGCCGGGGAAAGGCTCAGGTAGAGAGCTCAGCCTGCGGATCAAAGCACCCTCAGTTATATGGCCCTGATAAACCTCCCAATCCGCTTAGGCGGAGGAGGTATCCTAAGGCAACCTGCCGAGCACTACAGCAGCCGCTAACACTCCAAATAAAAACCGGCACTTCAACGAATAGCTAGGGTATAGAAATATGCGCACACTAGGAAATACAGATCCTGACCCGACCCAAGCATCGCTTGAACTCGTGCTATTGAGATACTTATGCCTGTATTGTGCTGCACTCTGGTGGCACAACCCTGACCTGTCCAGGCATAACCTACTACAGTAGAAGTCCGATAATCCGGCACGTTCGGGACCGGCTCGGTGCCGGAATATCGGGCATTCCGGACTATCAGGTGGTAATTATAGGTTAATAAATAAAGTACTAATACACTATGCTAATGCATACGACTAAATTTATTTTAATTTACATATATGTAAATGTATACATTATAATCACCCTACAGTTACGGGAAAGTCGTAACCGCTCAGCTCTGCGGCATTCACGACTCTTATAGGCCTGAAAACTCGAATCCGTTAGGCGGAGAGGTATCCTAAGGCAACTCCTAGCTACAGCAGCGTAACACTCCAAATGAAAAACGGCATTGCCAAGATACATGGTATAAAATATAATAGAAATCGATCGACCACCCAGCTGCTTAACTCTGCTATTAGATTTATGCCTATTGTAACTGTCACTCTGGTGCCAACCTGACCTTTCCAGTAACCTACTCAGTAAGTCCGATAATCCGGAGTTGGACGGTCGTCGGATATGGATTCCGGATCTATGGGCAGTCAAATTAGACGATCGTGTAATTTAGCGTTAATAAATAACAGTATAATAACTATGCTAATGATACCTAAATTTTTAATTTACATAAATGTCTAATGTTATACATATAATATAATGTATATACACGTAATGTAAAACATATTTTACTTAGACTTAAAAAAGTCACGAATGTCCTTTTGTTTATAGAATTTTTACGTTTAGTGTAAAAGTTATTCCTAATTATATGCAAATCAATAACTTCTGAAGCACTGTAGCTTGTACTAGCCTCAGCAAAAGTGATAAACTTGTTTAATGATTCTGCAGCTTCTGCCAAGCTAATTTTTTCCTTTTCTTCCGTTTCGGCATCCGAGTCACTTTCCTCAAGATTTGGAGTAGGCTGAGGGTTTACTACACTGTTGATAATGTCCTCATCGGTCAGTTGTTGTTCAACAGGCTCATTATCGTCGATTAGAAGCCACTCCTGTACCTCATCTTCAGACAGGTTTTCCATGGGATTGTCAGCACTTCTAACGACATCCAAAACTTTGATCAGAGCGTCTTGATCCTTTTCTTCCTCATCAGTCTGTGGAGTTAGGTCAGAAGCAGGGTTTGCAGCTGGCAAAAGTTTTCTCCAACATTTTTGGATTGTTTTGTTTTTGACCTGGTTCCAAGACAGTGCAATAGCATAGACGGCATCTTTTACAGTAATTTTTTTTTGATAATCAGTCACGTCACAGTCGGCATTTAAAAGGCCTTGAATAAAAGACCTTCTATAGAAGCATTTAAAATTCCTTTTAAATTTTTTAAAATTCCTGGCTGCTGCCATCCAGAATCTTTTGTCTTCATATTTTAAAATTCCTTCCTAAGTTTGTCAAATGTAATATTAATTTCATCATTTAAATCTGTGGTTCAGTACAAGACACGATTTCTTCTCTTTAAATTAGCCTCGAGAATCTGTAATGTCTTTTTGATCATGACTACATCTACTATTACATTACATTTCACGGTATGCTCAGTTTGAAAACAGTCAGTCAATAGGGTCACAATTTCGCTTTGGATTTTGATATAAAAAGATATCTAGAGTATTGGTAGTCAACACATTTGAACTTTGATATGTAAAAAGTCTATTTTTATATGAGGTTTCAATTATCTGAGAAAATGGTCTAGTGAAACGATTTTTGAAAGGTAAATTCTATAAGTCATAATCTTCAAGTTTCCTCTCTTCACCAGCCTGCATTATACCCGCTCCTTGAATTCGTATGAATGGTTCCTATTTATGATTCCCTTAAAAGTTAGCCCAAGCTGTTTTTCTTTACATGTTTCTATATAGGTAACAGTTATTTCGCTATTGTATCTTTTCGGAAGAATCAGGGATCACTATCTGTTATTATCAAACACAATATTTCATTCAAAGAGCAATACATTCTCTCATCAGGTTTTTTTACAATTCCTTGAAGTATATTGATTGCCAAAAATACTCCAATATCGTTCTGTGTAACAGATAGCCAGACATTAGATGAAGAACTAGAAGCTTTGTTCATGAGTTCCTTCTCTGCGTATTTATTAGTTTCAGTTACTATAATGTCTAATAAATTGTCATCGAAGAACCTTCTAAAATATTCTAAAACATCACTTTCATTTGTATTGAAAGTGCTGCCAGAGATTGGTGGAAAACGTGGAGGTGGTGGATTGGGCTGATGTACGCTAAGTTTACACCAAGTTCTGTTAAGAACTAAGACTTGACTCCGTCTGATGAATCATCTGATTCTGTATGACTGTCGCTTATAATGATTTAGTGGGACCTGCTTTCAGATAACTCTGCATATTCAAAATCATCTGTATCCTCAGACATGTTTTCCAATTATTTTCAACTAGCAGAACTACCCGGCGTTGCTCGGGACAAAATAAGAAAATAATGAAATTATATTCCCCTGCTATAATTATAGTAACTTCATTACAATCTGGAGCATTATATCTTCGAGAATGCTCCCCAGCTGGTCTTTTGTCAGCATCGATTAATATCTTCATATCGGGAGTTGGATCATATTCTAAAGCATACTTAAAGCTTTTCACATAGATGTTTTCTTTATGAAGCATTTTTTGTAAATCATCTATCAGATCTTGCCTAGTCACTGCATTGAGTCTAGATCTTGTTTCGGCCTGTTCTTTCATATCACTAATAAAATAAATTTGTAGAAATTTAGGCTCTTCTCCTTGAAGTGGCAAAAGGGATCCAACCCTGTGATAAACTTGCCCTTGAATCTTGAATGTAGGCATAAATCCAGGTTCATGCACTTCTTTAGCTCCAAAAGAAGTCATTTGAAAAGCATTATTGTATTTTTGAATATTTTTTAGGAAATGTTGTGATTCTGGACTGTTACCAAGGAGAAGATTATTCAAAGGTTCTGGAGGAGCAGATGGTAACTCAAGTTTCACTTTTCCACCTTTACAACACATTCCTAGAGTTTCATTCTTCCACTTTTTAGCCTCACAGAATTGACAAATGGTGTTCATGCCTTCAATTTTTATAACGAATTCTTCACAGTAGTCATAGCTAGGATCATATGAGTATGCACATAAATGCCATTGATCAATATTACCATATCGTTGATTTGCCATTCTTGCTTTCTTCTGCTGATGCTCCTCTAATCCTCCGAGTGTCTCTTAATCTTTGATCCATGAGTCTTTGTGACCTCTGCTGGTCTGATTCTTGCAGGAGTTTTTGAGACTGCCTTTCTTGCATATCCTGTAATCTATTTGTTCTTTGTGCTGTTGATTCTAATTCCAGTCTATGTATTTGTCCCACACTCAAATTTTGAAGTCGTTGCGATCTTTGTTCATCTGACTCTGTTGCTAATTTATGAGCTTTTCTTTCTCTGTCATCCTGAAGTCTTTGTGATCTTCTTTCTGAAGTTTCATTTTGACGAAGAGATGCTGTTCGTTCCCTTTGTTTGGCAAGTCTTTCCAATTTCTGTTCTTCTGTCTCACTTTCTCTTTGCTTCTGCATTCTAACTGCTGCAGGAGATTTCGTAAAAGTAAATTTCTTCTTGGGTGGCATTGTTGATAAGTACTTTTTTCTTTAAATCACTAAACAAAACAGAGATGTACACTCACTGTAAACAAAATTAATACTGTTACTTTTGTAAATTGAAATGTCCTTTATATACCTTTCCAAATTTAGTCTAAACATTGTTCTTATTTTATTTTTATTTTTCAAAGAATTGCACCATTTTCATCTGGTATTTCACCATAATTAGAAGTTATTGCACCATAACTTGGGGGATTGCCTCTGTTGCACCATAACTTGGGGGATTGCCTCTGGTACCCCCTTAGTTTTGTTCATTTACCCCCAAAGACCTCCCATGCCAAGTTTCAGCCCAATTGGTCCAGTAGTTTTGATTTCTATAGAGAACAAACAGATATATAAACAAGACACTACGAAAATATATATATAGATATAAAAGAACACGTTCTACAAGAAAAAATATTTCTGAGAATTTACAAATATGATTATTTGAGTATAACGCCTAATAGGTGGTAATATATCACCTTTTTTTTTAAAATTTTTGGATAAAAAGAAGGAGATTTTGATGAATCAATTTGATTTATCAAAATGATATAATACCACTTATTAGGCTCCATAACCGATTATTTTTATATTTACACTTACGTATAAATTGGTAGTAATAATGATAAATTATTATGAAACAAATTCAAACATACAAAATAAAAAAATCATAAAAATCAAAGCACCTTCAAAACACATTCGTAATAACCCGTCACTGGCTAGAAATACACTGACTAAAATATTTCAGCGTTTATCTCTTATGACAGTGTTTATATTTGGGGGCAGTGAACCATCATAAACCAAGATAAGGTTGAGATCCCTTCAAGGTTACGTTACAAAAACATCTGGGCTCCTTTTTCATAAGTTTACTACACTACCCGAGCTAGAATAGTTTGTGATTCATAAACAAAACTTTATATTTCGTGTACCCGAGTCTCTCCCGGGCATACGAAAATTTGTCAGTAAACCTTGCCCGAATAACGCTCGGGCATGTGCGTTAAAGGGTTAACAATAAGTGGCAGTAAAGTACGTGTTGAACGGTCAGGAACTTTGACCAAAAAACACTGTTTAGTTTCCCTACAAATGCCACCAAATACCCACGGCTGGGGAAAAACTGCCACAATTATTTTTTCGCCTCGAGTAAAGGCTTTCGTCTATCTCGACATATAGTCCTGGACCTCCAATTTCGTTCTTACATTTTCCAACTGTTTGGACACAAACTTCACGCAAATAATTGTTGTAGTCCACCACTGTTGGCTGGGACATGTTTAACTGTTGGTCGCAAAACTTAATGGAAGTCATTTCTATAGACCAACAGTAAATAAAATGAACAATAGTCTCTAAAGGGAGCGTGGAACCCCGTAGCCATGTATTCACACGAACACCCTTACTAAGATTGCATCCATTTATATGACACCGCCACCTGATTTCCGCCCCGACTTGCAGCTTCATCTGATGTCCATTATCACACAATACACTGGAAGCGATGATTTTCTTTTGCTGTAAAAACAGAACAGCTGATTTTTCATCATTAACGGTCCTAAAGATTTCTTTAAGTTCCAACCCATTTAAAAATAAAAATAACTATAAATTAACATAGAAATGAAACAACAACAAGAAGGTTCTATAACAGAGAATATTACTTCCCTGGCATGCCGCAACGAGCGCTGCAGTCAACCGACGGCAGAATTAACAAGTACCATTTTTCTTTACATGTTTCTATATAGATAACTGTTATTTCGCTATTGTATCTTTTCGGAAGAATCAGAGATCTCTATCTGTTATTATCAAACACAATCACTGCTAATACACTTTCTCCAAACCGCGTGTTTATTCCCCTTAAATGAGTAATGTCGTACTCTTTACCAACATCCAAATCAGTCGCCTTAATGATAACTGTGTTGCTTATTCTGTTCAGTTTTTGATCCATGATTCTAAAATAATGAAAGAGTTTTTAATAAAAAGAAGGATATAATTGTGTATATGTTAATAGAGAAATTTCAACTTACTTGAGATATGATGAGCTGCTGCTGGATACATTCAGATGTGGCGTCTGAGGAGACTGAATAGCATGGATCGAGCGTGCATAATTTTTTTTATCCATGACTCTAAAATAAGAAAGGGTTTTCAATTTGGTCAGGTGACTTATGTACAACTATGTGCAGGACCTCTTTTACTGCAGGCAGAATATGTTCCTCCCCAACCATATGAGGCTTACCAGATCTAGCAATCAGCAAACCTATGTTGTATGAAGGATGCAAGCCGTCAGTGGATTGTTGTGAAGTGTTAGAAAATATATTACCAATAGTTCTTCGTTTCTGAAACATTTTTCAAAGTGCCTGAAAATATGCTATATTTTTGTCTGCTTTATCAGAGTGAATTTTTGTCAAATGTTCCAAAAGTCTCGAAAGTTTCATGGCTTCGCTTGAAAATACTTTCTCATACAGCAGACACATAGGCTGCTGTTGGTTCTGTGGTGCCGATACAAATCCATATTTCAGATATTCCACGCTATACTGCCTACATTTCTTTTTTGCTTGCTCTTGGGTTGCCATCCTTTATTTCGTAGAAAAAAAAACATTTAAGAAATATGTATATAAGTAGTTAGATTTTATCAGTTCTGGGGGAGACATTTTATTTGGGACCAGACTGTACCTGGGGGTACTGGGGGAGAAATTTTATTCTGCCCAAACTGTACTTGGTTAGGACCGTTGTACAATCTCGATGTCCTTCTGGTTGTAGTTCATGATGATGGCAGCACCTCTCAGTGTCCTTCTGGGTGTAGTTCATGATGATGGCAGCACCTCTCAGTGTCCTTCTGGGTGTAGTTCATAAAGATGGCAGCACCTTTCTGTTTATGGTGTCATGTATGTTTTTGGTTGCAAATAGGTAATTAGAATATGGTATTAGTGTTAATGAGATGAATAATTGTGACGGTACATGCTGGTGTAGAATAATACAGGATTTAGATAAAGCATTGTGACCTACGTGCACAAGGCCACGATCCCTACAGTTATGGCAAAGGCTTTTGCCAGTGTTAGGACAAGTTCTTGATTCATGTGCTTCCGCACAGTAGTCGCACGTCGGCCCTTCTTCAGTGCATCTTGTTGTGACGTGCCCAATTCCTAGGCATTTAAAGCATTGGCTAATTTCAGTGTATCTTGCCGCTCGGCATACCTTCCAGTCGATGCGTACCTTGCCTGCGTTGGAAATGGACGCGTACCTTTCTTTTTTAACTGCGCAGACAACAGAAATGACTGGCCTGGACCTGTTGCCAACTTTGAAGAGGGGTTTTACATCACCCTCTTCGAGTCCCAGGTCCCTGTTGTTTCTCACGATTTGCTGCTCCAGGTCCTTAAAATCACAAACCGATGGGACGGCCTTTACTAAAATTCTCGGGGCTCTAGGGAGGACGCTCCTGGGCTCTATCCCGCAATCTAAGTTTCTGATTCCTTGTTTGAGAGACTCAGCCTCCTCGGGTGTCTCAGTGACAAACATCATGGCACCTCCTCTCAGCCTTCTGGAAGAGTTAACTCTTATGCCCAACTCTGCCGGCTTGATGCCCTTTGTGATGAGCGCCTGAAGGTTACTGTCAGGCTCGGTACCCTCCCCTTCTGTATAAGAAGCGATGACGATGTTCTGTCTCGGTGCGAGGTAAATGTCCCTCAGCTGCTTGAAGTTAGTCTGGTTGGGAGGGGATTCTCTCGGTTGAGTAGGGTGGCTGGACTGAGATTCTTTCTTTCTTCTTCTTCTTGCCTTTTTGGAGTGGACTAATTGCCAGTCGGAGGTGGTTTCCTGTTCCTTGGGTGGGATTTCTGGGTGACCCTTTGTCGTTTTGTAGCTGTTTTTAACTATTCCGGCGTAAGTAGAGATTTTTCCGGGGGGGCCAGGTTCCGGTGGTGCAACGCTCCTACTCTGATTGTGCTGTATGGGTGAGGGACGCAGTTCGTTCCTTAGTTCACTCTTCCTACTTGAGGCCTCCTCACGAACTGTAGCCACAATCTCCTCCCTGAAGTTTCTCCTCCTCACAGAACTTTCTTTTGGGGGAAGAGGGGCGGCTTTCACGACACCAGCAAACCTGATCTTGTCTCTAGATGATTGGTGGGCGTCCTTAGGGTGGAGGGTATGTCCTTTCACCGACATAGACAATGAGGAAACCTCAGTTACCACACTCCTCAGCTCCTGCCTAACATCTTCTATGTCCCTTCTCCGGGTTGCTAATTCCTCCTTCACCGCGGAGAGTATTTCCTCTCTGAAATCCCCCAGGATTCCCCTCATCTCTTCTCTTAACTTAGGCGATGGGCATCTTTCACCCTCAGTGCCTCTCTTGTTCGCCCCACTATTCCAGTTAACCTGGCCTAATGATTAGAGTAGATCGTCAAGCACCCCAGTGATCTCTGCGGTCTGGGATTTCAGCTTTCCCACAGCGGGATGCTCTTTCATCATGCCGGGTGAATCTCATCATGCCCGGGAACAGGATCTCTGTTACCATGGTCTTCAAAAGTGTGATGGCTCTCTCAAGGCCATCCTGAATACCCTGGGGCACCGAGGGTGCGGATGCCGCAGGGGCAACACCAACTAGCCTGCCCGGTGAGTAACAACCGATTGGCCCTCCACCGGGCTAGCTCTCAACCCGCGTCCTGTGACCGTACATCCCGGCAGTTGGGACTTGTCCAGTTCTTCACTTGTAGAGTCACTACTCCAGATTTTGCACTGGGCATCTCTCTTACCCCGTCTCGGGGTCTCCCCAAGGTAGATACTTCTACTGCTGCTTCTAACTGCGAGAGACCAACTTCCTGAATTTTTCTGTATATGTTTTGGCTGAAATGGAAAAAGCACCCTTTAACTTCTACATTGGGGAAAACAGTTTTTATGCTATTAATCATAGCTTTTTCAAAATCCACCATTATGCTTCTCGGATGTAAACTGTTCTTAAAGCTTTGTACTCTCTCTAGTAAAAATTTATAGGTTGCCTCAGATTTATCTGGTAAAAGGCAATACAAAGCCGGTACAGCGCGACAACCTATGAAAGCATGTATAGTGTACACTTGGGAAAACAGTTTTGGAGTGACACTAAACGTTCCATCCATGTACCAATCTTCAAATTGTTCTAGATACAAAACACTCTTTTCACTGCCAAATATTAAAATCCTTTGATTAATTGGTCCAGAATCATACAAAAGAAATTGTTCACCATTTTTTGCGAACTTATACTCTAGAGGGATAACAAGGTCTTCTGTGTTTTGCAGTACTGGAAGAGAATTTTGGCTTCTTTGCCTACACTGTCTAAGATTCCTTCTCAAATGGCTCACTGTAGGAAGATTCGCCGCAGACGCTTCACTCATGCTCTCAACCCCTCGAGAAATTATTTGCTGAGGAGTTTCTTGTGTATCTCTAGCTCTGGTTTTCATTTCCTGAAGTGCTTTTAAATTTTCTATTCTCGTAACATTTGGGCCATGTGTATGCTCGTTCACTTTACCAACTAGTTCATTGTCTTTTACTTTTATTTTGGCTTTGCAATTGTTTGTTGAACGTCGTAGTTCACACTCATACGATGTTACTTAATTAGCTAATTCTTTCTGTTTCAAATAAACATAGCCTTCAAAGGCAATTTTGACTCCACCTTTGTTAGATTTGATGAACTCCATGGGTTCGAATAATAAAAAAAAAAATCTAAACAAAAAATAATAGTGAAATGTAATGAAGTACACGTTGTTGAAATTACTCACAAGACTGTTTTAATATAAGTTAAGCAGTACCTTATACACACTAGGGAATGCAATACCGGTACAGTCATACCCCGCTTTACGCGACCCCGTTATGCGCGGTTTCACTATAACGCGAAATTGGGAATTCCCCGTCTTTCCACTTTTGTTCTATGGGGGATTCCCCGGTGTAGATCTAGCCCCCCCCCCCCCCCACCCCTAGATCCGGCCCTGCCATGATGTTAGTTCGGTCGGCTAGCAGTTGTGTTTTAACATTTATTGGAGATACAAACATAATTTAACCCTACATTAAAAATGCCGCCAGTAAAGAAAAAAGAGCGTAAAAGCGTCAAGAAGCGTTTGCGTCAGGCAGAATATTTGCCTGAAGAAGCAAATGACATCATTGACTATTTTGAAGATAATTATATTGGAAGACTAACCCGTAAATTCAGAAGACCACTAAGATTTGAAGCAAATATTTGGAATATGCACTCAAGAGTACAAGATGACTTACCGAAAACGGTCTTTCCACTTTTGTTCTATGGGGGATTCCCCGGTGTAGATCTAGCCCCCCCCCCCCCCCACACCCCTAGATCCGGCCCTGCCATGATGTTAGTTCGGTCGGCTAGCAGTTGTGTTTTAACATTTATTGGAGATACAAACATAATTTAACCCTACATTAAAAATGCCGCCAGTAAAGAAAAAAGAGCGTAAAAGCGTCAAGAAGCGTTTGCGTCAGGCAGAATATTTGCCTGAAGAAGCAAATGACATCATTGACTATTTTGAAGATAATTATATTGGAAGACTAACCCGTAAATTCAGAAGACCACTAAGATTTGATGCAAATATTTGGAATATGCACTCAAGAGTACAAGATGACTTACCGAAAACGAACAACGCAGTGGAAGGATGGCATCGAAGTTTTGCTTCATCTTTTTTTTTCTTTTTTTTAATTTCGGTCTTTTAATCTTCAGTTACTCTTGAGTACATTATACTTTGACACTATTGTTAACATTGTTTTTATTTGGATGTATTTTATTTTTCTGAAAAGATTTTGTCATTCTTATATCAAAAAATGTTTTGGTTATTGTTTTTATTTATTTTATTTGAGTGATGAATTTGATTTACTTCAGCATTTTTATATTGTGCTATTTTCCAGTGTTTGTTTAAATAAACATAATGATCTGTAAAAATTATTTTGATTTTCCAGATGTTTTTATATTTTTTTTGGTATTGGTTTAATATACTACTTCTAGTAAAAAAATTATTTTCTTTTGGGGGGAAGCGTTTTTTGAGGGGGAAGTTTCTCTCGGGGGGGTTTTTTCCTCCGGGGTTTTTTTTCCAGGGGGATTTTTTCCCCGGGGGTTTTTTTCTTCGGGGGGATTTTTTCCTAGACCCCCGCTTTTTATGCCCCAATGAACTCTAGCACTTCCGGACAATGAATAGACGAGCTGGGAACACTTTTTCGTTATTTCATCGAACTTTGAGTCGAATGTTACTCCTAAATATTTCATCTTTTTGAAGACTTCTAATTTTCTTAGGCCAAAATAAATGTTTGGAGCTTGATAGAATCCCCTGGAAATAAGAAGAACCTTCGATTTATTGTTGCTGAATACTATTTTGTTGTCAACAGACCAGCGGTAAACTGTTGTAAGGATTTGGTTGTCCAGTGCTTCCGCACTTAATATGGTTTTCCCTTTTAGTACTATTAGCAAATCATCTGCAAATGTATTATTGACAATTTTTGTTATACATGAGATGCATTATTCTGGCCATTAGTAATTTTTCGAATAATTTCCCTGCGACCGGTAGCAAGCTGATGGGTCGGAATTTAGAGCAGTCGTCCACGTTTTCTTTCCCTGGTTTTGCAATAGGTATAATAAAAGCTTCCTTCCAGATTTAGGGAACACCCCTCGACAAAGTAGTGTATTGTACATGGCTAGGGAAAAGTGTGGGAAACAATCCACAAATTTCCTTAGTATGTAACTTGTAATGCCATCTTGTCCTGGTGATTTCCGTGGATTAATATCATCCAGAGCAGATCTAAGTTCTACTGCAGTAAAAGGGATATCGTTTGGGCTATTTGAAACATACTTGTTTACTTCCTTTCTGACTCTAGCACAGTGTTTGTTGTCTGTTAGATCATCTTCTGGGCAAAAAGCATCTAGTAGAACTTCTATAGTTTCTTTAAAGTCTTTTGTGTACGTCCCGTTAGCTTTCTTGATAGTTGTTTGGTTTGTAGGAGTTCTCATTTTTCCTGCAGCTAACTTATATGCTAAGTTCCATGGGTTTTCTCGTCCTGTGGCACTGCAGTAATTTTTCCATGACTCTAGTTTCGCCTCGACAATCCCTTGTTCGTAGACTCTTTTAGTTGCAAAATACTCTTGCCTTCTAGCTTCTCTTAGCTGTGAGTCTCTCCAAGTCCGTTGGTATTTCCTTCTTAAATATCTGACGGTATGTCTAGTCTTGGATAACTCGTTGGTCCACCATGGTACTGAGCGTCTGCCTTGGCCTCCGCGGTGTCTGAGTGGAAATGCTTTGATACATGAATTAGTAAGGGATCTGTTAATCTGTGAAATTGCTTCATCTATGTTGTCATAATCGGTTATCCACTCCGTGAGATGAGTATCTAGGTCACTATTATTATTGTAAGTGTGTCGGACAAGATGACTTAGGCTTACGGATAGTTCCTCTATAATCTTGTTCCAGTTGTCTTCATTATTTGTGTTGAATCTTAAAGGCATTAATTCTTCTGATGATCTGCTCCTTTGTGATATCTGAGAACCGATTGTAAACAGGATTATAGAATGGTCAGAACAGCTTATTTCAGTAGAGCATTTGGAAGATGAAATATATTTAAGCATTTGTGAATTAGCTATTGTTAGATCTATGTTACTGCTACCTTGGATTGTCTGGAAAGAGGGTTTTCCTGTATCTTCATTAACAAATAATAGTGATTGTTGCGCTAAAAATGCCTCTAGTTCTAATCCTCTGATGTCAGTCTGGCTGTCAAACCAAGATTTTGAACGGCTATTCGTATCGGCTGCTATCACAAGAGGGAGCCCTTTAGTGAAGTGGATCACTCTCTGAAGACTTGCTAGATCTTCTTGTATGTCTTTGAGTTTATCCATGTATATGGTCACCATAAAGAATTTAAAACCTCTATTATTCACTTCCACTAAGACGGTATCCTCATTTGAATATTGTCTGATTAATAAGACATCTATTTCAGGATCACGAACTATTATTGCTGCTCTTTTCTTCTTTGTACCGGCGCTGAAAATACGATAATGGAGTGGCCAACCTCCTAATTTGAAATTGATGTTGTATGGTTCTTGGCCATTGCTATTTTGACATTCTTTCTTTCCATTAGCTCATTTACTGCATGTGTAGCCTTCCTGCTGTGTTGCAAATTTATTTCTATACACTCTAGGCTTTTGTTGGTTTACATTAAAACTTTCTTTGTTAGATTAGTTGCCATAGTCAATGGAGTCTCTTTTCCTTCCTAACAGCATCTGGTAATATAGACAATTTCTACTTGAAGCCGAGTGATTTGTGTCAAATTTAGAAGGCTTTTTGCTGTACTTGGTTAAGTTTGAGCAGTTGATGCATAAAGCTATGCTGTTATCTTTGGAACAAACTTCTAGCTTATGATTTTTTGAGCAGTGTGGACAAGTGGGGTCTTTTTCTTTATTCTCACAATTATTAGCGTGGTGATTAAAGCGGTAGCAGTGGTAACATTGTAATATAGAAATATAATCTTCGCATCTGCAGAAGTTCCATAGAAGCTTCACAGAGCATTCTAGCGAAATTTTTCTTAGAGATGGGTCCACTTCTAGTACCATCTGTCTTCTATTATTTCTTTTATTTGTCTATAGTTTTACTAGTGAGATATGAGATTTATCGTTTATTAGTTCTTTATTTTGTTTTTTGAAAGTCTCTAAGGCATTTTCTTCTGTTATCTCTTCTGGAATATTGTGAATTATTATTCTGGGTAACATTTTATTTTGTTGTCTTGCAGTCATTAATGACCCACAAGTTTTATTGATCTCATCACACAATATCTTGACATTATTTTCTGAGCGCGATTCAATCAGCACTCCTCCTTTATTAATATTAATAAATTTGCAGATGCCCAACTGCAGACTAACAGGGTCAATGTTTCTCTTTATATGGGATCTGGTGTCATCAGAGGAGTTGGCTTCATTTAATGGGCGAACTAATATTTTAAAAGAAGGCTTGTTCTTTCGTATTGTGGATTGATGCCTGGGGGGAGGCCTAGTAACAGCTTCTGCATATGTCTGCAAATGTGCTGTTGTATTGCAAGTGTTAACGATCGTAGTATGGTCTTGCTCGCATTTATCAATTTTTCTTCTTTGTTCTGCAATTTGAGTCTTTAAACCTGTCACATAAACATTCAATTTACTGATGGCCAACAAAATATCTCTTTTTAAATCATTTGTAAGGTTGCCACTGACATCAGTAACATGTTTAAGTGAATGAATGGCCGCCTCATAGTCGCAGTCATCTATAGCCATTTTAGCTAATTGCAGAGAACAATATAATATTAAAATACGTAAAATAAATTGATATTTTTCTTCCAGAAGAGCGATGGCCTCCTAAAAGGGACGATCTTATACAGAGGTTAACACCCAATTTAGTCAGTTTTCTTCAATAAATCTCTAGTCCACCAACCAAGCTGACAAACACAATCTTCCGGAAATTCTTGACCTCAAGAATATAGGATATCTCCCAAAACAATAATTCTCCACCAAGAAACAGGATACACAAAAAGCGACACTAAGGAAGCACAGATCCGACAACAATCGCAGTCCGAACTGGACTATTTTATTTTATTTAATTGAAATAATTTATTTCAAAAGAATTTTGAAATTCACCTATCGCTATTATATTACTAGATGTTAAACTTGGTTTTATGTGTGTACGGGCGGGGACTGTGTTATCCCTTTTGAAACCGCGGATGAATCGATATTGGACAGGGTCCAAATCATAGCACTCAGTGGAGACACTGAGTGCCATGCAGGAACACCTGACCACAGGTGCAATTTCCATCATGCTTCTCTGATCGTTGGTAAGGTGAGCAGCCAACGATATAAGAGAAGCACCGTCTCTTATTCCTGGGCCTCTAGCTAGAGATCCCAGCGCGCCCGATGCTTGTGGGTCAGTCAATCGCTGACCAATCGACGTATATATCGGAGAATATGGAATGGTCATTTCTAGTTGTTCTGGAGTCTTCCAGGTGGTTGTCTGAACACACCTGACTGGCATATATTTACTCATATGAACATAATCATCCAACGTCTCATCCTCTGCCAGTTGAGGAGTTTCTGTACTACCTCCAGCACTCGAGGCTAACATTTCTACTGATCTCGTTGTCATATACATCTTCCTGTCTCTTATGACTGGGGTAGTTGGGGTCTTTTCAACGACTTTTTGTTTCGTTGGTTCTATACTCTTGTCTTTATCTTTCTCTTTCTCTTTAACCTTTTGTCTTTTTTTTTTCTTTGTCTTTTTCTTTCCGTGAGTCACTAGGTGTTTTTGACTGAAAGTAATCATCATCATATTTTTGGGCAGCAGTTATCATCCTGACATATTTTTCTTTCGTTTTCTCTATTTTTGTGATGATAATCGGCCGGGGATGTAGACCAGGTTGTGCTATAAGATAAACTCCCCCATTTCTCAGGATTTCTTTCTGAGCCCTGGTAAATAAATAACTTTCTTCAATGGATGGTATATCGCCTACTAGTACTTCCTCGCTAGGTCTTTTTCGAGGAGTTTTTCTTTACCGGATTTTCGGTATATAGTGATCCCCCCTAGTATGAACGTTATGGACTCCCATGTTGTATAATTAATGTGAACCACATCCAGCGCGAGCAACAGAATCTCGCGCTGAAGGGAACGCCAAATTAGCTGTCTTGGACCGACAGCTTCAAGGGGTTTGGCTATCCATGAGGACAAGCCATGCACTTGTGTTAAAGATGGAACAGCACTTTTGGGAAAACAGACTGACTAACGTCAGCCTGATCAGTGAACAGAATCTATGGAGCCGTAGCAGTAGCCTTTAAAAAGACTTGTTTCTTCGGTTTGTTCTAAAACTGTGAGTGCCAAAATACTCTTGATGTTTGAGAGATTTCTTTTTTCGAACGCAGGTCAGAACCTAAACACGTGAGGGTAGAAGGAACCGCCTCCAACGGCCAAGCGTACTCCTCTATACACTCTAGGACTTGCACCCTGATCAGAGCAGGGGGAGATGGACCATCCTGGAATCCATTCCTGTGTGTGTGGGGGGGGGGGGAGGGTGTGTATGGTGTGTTGGACGGCCACTGCAACCTAATCTAAATGTTTTTAAATGAGTGTTCAATGTTTATTCAGAACCCTTCTTAACATTTTACTTTATATATTTCACACAATCAGGTGTAGAAATCTGGTATTATTGTCTACTTTTCAATAAAACTAAAAAAAAAAATTAGAATTACTCATAAATATCCAGTTTTAATTTATTTTTTATCTTACTGAAGAAAAAAAGTATATGAGCAGAAGATTATACGAAAGAAAATACGGGAATAAATTATATTCCCCTATTTTCTATAAGTTCAGTTTCTTTCTTCTTAACACGTTCCTTACGATGCGATCCGTATGTATGTCACACCTGTTATTACCGAGCTGCTGTGTGGGACATATATGGGTCGCACTAAGATATTTATAAACATTTTTATTTTCTGTTTTTGAAAAAGATAAAATTGTTTTCCATCACATATAGCCTTAATATTCGATAGATAAAGAGTCATAAAAGACTTTTGTATTAGATATTTATGAAAATATATCGTGCAACTCATAATATTCTTTGCTCACTAGTAACCTTTATAAAAACGAATAAATCTATAATATCTTATTAAAAACAAAAATTACTAACAAAATGTTTACTAAAACGGTGTTTTAGTGAAATTAATTCATCAGTTCCTTTAAAATCATGAATGAAAAACATTTTTTACTGAAATAATAATATTCCATAATAAATTCACTAAATCCTGATACAAACCGAAAGAAAAAGTCATTTATTAGATGTCATGTTTGATGTTAAAACATGAAAGACAGTAATAAGGCTTATTATCGCACTCATTGCAATATGTTGTGACTTTCTTAGCTTTTTTGGAGGCTTCATTTCGTCCTTCATTTTGAGAAATAATCTCGTAACAACCTTTACACCTTTTTCTTAGCTTTTTCTGAGGACCATCTGCTTCAACTAACTTGTGACCAGGGTCTCTGACATTTCCACCAGTGCTTAGGCTACGTTTTCCTGGCTTTAGATCCCCCTTGGGCACTCCTTTTGTAAGTGACATAATAAGAGATTCCTTGAAATAGCGAATAGGTATGGGTTTTTCACAATAAAACTTATTATACAACATCCAAGTATTAACACATGAGATTCCTGCAATCATTTAAAATGCAACTTTCCTGTACCATTTGCATGTTTTCTTCAAAGGGGTGTAATACGAAGACATTTGATCTGAGAGATCAACTCCCTTTTTTGCATTGTTATACTCCAACACGCTTTGAGGCTTCTTTATTTGATCACCTGATCTAGGGGACTTTCCACTTGCAACTAATTTGGTTTCATGCTCAGGAATAGTTGCCGCTTGACCTCTGGAATGCTCTCCTTAGGGACCTCACCCGACCCCTCAAATCAGCCAGGCTCTTGGACCACCAAGGGACACACCTTTTAACTTGACGTTGTTCTCCATTGGCACGGAGCGCTGACGACATCAACAGCTCGTTTAAAACCTCAATCTTATAGTCGATGTCATCCGCGCTCCACGCCTCAGCCTCCAGGATGTGTCCGACTCGCCCCATTTCCCATCGAACAGTTTCCTGAAAGTGAGCCCAACACACCCCTCTAGTACGCGGGAGTCCGAGAGCCGGCGCTCCTTCTACAGCAACAGCAGTACTGAGGGTCAAGACTATCGGGTTGTGGTCCCCTGCCGCAACATCACTTATGACTGACCAGCCCACAATCCTTTCAAGCAGGCCCCCCGTGATCGCTGTGACGTCAATCCACGACTCCCCTAGCGGGCCTACAAAGGTCGGGGGTGAACCTGAATCATTAACTACATGCAGTCCATGCCGCATAAAAACTTCCATGGCGAGCTTCCCTTGCTCTGTGGTCGTCCTTGACCCCCACGCCGTGTGGTGTGCGTTGATGTCATCAGAACGATCTCCCTTCCCCTTAGAGAGCAGAGCGCTCTATCCAGGGAAGGGAGAGCGTCAGCCATGTCGACACTGTACTGCTTGTAGAATGATATCAACGCAACGTCAATACCCTTTCCCACCACAGCACAGGCTACAAAATGGCTATCAGAGACCGCCGACACCTCACACACGTCTAAGTTCTTATTGAAGACGGCCACAGCTGCCTTTGGTCTACCCTCCGGCCCAACACATGTTCGCACTGGCCTGCTCATTTCCAGGTTCACCCCAAAGCTCCACGGTTCCTGGACCAATGCCACGTCAACTCCACCTTCCTGTCAAAATCTAATAAATTCATCTGTCGCTCCCCTAGACCTATTCAGGTTGTTCTGCGCTATAATAAACCTACCCATGAGCGATCTTTTGCTTTAATATCCCCTGCTCCCTCTTTCTAACTGGGCACGTCTTTGAGAAAGCATTATGGTCGGTTGCTTTAATGCCCTTCAGCGCACAGTTTATACATTTAATTACAGTTTTGTCAGGGCATTCTCGTGAGTTGTGGTCCTGACCACAATGACCACAGCTGGGACATTCCTTCCTACACTTTGTAGACAGGTGCCCAAAGCCCAGGCACCTGTAACACTGGCTCAGATCTTTATATGGTCCAACAGGGCACAGCCTCCAATCAATCCTTATCTTACCTCCCTTTATTAGGTCCCTATATTTTCCAACATCGACTGAGCAAACCACAGAAGTGTCGTCCTTTGATCTGGAGGGTATCCTAAAAATCGGGCAGATGTCCCCTTCACCAATTGCCTCGTTATTTCCAACCAGTTGGTGGGTTAAGTCTTCGAAATTTACCTCCTTAGGGACCGCCTTAATCTGCACCCTGGGAGGCATGGGAAGCACCCCCCGCGCGTTCCCCCACTTAGTCATGTTTACTCCGTTCTTCAATTTTTCGGCCTCCTCAGGGGTCGCAGCAACAATCATAATCTCTTTACCTCTGGGCCTGGCTGCATTGATCTGTACCCCCAGTTCAGAAGGGTTCAGTATTCTTCTAACATGCGCCATGAGCCGCTCTCCTTTCATCTCCTGATCCTCCACCTTAAGGGAAACAAGCACGAGATTTTTCCTCGGTGCGAGGTTTATATCCCTCAAGGTGGCATAACGTTGATCCTTCTCAGGCTCAGCCGGTTTACTGGCCTTCTTTTCCCTTCTTCTCTTTCTCCTGCCCACCGTTTGCCACTCTGATGACTCCTTCCTCTCAGGAGCCGTCTTGGGTTCCTTAGAACTTTCTTTTGGGGGAAGAGGGGTAGCTTTCACTGCACCAGCGTAGCTGCTCTTCTTTCCAGACGTTTGTTGTGCATCCTTAGGGTGGGGGGTATGTCCCTTCACCGGCCTATTCAACGAGGAAACCTCATCCACCACACTCCTCAGCTCCTTCCTCACATCTTCCATTCCCTCCTCCGGATTGACAGTTCTTCCTTTACAGTGGAGACTATCTCCTCTCTGAATACCCCAAGGATTCCCCTCATCTCTTCCCTTAGCCAAAGAGAAGAACCTTGTTCACTTTCGGGGCCCCTCTTATTCCCCCCACTGCTCCAGTTGACCCGACTTAATGATGCAACTAGGTCGTCCACAACCCAACGATCTCCACATTCCGGGATTTTAACTTTTCTACCGCGGGATACTCTTTGACCATGCCATCAATCTCATTTCCCATGGCTTTGACAAGTGTTATGGCTCTCTCAAGGCCATCCTGTACCCCCTGGGGCACTGCGGGTGCGGTCGTCAAACCATGCCGTGTCTGATGGGTAGCGAACGGTTGGTCCACAACCAGGCTAGCTCTCAAACCGTACTCGTTCAGGCTCCTGGTATCTCTATGGCCCTGCGATTGGGACTTGTGGAGTTCCTCTTCACTCCCCCAGTTTATGGACTGGGCATCCCTATTACGTCTTCTCGGCGCCTCCCCAAAGAAGCAACTCCTACTACTGCTTCGCGCTGACAGTTCTCCTAATTCCTGCTGAGGAGGGCGTCAGCGCACGTCCTCCTCTTACCCTTATCCTTCACGGATGACGGAGTTTCCTGGGCACTAGCAAACCTTCCTTCAGGTTCCCTTGCTCTGGGTTTTTTCTTTACACTCCTCTGAGAGCGGCTGCACTCACAGATGTCGGATGAGGTGTCGCTGAAGCGCCAGCCACCTTTCCCACCCGATCCGTCCTCTGAATTTGGTGAGTAGTCATTATTTGTGTTATTGTTTGAAGTTTCGATAATTTCCATTGAGATTTAAGCCCACGACAGCAGGGGGCTATCCGACCTGGGCATGTACAGCTAGCAGAGTTACCCGCTAGCCTCCGAGTTCACCCGGAGAGCCGGTTACACCCCCGGTGGAGGGAGACACTCAACCTCCGTTGGGGGTCCCAGGCCCGTACCAACCGAAGCTTTCGGGGCTCCCCAGGGACGATCTGGGGCACCACCCTGCAGCGCCTGCCAGGCGGGGGGACTCCTGTTGGGTAGACGGTCGCCAGCCCGACCGACCCTTAGATGAATCAATTTCAAATGGCCCGGCCGGGTACTGTGCCCACACTCACAGGAGCCAGCTCAAAAGATCAAGTCCATTCCATTATCCAATTACGTGAAGTCCAAACGTAGCCATGTGCGTAACCCTGCACAGGGACCCTGACACGGTACTAGCAGCCGGGCCAGCTGCGCCGCGGTTTTTTAAAGAGGTATTACTCCTCTGGGGGGCGGGCTGCGGAGGCCGCGCCACCGCCCGATAGGTGAAATCCACCCCCGAGCGGAGGCCCGGCCACCACAGCCCACCCCGGTGTGCCTTTCTTAGTTCATGTTAAGCCCCCCCACCACGTCAAGGTGAAGGCACATCGGGGGGGCAATGGGGGGGCCACTTCCATCATGCTCCCTGAGTCACTGGCTAGATGGGCAGCCAGCGAAATCAGAGAGGCGCCATCACGGATACCGGGTCCCCTTGCCAAAGACCCTAAGGCACCAGAGGCCTGCGGATCAGTGAGCCTTTGGCTAATTGAGGTATATATTGCGGAGTACGGTATGGCTTGATTCAATTGTTCTGGCGTTTTCCATGTTGTTGTTTGAACACACCTGACGGGTAAGCTATCACAACTGTAATTTATCTCAAATTCTTTAGAAGATGAACTATCAAGTACATCACATTTTTCAGAACTGCCACCTGCACTAGCACTTCTTGTCTCTATTGTTCAATTGCAAAGCTTTTTGTTCTCTTATCACAGGAGTGGATGGTGTTCTTTCCTGGTCTTTCCCTTTTTCCTGTTCTCTTTGTGTATCTTTGTCTTTTTGTTTATCGCTTGATTTTTTGGCTTCTGTTGAGTTTAAATCATACTTTGCTGCCGCGACAATAATCCTGATGAACTTTCCTTTTTCTTTTCCATTTTAATAATCACTGTAGGGCTAGCTAATAATCCGATTCTTGCTCGGAGAAAGACCCCTCCATTCCGGAGGATCTCTTTCTGAGCTCTCGTCAATTTATCCATTTCTTCTGAGCTTGGGGTGTCACCCAATAGCTCATCTTCATAGGCTTCTTCCTGGAAGCCTTAGTGGATGTCTGTTCCTCGGTGAGTGTTATCCCTCCCACGTATGACCTTGAGATGGACTCCCAAGACGTGAAGTATTGGGAGCCACATCCAGCTCGGGAAACTGAGTCCCGAGCGGAGGGCGAGGAGTAAAGGTTGGCTGTCTTTTGGCCAACTACTTCCAGAGGTTTGGCGATCCAAAAGGTTTAAGGGCTAGCCCCCCTTGGGTAACGTCGATTTGTTCTTGGTCCTCCATCCCGGAGGATCAGGGTAGTTTCAAGGCTATTTCAAGTTGCAAGAAAAAAAAACAAAAGAACTATCAGTCTCCAAACACTCAATAAAACATCAACAAGGAAACAATGACACTCATCGATGATTCAAGAAAGGGTGAGAGAGAGCGACAGGGAGAGAAAGAGAGAGAGAGAGAGAGAGAGTCATGTTATACTTGTAAATATACTATGGAAGCATTATAGTTACACTGTCCTTTTTTCCAGCATCATTCTCCTCCTCCACTTCCTCCTCAATAGATGGTTTCCACGTAGACATTTCAACAGTTGGTAAAGAAGGTCCAGCTACGTCCAGGTTTTCGTTGTTCTGTTTTGCTTTGTCCAAATTGATTTGATTTGGAATAGCCAAGTGATTTTGGAATAAAATTAGCGAAATGAAAAATTCAAAGTAGCTAATTAAAGGCCATCCTTAAGCAGCACATCAATTCATAGTCTGATTTGTTGAGTTGAATACAATCTCCCAGGATGATAATCTTCGTCTTCTTCCCCTTTTGATTCACCAAAGTTACGTTAACATAGTCGCATTCTATTTGAAAATGTTCAAATTCTCGGTTGTCTCCATTAAAAAAATTTAAAATTATGTCTGCAATAGGTCCCATTGTTAGTTTATTGAATATATCCATGTCAAACGATACTTGTCTTCTTCCATGAGTTAGTACTAAACGAATATGATTCATATTTTCCATACTTATTCTCAACGTCTTGGAATTGATTCTAAATTCGGAGAAGAGCAACATGATGTCAGTACTGCTAAGATCAAGATCTGTTTTTCTATTAGTGTCACAAATTATTGGTGCAATTTGTTGATGGGTATGGTAAATTTTAGCCACCAAATCAACAAGGGGAATGCTATTTACTTCAAGCATGCATTTAAACATTATTTACGTGAAATGTGATAACAACCAGCCCATGATTGCATCAATTTTTACATTTGTACACTTCCTGTACAAACTATTTTCATGGTTAATACATTGGGTGCAATTAAGCGGTTCTATGAATAGCAAATCTTCAATTGATGGACAGCCAAACTTCTCCAAGTTTATAACACTCCTGCCAATGATTTTTCGAAAAGTCTACATTTATCTTCCCCTTTAGCAAAGAGTATTAAGTTGTTTCGACCAATTCTTTGCAATATTGTCTTGATGTCTTCATGATGAAGGTCATTTTCATCCTCGTCCCTGTCCCACTCCAACCCATGGAGACGATTGACCAGCCAAGTGTTGGTCTTGTGATTTCCCCTGATGCCAGCTGGTGATTTGAAAAAAAAATGTTTTATGCTAAGTTGGCCTTCCCGCACACTTGATGATGAGCAGCTTATCTCCTTTATGATGAAATTTCCTTCTTCGGACCTCAAGCCATTCACTTCCAAAACCACAAATAGCCCCATGCTTTATCTGCAACACACCCATAAACATGGTAATTAATAATAACACTAACAACAACAAAAAATCAACAGAGAGAGAGACATGTGTTACTTGTAAATATAGTATGGAAGCATTATAGTTACACTGCATCAGCATCATTCTCGTCCTCCTCCTCCTCCGGCTCAATAGATGGTTTCCACGTAGACAGTTCAACAGTTGGTAAAGATGGTCCAGCTATGTCCAGGTTTTCGTTGTTCTTTTTGCTTTCATTGATTTGGCACATTTGATTTGGAATAGCCAAGTGATTTTAGAATAGAATTATCGAAAGAAAAAATTCAAAGTAGCTAATTAATGGCTTCCTTAAGCAGGACATAAATTCATACTCTGATTTGTTGAGTTGAATACAACCTCTCAAGGGGATAATCTTCTTTTTCTTCCCCTTCACCAAGGTTACGTTAACATAGTCGCATTCAATTTGAAAATATTCACATTCCCTGTTGTCTCCACTTAAGAAATTTAAAATTATGTCTGCAATCGGTCCCATTGTTAGTTTGTTGAATATATCGATGTCAAACGATACTTGTCATCTTCCATGAGTTAGTACTAAACGAATATGATTCATATTTTCCATACTAATTCTCAACGTCTTGTATTTCATTCTAAATTCAGAGGAGAGCAACATGATGTTGACATTGTTAAGCTCAAGATCTACACAAAACTAAAATAAGCTCTACCCCCCACCACTCCTACTACTACCCCCCACCATCGCTTAAACTAGGTCTGGAGTAATGACCATAAGGCAAAGTATTTACACCATCGTCCAAAGCGATTCTTTTATCGTCATAATTTCTCAAGGCTAATTTATTCAAGTGAATTGTGCTCACTTTATGATATCTAGATTGGATCCTGTTCATTTCTTTGTAAAGATTTTGACTAGTCTGCAAGGCGTTGTAATAGTCATAAAAACTAATTCCTCCATGCTTTGATATTCCTTTACACCTTTGCTTCTCAACATCACCATCGAGTTTTAAGTAATACATTTTTGGTGATAGACCGACAAATTTCTCAATAATTGTTCCCGTATCTTCCTTCATAAGCCCAGGAACAACACCCTTGTTTTTATTGGAAAACAGTTTATGTTTAGCCGGAATATTTGAGGCGTCCAAGTGATTTTCAATGGTAAGCAAATTTTCATAGATATCTTCAACATTAGTAATTTTAAAGTAAAACGAGTCAGTGTCTGTATAGATGAGAGATAGGTCTTGTTTAAATACAGGTTTGAATAAGTCATATAAGTATCGATACATTATAAATTTTGATATCGCAAGGATACTCGCTCTAATTATTGTAGGCTTGTTATAAAACACTTCTACTTGTCCAATGTAACGGAAACTAAATGTTCATTAAAGATTGGTCTATCTACAAAGGCTGGGTGTTTGAATAGGTGACCCCCTACAAGGTCCTCAGTTTTAGGACTACCTAGTGCCCGTGAGGGCTCGGTCGTCCCCCTCCAATGAGGGAAGTACCCGTTCCCCCGGGCCAGGGCTCATTAAGAATGAGTACCAGTATAGGAGCATTTGCCAATAAATGCTCCCACCCACTGGTGAGGGCCGGAGGTCTAGCTCCTCGTTGGTGTTATGCAGACACCCACCCGAGAAGATACTGCTTCTCACACAGCGACACATCACATACGATCATTTGTGTCTACTCTACCCTAGTAAGGAACCACAGCCACAACGAGTCCGACCGCATGACGAGGCATGAGTGACCACCTGCAAGTGAGAAGAGATAGATAAAGTAAAAAATAAAATAAAATGAAAATCACTCATGGGATTGGAGCATCGTCCCCGTGGTACCGACAGTGTTTTAAGAGCTCTCGGGTGGAACTCCGGACCTAAGTCCTACTGAACAGCTATTGGCAGCTCTGTGGGTCAGTGGCCCTTGAAAACTAAAGTGAAGAAGTAAAGAGTAAAGATTATAGTTTTAGAGATATATTAAAAAAAAAAAAAAAATTGTATATGTAAAAACAGGACGGGGCCATTCTAAGAATCCCCGGTGAAATCTACCCTATGCCCGGAAGCCCACCGGGCCGGTGGGGGGGGGAGGTCATTCCCCCCTGCGACCCCCGCCCATCCCACCAGTGGGACCTCCAGCAGCCGAGGCAACCGGGAGAGTCCCAGCCGCACCAAGACCAGAGAAGCACGGCAGAGACAGGAGGGCAGATTCAGCCCCCCCCCCTCCGCCCGCACCCGGCCCAGGAGTGCCCGAGCCTCCCCGCATAATACAAACCAACGCAAAAACGAACTTGTCACCGGTGACACCGCGGCCCCCGTCCTCCAGAAGAAATAGGAGTTACTTGGAGTTACCCCTCTGATGACTCATTATCAGAATTGAGCGATAGTTGTAAGGAGAGGTTACGATGGTACGGGTTCACATTTCCATAGTCTGATTTTAATCTTTTAGTTATTAGAGTTGATGCAAAGGATTTAAAGCATTTCAGAATTTCCTTGGACATTAGTAGTTTGTCAGGTTCAGGTGGCCAATCTATGCCAAGGGATTGTAATTTTAGATGAAAATTGAATCTAATTCCATTGTATTTGGTGCAGAAAAATAATAAATGAAAAGGATTATCAATTTCGCCTTTGTTACAATCTTTACAGAATGGGTTATCAGATGACTTGATATAATATAAGAAAGAGTTGAATTTACCATGTGCCGTGAGAATTTGAGTGAGCGCAAAATTTGTTTTAAAGTATTTTAGGTTCCAGAATTTGTGAATATTTGGTATAAAGTTGAATATATGTGGATATTTTGTTGACCTCTTCATCTCTTTAAACCATTGTTTTAAGAGGAAATCCTGAATAGTTTCTTTGCTTGTATTTGCTTCGCTGTCATATTGTCGTCATGTTTAAGTTTATTGTTTAATGTTTCAAGAAGACAATTTCCAGTTTGTAAAAATTCCTGTTTAATTAGTATTAGAAGAAGAAAATATTTAACAGGTAACACTCTGTTTATCAGACAGAGGCAATCTGTAGATACAGATTTGTATGCATGCGCTATTTTCAAGAGGCTTGGGCGAAAAAGTCTATTTAATTTTGAGTACGATGATTTTGGTAATCTGTGAAACCATATTTCTGCACCATATCTTACAATCCCCTCCACAATAGCTTTATGGGCTCGTCTTAGTTGGGTATGAGAAAGACCCCATCTATAACCTGCCAGGCGTTGGAAAAGACCAAATTTTTGTACAATTCTTAGTTTTAAATCTTGAATGTGACTTATAAAATTTAATCTCTTGTCGATTGTTATACCTAATAATTTGATGTTGTTATAGAATTTTAGAGTACTGTTTTTGATTTTAATTATTGGAAGACGTTGTAATTTGCCTTTTAGTAATATTCCTTTAGATTTTTCTCCCCTTGTCTCTAGACGTAGATATTCTAAGTGGTCCATTATAGTATTAATCACCAGTTGAGCTTTAGACTCCAAGTTCCTCCTTGAGTTACCGTCAATCAACAAAAAGATGTCATCTGCGTACACAATGAAATCAATTTGCAAACTGGAAGTAATTACCAAGAGGTTGTTAATGTAGATATTCCATAGGAATGGAGATAATATAGACCCTTGTGGACATCCTCTTGTGATTGTATGAGTAATAGATTTTTGATTTCCTTGGTAAGTAATGGATCTGTTGTTGAAGTAGCTTGTGAGAGTGTTATAAATGTTGTTGTCACAGTTCAGGTTTTTGAGTCGATCTACCATTATTTGTGTGTTAACCGAATTGAAGGCATTTGATATGTCTAGGGATATTCCCAATAAGTATTTGGTGTTGTTAGTATCTATAGCAGGGATGTCCAACCTTTTAATTTAATGGGCCGCATTACAAACTTAAATATTTAACTGGGCCGCAAAACTACCAGAATATCTTAATACAATTTAATGGAAAAATTACAATATAAAACAAAACCATGTGAATACAGTCTATTTACATTATTACAACATTGTAAATATTGTAATGTTTATATGTAGCTATACATAAAAAAAAAATTTAGTTTAATTAATCAATATTAATTCAATGAGACTTTTGACTTTGTCTTCCAGCCAGCATGTTTTCAATATTTGCATCAAAGGATGCATTCTTAATTCTAAGAATGTTTGCTAAATGTCTGTCAGTCAACCTATTTCTTTCTGCAGTTTTAATGTTTTCATGCTTGAAAAAAATGCTCGCAAGAGTATGTACTTCCCCACATGCATAATAATTTTCTGGATAAATTTAGAATTTGATTGAATTCATTCTTGATAGAATGCAATTTCTTATAAAATAAAGGAAGTGTGTTCTCCCTATGGAAAGTTTTTAAACCTTCCCGACTTTGCAGCTCAATTAGTTCAAGTTAGTACTCCACTGGCGCTTTATCATATTCAAATGAAAATGGATCATTAAACAATTTTAACTCAATTTCAATCTTTCTAAAGTCAGAAAATCTAATTGTAAACTCTCCAAGCAAATCTTCACATAATTTAGTATATTTTTCATAGTTTACAGAAAACTTTTTCTCTCTTTCAGATAGACTACAAAAGTGTACAATTTTACCAGCTTTTAGCTGTGCTATAAAAAGTTCCAATTTCTTTGTGAAACTAGTTATCCGCTCAAACATTGAGGAACATAAATGGTCCTTTCCTTGTAAATGCAAATTAAGTTCAGCTAATATTTCGGTGATGTCTACAAAGAAAGATAAATCATTCAACCATTCTTCATTTTCTAAAAAATCCACATTTTGCTTCTTTTCTTCCAAGAACTTTTTATTTCAGGCAACAATAACTGAAATCTTTTTAAGGTTGCTGCTTTACTGAGCCATCTAACTTTTGAGAAATATACTACGTCTTCATATTCACTACCAACTTTGTCCAAGAATGCTTTAAATTCGCGATGATTTAAACCCCGTGATCTGATGAAATTAACAGCCTTGACAAGATCAGTCATCAAATGTTTCATATTTAGCTTTTGAGCACATAATTGTTGTTGATGTATCAAGCAATGGTTACTGAGAATCTCATGATCAACAGACTCTTTGAATAAAGTAATAAAACCATTGTGTTTACCAGTCAGGGCAGGAGCACCATCAGTTGTAACTGAATAAATGTTTTTCCTATCAATATTGAATTTATCTAATGACAAATTAACAAACTCATATATGTCCTTGCCTGTTGTTGTGCCCTTCATGTGACACAAGTCCAACATTTCTTCAATAATATTGAAATTTATATCAATTCCTCTAATAAAAATAACTAATTGTGCAGTATCACTTTGGTCAGTACTTTCATCCAACGCTAAACTGTAAAGAACGCATGCAGATAATTTGTCCTTCAGTGTGCCTTCAATATTATCACCCAAGTCATCAATTCTTCTACCAATTGTCTGATGTGATAGACATGTTTCCTTTACTAAATTCACCTTGTCTGGACAGTACTCATTGAAAGCAATAACAATGCATTCTTTTATTAATTCTCCATCAACAAGTGGTTTTCCTTTCTTAGCTAATTTCTCAGCTATAAGGTAACTAACTTTTGTACATGTTCCAGTTTTAACAACATGTTTTAGAAGACGAGCTTGTTGTGACCTAATTGCCTTTGTCAATTCTTCAATTTTCGTTTTTCTTCTTTCTTCATTAAACGTCTGATATTCTGACTCATTTTTTGAAGCATAATGACGTTTGATATTGTATTCCTTGCATATGCTAATCTTATCATTACATATAAGACATATTATATTGCCAAATAACTCGGAAACAAAATATTTTTCCGTCCATTGGATATTAAATTTCCTCTTTTCTTCTGCTATCTTCCTTTTTTTAGTAATAGATTCCATGGCCATATAAATATAAAATTTTCAATATTTAAGATTATAGTTCTCTGAAAAAGAAATCAACCATTAATAGGTATACTGAGCCGTAGTTTACTGAAAATGTATTTATTTCAACAACAAAGAAAATTTAAAAATCCATTAATATAATTAATTAATCTAATAATAAAGTAAAGTTTTTCAAAGTACTTCGGGCCCAAATAGTGCTTCAAATCGAAAAAAGTGCAGGGGTTAAAGTTGTAGGAAATTTGATTACCGACATGGAAAGTGTTTCCAGATTTGAGCTAGCTCTTATTGTGAAAAGGCTATTAACCAAATAGATTTTCAAAAATGCATGAGGTCACAATGACCTTATTGCTGTGACCTTGATTTTGGTCCGATGACCCTGACCAACGAACATAGCTGAGATATTATACAGAAGTATCTACATATCAAAAATGAACTTCCTATATCGAGGCATACAAACGTGAGAGCCCAAACAGACGCAAACACACACTCACACACACAGAAAGACAGACATGACTGAACACATATAGTTACCTACTTCCCGCTTTGCGGTCGTCAGTTAAGGTTAAGCACAAATACACACAGGCGCAGGGGCGTAACTAGCCTGGTAACATTAGTACCAGGATTGGCAACCCTGCACTGGTGGTAGTCATGCAGACTAGACGAGAATTGAACAACTAGGAACAAAACAGAACGAGTTTTATACAAGATGATTTTACGTTCATGAAACACATGGTGTTGTCACGTTACTTATGATAACTTGTGCGTCTCTATGTAGGCTACAAGGCAATCATAATTTAATGTTATGCCAATATAGTAAAAACTAATCTAAGAAATCCTCAAAAATAATCTATAATCAAAAATGACAATTTTTAAAATGTAAATGAAGTGAAAATAATCGAATTTAGATTTTAAATAATCTACGTGCGCAGTCCTAGCTAAGCCTAATCACAGAACTAAGAAATTGACAATACTATAAACTTTGTATGCATGCTCAGTCGTAAATTTCATATTAATTATATTGCTTTTTACATTATTTATGTAAATTATTTTATTTATTGAATATAAACTATTTTGATTAAATTACATGAAGACTCTTGTGCTCACTACTTGATAAATTTGCTAAAAAAAAAAAAATAATAAGTCGATAGTGGGCCGCATCCAAACATTGAGTGGGCCGCAGGTTGGACATCCCTGATCTATAGTATCCACTATTCGTTTCACTGCCTTGATCGTTGATTTATTTTTCCTGAAGCCATACTGTTCTGGGTGGATTAAGTCATTGTATGATAAAGAAATTTCTAGTTTTTTGTTTGATATAAGATTCAAAAAATTTTCCCAGTGATGATAATAGAGAAATTGGTCTGAATATTGTGGTGTCTTTTTTCTTAAGAAGAATAATTTTCGTTTCCTTCCAGGCTTGTGGGAAATATCCAAGACACAGGCATTTATGGAAGATGATTGTCAAGTAAGGAGCAATGTATTTTTTACCGGTTTTTAGCATAGAATATGTAATGTTATCTAGTCCAGGAGATTTTCTTGTTCTTCTTGAGTTGATGATATCTATTATCACATCTTCCTGTGCCAGGTCATCGTCATCTTCAATTGGTGGTAATCTTGTGAGTTGTTTATAGTCACATGTAATAGGGTACAGTTTACTAAGCTCGTATTGAATAGTTTCCTCCCATGTAATATAATTATTGGTTGAAAAAGTTTGACATTGAGGGTTTTTTAATAATTTCCAGTAGCTAGTCCAAGGGTTAGTTCTTGAGTCTTTTCTTATGAATTTATTCCATGACTTTAGTTTGGATACCTTAATTTTAATTAAGTAATTTTTTCGTAAGTCTTTTAGTTTATTTACTAATTCCTGATTGTGGGTGTCTTTTTTCAATAATCTTCTTAGTTTTTGTATTTCTGATTTCTCATGTGATAAGCTTGCATTCCACCATGGAGGACTTCCTACTGTTCTGTATCTTACAGTTTTCCTTTCACAAGAATTTATGATTGCATTGTTAGAAAATTTGTTAGAAAAGAAACTGAATAGTCTATATCATTTGGTGTTAATATTGATTTTAGTTGGTCCTGTAGCAAGTTAGAAAGTTTTTTGCAAAAAGTCTCCTTGTTTTTAATTCTGTAGATTGTTTTATGGATGATTTGTTTTTGATGTTTGAGGAAATCCCAGCTAAAAGTGATTACGTTATGGTCAGATGAAGTTATGCGTTGATGAATTTTCCATTCCTTTATTGAATCTATAGCAGTGGCGTAGCAACTATTTTTGCCGCCCGGGGCGGTCGTAAGATTTGCCCCCCCCCCCCCCCCCCCCCCCCCCGCTGACCGTTGATAATCCGTTAACCTTCAAAATTCCAAAAAGCCCTCACAATATTTATTTTCATGGAACTACAATCAAGGATCTAATTTTAGACTGCTGCTATTAGTCCTAGACTTTCATCTCATTACAGTACTCGTATACATATACAGTCATAGTCAAAGAAAACCATAGATTTTTCGAAACAAAAAACGTATAATTCAAATTATTAAAAAAATTTGTTAA